>KE546978.1:0-377731 GCA_000442125.1 Opeltia flavorubescens
AACCCTAACCCTAACCCTAACCCTAACCCTAACCCTAACCCTAACCCTAACCCTAACCCTAACCCTAACCCTAACCCTAACCCTTAACCCTAACCCTAACCCTAACCCCTAACCCCTAACTATTATAAATTATAAATTTTTTATTATCGATTAATATTTTTTAAATTCCTTAAATTATTTATAATAATTTATTTTTTTATTTTTATAATATTCGGGCTTAAATATAATATATTTAATATTAAATATTCTTTTATATAATTATAATTTAAAATATTTAAATATTATTTAATTAAATTTATATCTATTTTATAAAATAATTTTTTTTTAATAAAAATAATATAGCGGTTAATATTATTATAAAAATTTAAACCCGATTTAATTTTTTTAATTTTTATAATTAAAGTCGAAAATTTAATTAATTATTTAATATTATATAATATTTATTAATAATAATCTAGTTTAATTATTTCTATTTTTAAATATAATTTATAAACCGGATAAAATTATTATTATAAACGGATTTAAATATAATTAATATAATTTTAATATTATTTAATAAACTCCGTTAATTTTATTTTTTATATTTAATATTTATTTTTTAATATTATCGATATAAGTTTTATTATAATATAATTAATAAAATTATTATTTAAATAAATTAATTAATAATTTATTTATTAAAATTTAATAAAATTTTAAATTTATAATACTAACTTTTTTTTTACTATAAAATATCGGTAATATAAATAATAAATTTTTTTTTTTTTTAATAAATATAATAGTTAATATATACTTTTAATTAACTATAATAAATTTTATAATAATTTTTTAGAATTCTCGAAACTCCGTTTATTTATTTTATATTATTTTTTATAATTTTATATTTATATTAATAGTTTACAATCGTTAATATTATTTATAACGTCCGCTTTTAATATTTATTTCCTATCCCGTTAATTTATATTTCTTTTTATTTTTTTTTAAAATTTAGAATTCTAGTAAATAATATTAATTTTTATTAGTTTTTCGGAATTTCTACTATATTTTTTCTACTACTCTATTTTACTCTCGGATATTATATATATATATATAAAATCTATAATATATATATTATATCCTATCTATATATCCTCGATTTTATTTTTTTAAATTTTATTATTCTAATTTTTTTTATTATATTTTATTTATTTTTTATTTTTATATAAATATTTTCGGTTAATAGTAATATTAATATTTTACTATAATTATAATATTAAATCTTTTTTTAATACTTTTTTATTAGTATTTTTTATTTTTTAATTTATTTATATTAATATTTATTTATATCTATAAATATCGATATATTATAATTTCTACTATTATTAATATTATCCTTCTTAATAAATTTCCTATAAAATATTCTAGACCGGTTATATTAACTATATATTCTATACTATTAATATATCTATTTTATATAATAAAAAGCGATAAATTATTTTTATATTATTATTAATATTATATTTTTTATTATAATATATAACTAACTTTATTTAATTATTTTATAGAATATTACTACCGAATCTTTTATTAATAAATATATTATAGTTTTAATCTTTTTTAAAACTTTATTTATATATATTTAAAAACTCGGATCTATAAATATTTTATCTTTATATCTATTATATTAATATTACCAGCAATTTATAAAATCGATCGACTAATTTATATTATTTTCGACTTTTATATAAATTAATAATATTATTATATTATTATAAAACTCCTAATATAATTAAATAATCAATTAATTATAATTAATTATTTATTAATTATAGATTTTATTTATTTTAAACGAAATTATATCTAATATTTTTTTAAATAAAATTATCCCGTAATTAATACTATAAAATATTAAAAAAATCCTTTTCGAATATATATAGAATTTTTTTTAATATTTAATAGATTTTAAATATTAAATTATATATTATATTCTATAATTAATTTATACTAAATTCGAATTATTTATATTAAATCTAATCTTTTATTTAATCGATATTATTAAATATAATACTAGTTTTAATAATTTTTATATTATAATTATAGCGATCGAAAATCTATTATATTATTTTTTATTTTTTTTTAATTATAATTCGATTTATTAATTTAATTACTAGACCTAATAAATTAAATACTTTTTTTTTAATATATTTATAATTTTTATTTATATATTAATATATTATTTAAATTATTATAAAACGCGCTATTTTAATAGTTTAGAATATAATAAAAAAATATTAATTAATTTTATATTATTTTTTAAACTTAACTATTAAAACCGCTATAGTATATATTATAAATAACTTATATTTATAGTTTTAGTATTTCTATACTAATAATATTAAATAAAATTGTAAATATATAGTTTATAACTTTTATAATCGAATTAATTTAATTTAATTCGATATTATATTATTTAAACTATTATTATTAGTATTATTAACGGGATTATTATTACTATTACTACTATTATTTAACCGATCTTTATTTTTATACCGGATATATCGATCGCGAATTTATTATATTTTCTAAATAATAACTTTAAACCCTAATATTTTTTATTTTCGAAATTTATAAACTAGCCTTTTATTTTTTTAAACCCGGGTGCGAATAAAAAATACAAGAATCTATTTCTATAATCGGGTATAGTTTTTTAAAACCTCGGAGTCTATATATAATTATAAAAAATAATATTTAATTTATTTAATTTTATTATATATAATTTTAATATATAAAAAATATTCGATTTATTTTTTAACCATCTATTAATAATATAAAAATATATTATTTATAATATTCTATATAATATTTACTAATAATTTTTTTTTTATATTTAAAATTTTAATTAAATCTATTAATTTTTATTAATTCAATTTTTAAAAATATTTAAACTATTTTATTATTTTTAATTATAGTATAAATTCGATACTTTTTTAATAATTTTTAATTTTTATTTTTATTTTCTATTTTAATACCTATTATATATTTTAAACCCGCTATCTAGCTGTTATTATTATATTAATAAATATAAATTCGTCGGTTTTATTAATAACCGATATTAATAAACTAATATAAAAGTAATTATTACCTCGCGATAATAGAAATATCTACTAATAGCTAATTCGAGTTTAAAGATTATAATAGAACTTTTATATTTTATATTTAAAATATATTTATAATCTAGAATATTTTCGAATATAATAGTTTTTTAAAATACCTACTACTAATATTATAAAATAATAGATAAATTTAACTATATAGATTTATATATTATAGTATATTTTTAGCTTTTAAATTATTTTAAAATCTATAAAATTTTAAATAATCGATATTATTTTTATCTCGCGCTTAATTTTTAAAGTTTCTTTATTAAAAATTTTATAATAATATTTTTTTAAATATTTTATTATATTTATTATATTATTAAATAAAATAATATATTTATTTATTTTATAAAATACAATTTACTATTAAAATAATATAATAAAAAATTAATTTATTTTAAAAAAATAAAAATATAAATAAAAATAAAATCTAAATTATATATATAACGAGGCTATTTTAAAAAATAGAAAATATAAAAATATAAAAAAAAATCGAAAATATTATTTATTTTAAAAAGATTATATATATAAATTAAATCTAAATTTTAGTGTATAAAAAAACGGTTTAGTATTCTTTATTAATATTTTTTAACAATATTTTCCTAGTTTATACCTATTTTAATTAAATTTAATAAATAAAATTAAAAAAATATATTTTAATATACTCGCTAAATTTATTAATAAAAATTATTATTAACTCTAATTTAATTAATAGAAGTTTTATTATTTAACCTCCTTAGTTTTTTATAATTTAGCTTTTCGGCTATCCGATAGTTCTATAAAACGCTTATCTAAATTTTATAATTTAATTTTTAATTATAAACGTATATAAAATAAATTAATTAAAAAAAAAAAAAAAAAATAAAATAAAATATAAAAAATTACCGAACTTATTTATAAACGAGTTAATTTTTTTATAGTTAAATTCAATTAAAATTTATTTTTTAAATTATAATATATTATAAAATAAATATTAATTAATAAATAAAAAAATATAATAAAAGTTAAAAATATTAAAATTATAATAAAAATTATAAAATTAGTATAATAAATTATTAAAATTAATATAAATTATTTTATTATATTATAAATGTTAATTAATAATACGTTAAATTTTAAAATAAAATTTTAAATAGAAAAATATATTATTATAGATAATAAATAATTATAATATAATATAATAAAATTTTAAAAAATATTAAATTATATTATAAAATCTAATTAAAAGTAAAAATATAAAATAATAAATAAAACTAAATATTTATAAAAAAAAAAGAATATAAAATATAAAATAGAAAAAATTAGAAATTTAAAATTTATAAAAATAATTTTATATTTATATTAGTTTATATATCTAGTAATTATTAATAAAAATTATATAATATAATTTTTTTTATTAGTAAATATTTATTAATAAAAAAATAAAATAAAATAAAATAAAATAATATAAAGTAAAAATAATTAAAAAAAATATATAAAATTAATTTATTTATAAATAAATTTAATAAAATAAATAATTAAAATATAATATTTAAATATTTATTAATAAATTTAGCGGTATTTATAATTTAAATAAATTAATATAATATCGAAATTAATTTATATAAAAATATTTAAACGTTTTAAATTTAATAAAAAATAAATTTTTTAATAATAATCTAAAAAAAATTAATATTTAAATTTTAATAAATTTTATTATTTTAAAATTAAATTAGGTAAAAAAATTATAAAATTTTATTAAATTTAAATATTATAGAAAAATATAATAATAAAAGGTATTTTAAAAAAAAAAATAAAAAATATTTTAATTATAAAAGTTTTTAATTAAATAATCTAATTAATATTTAATTTAAAAAATTATTTTTATTAAAATCTATTAATATAATATTAAAATTATAGAAAAATCGGTAGAATTTTTATACTAGAAGTTATAGTTTAAAAAAATAAAGTTTTTTTATTTTTTAATATAGCGGTAATATAATAATATTATACAAAAGATTAAATTTTTACTTTTTGATAAATTTATTAATATAGCTATTAATAAATTATTAAAGCTAAAATTATTATTATAATTTTATTAATTTAAATAAATTAATATTAAAATAAATATTATTAAACGTTTTATTATATAATAATAAAAATTAGTATTCTAGCTATTAAATAGAACTAGCGAAATATTAAAGTTATTTATAAATAAATTCGATATAATTATTTAATAATTATTAAAGGTCTAAAATCGCCTATAAATAAATAGAATATAATTATTATATATTTATTAAATATTTAAAATCGTTTATAGATAAATATAATCGTTTATATAAATTTTTTATATATTATTTAACTTTTTTAATTCTATAACGCCTAATTTTCGAATTTAAAAAATAATTTTAATATTTTTTTATTATTAATATTACTTCTTTTATTATATTTATTTTTATAAATATTATATAGAGTTATAAACTTTTATATTTTATTTAATTCTATAGATTATTTAATTAAATATATATATTTAATTATCCTTTTTATTTATTTATATATAGAGATTATAATTATAATAATTTTAAAAATATATTTTTTTTTAATTTCTTTAATAAATATTTTATAAATATTAAATATTTCTATTATAATAATTTGTAACGCTTTTTTAATATCCTCGCTGGATTTTTTATACTATTTTTCGAGAGAATAACGACCGTTTAAATAGAAAATAGATTTAAAAAAATATAAACGAGGTTTATAACCTTTTAATTTATATTTAAAAAGTTAGAATAATTTTATTAAAATTATAAAAATAATCTAATTAATATAATATAGTTAGAACTAATTACTTCTAGTTTTAACTTTTATTATTAATCTAATAGAAATTAGAGTTTTATACTCGCTATAAATTCGGTTATTATTATAATAGAAAAAAATTAAAAGGTAATAATTAACTAACCGAATTAAATATTTAAACTATTTCTATATATATTTTAAAATTAATTCGTTTCGGATAATAATAAATATAAATCGTATATATAGATAATATTATTTTTATTTTTATATAAATCTATATAAATTACTTATAACGCGATTTTTAAAATCGAATAATTTTTATATATAATTTATTTATAGTAAAAAGGCCGATTAAATTTTAAAAATTTTAAAATTTTTATTATCTAAATTTTTTAATTTATAAAAATAAATAATTTAAAATTTAAATCTAATAATTTTAAATATAAAATAAAATAATAAATTTTTAAAATTATTGTTTTAATTTTAATATAGTATATTATAGAATATTTTTTTAATATTTTTCGTTTTATTTAAAAAGAAATTTTTTTTAAAATAATATTCGAGAATATTTTATACCCGTTTTATATATATTTAAATATTCAATTCGATAGCGGAATTTTATAGATTTTAATAAGCCTTTAAATATATTATAAATTTATTTTATATTATTTATATTTATAAAATAATTTTTTATAATTTAATAAATCTATTATTCTATTATAAATTAATACTAGCGATATTCCGTTATATTTAAAAGTATTATTAAAACGTATTAATTATATTTAAATCCGGGATTATTTTAGTTTTAAAAATAAAAAAATATTTTTAATAGAAAATCTAAAGTAATAATATTAAACTAAAATCGCGTAGAATTTACTAGTAATTAAAATTATACTATTTAGTTTTTTAAATATTAAAATAAGCGGAATTTTATTATATAAACGGCCCCGCGTATTTTATTTTAATTATTTATCGCTAGTTTTTCTTTTATAAGGCTTCGAATTTTTATAAAATTTAGTTTTTATATATTATATATAAAATATAAGTAAAAACTTAAATAATAGTATTAAAGTATTTTTATATAACGAAAAATATAGTTTTTTATTTATAGACTAGTTTAAATTTAGCGGCAAAAGTTTTTTAAAAAAAAAACTATTAATTAATTTAGGTATAGATAGTTTTAAAAATATTTTAAATATTTAAATATTAAAAAAATTAATAACTAATACCGATAATTATAATAGAAGAATTAGTATAAATTTTTTTAAAAGTTATTAAAAGTCGCCGATATTTAATATTTTAGAATAAAAAGTTTAGAATTTTAAATATAGTAAAAATAATTCGAAATTTTTAATAAATTTTAAAAAATTTTGTTATTTTATTAAATATAGGTTTATTTAAATATTTAAAGGGTTCGATTTATTTTATTATATTATAAAAAATTTTATTAAATCTAGTTTTTACTATAAAAAACTATTTAATAATATAAATTTCAATTTATATAATTTATATAAAGATATTAAAATTATATAAATTTCGATAAATATTATTTTTTTATTTATTAATAGTATTTTATTAAATAATTTCGATTTAAATAAAATTAAAAGCTTTAAATAGAAAATTAATAAAAAAAAAATATTTTTAATAAAAAAATAAAATAGGTTAAAAATAATATTATACGTTTTAAAATATACAATTCTTTATAAATAATAAAATTAATTATTTTTTATTAATTTTACTAATATCGAAGCTATATTATAAATTAATATTTATAGATAAAAATCGATTTTTCTATATTATATTATATTTTAAAAGTTATTAAAAATTTTAGTTTATTTTTATAAATAAAATTTTTTAAATAATAATATAACTTTATTATAAATAAAAAAATTGTTAAAATTAAAATCGAAATAGATTTTTTTAAAAAATATAATTTTAAAAAAAATATTAAAAAATAAATTTAAATATATAAAATAATTTATTTATATTTAATTAAAATTTATTAAATCGGTAATAATAAATAATTTAAAATTATAAATATATAATATTAAAATAGGTTATCGAAATTCTAGCCGCTAGTTAATTAATATATATATTTTATACTAAAATACTTTAAAATAAAAAGTTAAAATAAAATAAGCTAGATTAATAAATTGTTTTTTTATTTACTAGTATTTATTATAAATATACGCTTTAATAAATATATTATTTTATATTATAGTATATTAATTAAAAATTTTAGTATTATAAATAGCTTTTAAAGCCGATATAATAATTTTATTAATTTAAATTATTTATTTATTATAAAAAATAAAAAAATTTTTTTTTTTTTTTTTTTTTTTTTTTTTTTTTTATTTTTTTAACCTTTTTTTTTTATTTTTTTTTTCTAAATATATTACAGTATATATATAATAGGGAATAAAATATATATATTATAATTTTAACTGCCGCTACTAATATTATAATTAAGCCGGATATATTTATAATAATTAAGTTCGATTTTATTAATAATTATTTTTTAATTTTTTATAATATATTAATTATATAACGAGTAGTATATAAATTTCAAAGCCGTTTTATAAATAGCTAGACTTTTAATATACGCGATAAAATTATTAATATCCTATTCCTATTAAATTTAAATATTTAATATAGATATTTATTTTTAAAATTTATATTTTAAAATTTAAAAATCGAGTTTATAAAATTATAACTAGCTAATAAAAAAAGCTTTTTATTTATTATTAAAAAAATTTCGTTTTATAATACCCCGCTCGAGTATTTCTATAAAATATAAAAATAATAGTATAATTAGATTTTTTTTTTAATTTTTAGAAAATAAATTTATAATACTTTACTTTATAATTAATTAATATATCGCGCTATTATAAGCGATTAAATAACGGGATTTTTACCGCTATTAATTACTACTTAAAATTTTAATAAAGTTTTATTTATTATATAAATATATATATCGAGCCGCGGTATTTAAAACTATATTAGCTTAATATTAAAAATATTTAAAAATATAATATAATAGAGGCGGGATTAAAAAAAAAATTTAAATATCGAAATTTATATTATAATAATCGATAATAAAAGAAAATTCGATATTTATATTTATTATATTATCGAAACTTTTATTAGAATTATTATCGGAACTTTTATTAAAATCGTTATCGGAATTTTTATTAAAATTATTATCGGAACTTTTATTAAAATCGTTATCGAAATTTTTATTAAAATTATTATCGGAACTTTTATTAAAATTATAGTTATTATTAAAATTACTTTTTAAAATATAAAAAGGGTTAGTTTAAAATAACCTATACTAGCGATATAAAAATAATAAATTTATTAATAAAATTCGTTTAAAAAATTATAAAATTTATTTATCCTTTAATTTATTACTCGAATTATCCCTATTAAATATACTAGACTCGTTATTTCTAATAGTAGCTATATAATAAGCTAGAAAAATATAATTTTATATAACTACTAGTAGTTAAAAAAGCTATATAAAAGAAACGATTATATTTTAAATTTTATATATTAATAGATAGTAAATAATAGAACGCGTAAATATTTAAAATTTAATAAAATTAGTAGCTATAAATAGAAATAGAAAAAAAAAACCTATAATAAATATTTAAAATTTTATTAGATTAATTTAAAGATATAAAATATAATAATTTTTAAATAAATCTACTTTCGATATTATATTAAACCTTTTTTTAAATTTAATAATTAAATAAATTATAAATAAAAATAGTTAAAATTTAATTTTATCTATCTCTAAAATTATATAAAACCTTTTTTCGAGTTCGATAATAAAATAGATAATAGGTAAAAATAATTTTAACTCGATTTTATTTTTTTTTAATATTATATAAAATTTTATATCGAGCTTAATAATAGAATAAACGATAGATAATAATAATTTATATTTAATTTTATAATAAACGTTTAAAATAAATAATAATAATTAAATATTTTTTAAAAATAAAAAATATAAATTATAATTAAATCGATTTTAGGCTTTAGTAAAAAATTTAAATAGACTTCGATTAGATATATTTATAAAAAAAAATAGTTTTAGAAAAAAAATACGCTAGATTTTATAAAATAATTTTATATCAATTATTAATAAATAAAATCTAAATTATAAATAAAATAATTAGTACTTGAATTTATTTATAAATAAATTCGGGCTTTATAAAAAAAATAGCGCTAGTTAAAATTATTATCTATTACTTTTAAATAAAAGGATATATATTAATTAAATTTTAATTTTTTTTTTAAAAAATAAGAAGAATAATTATAAAAAGGGGAGTAATTTATATAATAATTATATTAAAAAATAAGCCTAAAATTATAATTATTATAAATAAATTTCGAATAATAAATTTAAATTATATAATTAGCGCTTTTATTTAATAAGTTATAAAATTCGTTTAATTAGTTTATTATTATAAAAGTTATTATATATATTTTTCTTTATTGATAAAAATAATAAAGGACCTTTTTTATTTATTTATTAAAGCGTTTTTAAAAAAAAGGAATAAAATAAAATAAAAAAGCGAGAAAAAGGATATAAATATATAGGATAAAAAAATATAAAGGTTTTATTTTAAAAAAATAATATTAGAAATATAAAATAAAAAAAAAATAATTTTTACGCTTAATTTTAAAAATTAAATTTAATTAATAGTTTAAAATTTAAAAAATTTTAAAAATATAAAAATTCGATAATAAATCTATACTTAATTTTAAAAATCGGTTATAATTAATTAATATACTATTAATATTTTATATAAACTATTAATAATCCGAATATTAAAAGTTAATAATAGAAGATTAAATTAAAAATTAGTAATATTTACTAGTAAATAGAAATAATAATAAAAAAATAACAAAATATTTTATATAAAACGGTTTTATAGATTTTTCTAATTAAAAGTTTTTTTATTCGAGATTAAATAGGTATAATAGATAGAATAAAAATCCCGCGGTTATAAAAAAAAAATTCGAAATTTTTTTTAAATTCTATACCTAACTTTAAATTAAATTATATTATTTGCGATTATTATAACGGTTTTTTTTTATATTCAAAATTTTAATTAAATTTATTAATTTTTATCGATTTAATTTTTAAATATATTTAAACTATTTTATTATTTCTAGTTATAATATAAATTTAATATTTTTTTAATAGTTTTTAATTTCTATTATCGTTTTTTATTTTAACGTTTATTATATATTTTTAACCCGCTATCTAGCTTTTATAATAATATTAATAGGTATAACTTTATTTATTTTATTAATAGTTAAAATTAATAAATTAATATAGAAGTAATTATTATTTCGCGATAATAAAAATATCTGCTAGTATTTAATTCGAGTCTAAAAATTATAATAGAACTTTTATATTTTATATTTAAAAAATATTTATAATTTAAAATATTCTCGAATATAATAATTTTTTAAAATACCTACTATTAATAATATAGAAAATAGGTGGGTTTAATTATATAGATCTATATATTATAATATATTTTTAATTTTAAAATAGGTTTATTTAATTATTAAATTATTTTAAAATTTATAAAATTTTAAATAATCGATATTATTTTTATTTTATATTTAATTTTTAAAGCTTTTTTATTAAAAATTTTATAATAATATTTTTTTAAATATTTTATTATATTATTAAATTAAATAGTATATTTATATATTTTATAAAATATAATTTATTATTAAAATAATATAATAAAAAATTAATCTATTTTAAAAAAATAAAAATATAAATAGAAATAGAATTTAAATTATATATATAATAAAGCTATTTTAAAAAAATAAAAGATATAGAAATATTAAAAAAAATTAAAATATTATCTACTTTAAAAGAGTTATATATATAGATAAAATCTAAATTTTAACGTATAAAAAAACGGTTTAGTATCTTCTATTAATATTTTTTAATAATATTTTTCTAATTTATATTTATTATAACTAGATTTAATAAATAAAATTAAAAAAGTATATTTTAATATACTCGCCGAGTTTATTAATTAAAACTATTATTAATCTAAATTTAATCGATAAAAATTTTATTATTTAATCCCCCCGGTTTTTTATAATTTAGCCTCCCGGCTATCCGGCAGCTCTATAGAACGCTTACCTAAATTTTATAATTTAGCCCTTAATTATAAGCGTATACGGGATAGAAGTCTACTAATAGCATTCGAATACTATAATCACTTTACGGTGACAAATCGCGATTTTAGCAGTTACCTTCCGAATATAACAGGCTTGGCGATAAACGCAGTAATACCTTATACAACGGTGCTACGACTCTCCAAACAAGTATACGTTATTTGGTCAATTAATTGGCGATTAAGAGACGCTTTGCACAAAGCCAATCTCTTATTGCTTTTCGTACGCCAGTTTGGCCGTTAATCTGCTTGGCCATCGAAGAGTTTTAACTGCTCCGTGACTGCTCGGGACGATAAGATGTGTCTTCTTGGCATAACGAGTTCGGCTCCGTCGTCATAACTCACGAAAGTACAGTTGCAGATCGCCGGTGCCAGCAAATAACAATGCAATGATAAACGGTGACGCCTTGGTGCATCCTAGGTAAGAGCCTCTGCCATGATAGTATCAAGGCGGTGAACGACCAGCCAAGACCGCCTGAACTGATTCTATTAATTCCCACGTACTTTGTTTGACCTTTGCTCTTGAGTTTCCAATTGCATCTATACTCGGCATGGAGAAAAAGTATGAACTAGGTAAAGAGGCTTGTCCGTCAATGGAGCCTGTGTTGTCTTTATTATTGGTATGTGCAAGACGTGTAACGTTTCCTATAAGATTCTCTGCTGATAACCACTCCATAAAGATCACTGCATCGAGGTCCTCCGTCAGAAGCTAATGTGTGATGCTGATGTCGGTGTTATCACGTACAATTGGGTAGCAGTACGAGATTTACCTTGGCCAAATTTCAACGTTGTGCATCAGTGTCGCAATTTCGATGGCGTCGTAGAATGGGGCAAAAACCACAATGCGCCATATAATAGGGTTCCCGTGAAGAAACCAAGCGGGGTGCCGGTTCTAGAGGGGATTCCTCCATAACACTGAGCCTTGGCTAGCGCTTGGTGCAGTGCCATTTTGCGCTATGACAAATTCGATCCAGATGGATTCGATTTGAGCATAACAGTCAATGTACGTATTATAGCTCCTAGATCGAAGGCCGGACTAAGACCTGGCCCAAATTGAATATTCCGGCATAGATCGAAGACCAAAACGGTGGGGTTCGAGAAACAGAAGTTCTCTGAAGGTGTACGCTTGGATATAATGATGTGTTCCCAAAGATTTCGCTAATGGAATTGCAATTGCAAAGCATTCATCCCCATCACCACCCTCTTACTACTTATAGTGTTCCGGCCACCGAATTTCCTTGGTTACTCCAGTTTGCAATATCGCTATTGCTTAGTGCTCGGAGTAAGGTGGCGGAGCATCATCTTCAGCCAGAGGTATATCGTCCCCAGTCCGACTGTAGCCCGGCAGTTCTCCATCTTGACAGCATTCCGGAAGCACAATAAGCGAGTTCGTTAAATCAAAACGCATGATCTCAGTGGCAAGCCTTAACTCCCCCTGTATATTCAAAACGTAGGTCCTCGAGATATTGGAGGCTTTGAAGGTAGGAACATCATCTACACTTTTAATGCGGACGTCAGGTATCAAAGAGCTGACATCCCAATACTGCGTCTCGAATTGAGCGAGCATGATCGAGCGCAGGGCCACGGGGACTCGATCGACACTCAGGCAGCAATACAGCGACGGATCTTCCCACTTGCCCTGGAATTCGCGACCTAGCCTCGTAGCGCGAACATACGTCTGTGACTGGACGCGGATGGCCAATGAAGGTAGAATGACAAGTAGAGGTTCCTCAGCCGCGAGTTGAACAATGTTGTGGTAGAGACGTATTCTGATATCGAGATCTTGGCCTGCGATAACCGACGCTGGTGCTGATACGCGGATATCGAGGAACGGGTTCGTGTGCGACCAGAATGATGGGAGACTTGCGATGGGACGGCGAAGACTAGCAGACCATATGTCATGCGAGAGCGGATGAGTTGATACGAGCTCAGATCGAGATGGATGTGTCGAAGCGTGCTGCCGGAGAGGCGAAAGGGAAATTTCCATCCGGCAGAACGTAGGTCCAGCATAAGAGTGGGTGAAAACTGGCTTTTTGAGGGTTGCTTCGAGAGTGTACATGACCTTAGCCTGGTAGTCGGGATCGTCCACGATGGCAAATCCTGTATTTTCCACCTTCTTGTGCGACAGCAAGCTTGGCGGCAATGCACCTCCTGGTGCGTTGATGAACCTTCCATTTTCGGAGGTTGATACTGTTCGCACATTCTCGGGGATTAAAATTCGAAATGCCCACACAAAATGGTTCGGGTGTCTCATGCAGGCCAGATCGTTCTCGTGGCTGAGAGCGAATTTGTCTTCGTGTACTAATACATGAGCGAAGAGTCGCCCTTTCTCCTTGAATCGTACCGAAGAAGACCCCACGAAGCTGATTGACGCTTCGACGCCCGTAGCATGGAAGGGACGATGGAGATTTATCTCTCCTTCGACTGCGTCTCCTGGTACGAAGGATTGCCGACCTCTGCTTGGAGACTTGATCGACATTTCAAGCCGATTCATGCCGTGTAGATCAGTATATGGGGTCATAGCAATTCGCAGGTGGCTAATAATTATGGGGAGATGTACGTGAGTCTATGCGAGCGGTTGATTTCCTCACAGTAAAGCTGCATAGCCTTAGTTGAATTCGGGCTGGCACTGCCAGGGCTGCTTGGCTGGTGTCACCTGCTATTCCATTTTGAGATAGAAGTCATGACGTAGAGTTTGACGCTATATTATCCTTGTGGTTTATGCTGGGGTTATGCAAGCAGCCCTGCTTATGCATCCTCATGCAGACTTCTTCCGGTTAATTCCTTCCCTAGGTTCTAAAGTCGTAGGATTTTATATAAGTTTTTGACCAGAATAGAATTTTAATACCTATTCACGTCGCTCTCTTGCATTGCTGTAAGAGATGGCCGAGTATATCACAGCCAGATGACAAGCGACTCTTCCTTCTCGATCGTTTAATAGAATATCAGACAAGTGGTATATACAGCACTTGGGAATTTCGACCCGAGCCTTTATCATAATCTCCCGTGCAATTTTAATATCCTTCTCGGAGACGAGGCCAATCATTTCAAGTTTCGCCAACGATTCCAAAAATGTCGGAAACGCCCGACGGCGCCGGGGCCTATATCGATCATCAGGTAGCAACCAAGTGGACAGAAACACTCCTGGAGGTCCAACTCCAAGTAGACCAGCTGCATATGTTATCCAACAGTAGAGAATGTCAGTGTACACTACCCACCTCCAACAATATTCGTGTTTCGTGGCCGGACATCAACTTTCCATGCGAAGCTGACAGCAAGCGCCAGGCACGAACCCAGCCCGTGCCATCGACACGCCTCCGTATGACAAACGGGCTCGATGGACCATTGATCGCGAGACCTTTAAGCAGATAGATGGCCAGCCCCTCGTGTAAGTCTGACCCCCCTCCCCAATCAGATAATTGATGCAATCCTCGGGATGGGACTTTGTTGAGGCTGTAACCTAATGCTAAATCTCTCCTGTGCTACCTTAGTTTCAGGAATCACGCCTTCTCCGGGGTATTGGATCTTTCGCAGACTGGCCAGGCGAGAGGGACGCCGGTGCTGGTGTATCCGCCCAATTGACCTATAACGAGGAACCAGGGATGGTATGTCCAGTATGTGCAAGCTTGGAGTTGATTGGTTGGAGAGGGAATATGATGTGATAGTATCCTATAGGGGGAGAGAAGAGGGGAGAAGGCCACTGAGAAGGTATGGAGACGCAGGAGCGAGACGGACATAGAGAGATCTGTAGCGAGTGAGGGGAGAAAAGATGTTCCGGTATTCGATAATCTCTCTAACAAAGGCTTCATACATGTTTCAGCGAGAGAATATAACGGGAAGTCTTTTGCGCGCGAGATACGCAGGATCAAAAAGTAAAGTTTTCTTATTCATTCGATCAGGACTAAGAGTCTGCTGTGTCGAGCCAGATTATCTGCGTTTCGACCCTTACCTTGCCCCTCCCCAGTACTCAATCTCTTAGGTAATTCTACCATATACTTCGTTCTTATTACGATACCTACGTCCATCGCCGGTCTCAATTTACAACCCGTAAGCGAAGCAAATATCTGGGTGCTCTATTCTATTTCAAGTTGAAGAGTATCTGTTTGGGACTTTGATGCGACCTATCGCTCGAACGAAATAACCACCGGGGATATTCTCCGCTATATACCATCCACAGAAACCATAATTCGACCAAGCAACGATGCAGAGGAAATGGCGGCTTTTATGCCGCATTTTTTCCCAAAAGCGCTAATACCTTGTCGCGTCATGCATGCACGCCCGTAATATCGGTATCAACAATAAGGGGTGCTCTTATACTTCGCACACAGTCACGCAATTTATTGTGAATCGAATTCTTACTATTTCCGACAAAATACGAGCGCGAGGTACAATCCCATGTCGTACCACGGAGACACAATGCCATTTGGAAGCCTGTCATCATTCGGTCTACTAGCTACTCTTCTTCCTCTTGTAATTGCACACAGTAATGGAAAGGCCGCAGAAGTCGAGCAAGAGCCCACAACGAATAGTGTCCTACGTGGAGACCCTACACCGATATCAAATATTTCTACACCTCCGCCTCGAGTCCCAGGAACCCCTTCGAAAGCACGACAGGATATTGAATGTATAGCCAAATATGGCGTCGACTTATCGATGGACAGCTGTCAGGATGCTCTAGAGAACATCCCTCTTTCCACTGAGCTCTTGAGCTTTGGAAAACGTCCAGATTCCGACAATGAGGTGATGATACCTGCCCGCTTTCTCAGTGGTGAGTCTTTATCATCGAAACCTCTGCCAAAATTCCCCTTGTTAGATGATGTTTCCTTCCATCAAGGAGTTTCTGTTTTTGGAAACTGGGAATGTGTTCTTTCTAATACTAAAATTTTTATTCCTATCACGACAGCTGATGGTACCTGTTCCATTGATATCAACCTTGGTGTTCGGACTCGCAAGGACCTGGCCAGTTGGGCCCAAATGTACAACGCAGCCAAGACAGTGCTAGAACGCTGCGTCCAGCCCTCACGTCCGCCCAGAATAGGCGGCTTGGGTGGGGCGATCAGGAAGCTCGGTACGCTCCACTGCATCATTCGAAATACATCTCTGCAACTCTTGGATTGGGACAATTACTGATATCACGGATTTCCATGGAGCAGGTAAATACCAACAGATGGTGGTCTATGTAAAACGTTACGAACCCCATGTATCGTGCTACAAGCGCCATTTCGCAGACGTAGGAAATCATTGCCGAAAGACTTTGGATATGATGACTGTGGACCCCAAACAACTCACGTGGGGAAGAACCAAAAGCCCATTTGGCACCAACGTGATGGTGCCAAAATTCTATCGAGATCGTACGTTACAGTTGTGCCCTTTCAGCGAGAAAAATAACAATTTGATGACACATTTACTGAGGTCTGTTCTCTTGATAGCATTAAACGCATGCATGGTTATGGTTGATCTCAGTTCGGGAGACTTCGAACGTGCTTCACCCTTTGAAATGTGGGAAGCGGCCGAATCGGTGTATTGGATGTGCGTGTTACCGTATGAGCGTGATGGTCTTGCTACGAACCTTGGTGCGATGATTATCAAGCCCTCCTATTAGAATGACGCGAATGGAATACTAACTTCTTATCATAGGCATGAATGGGAACCTGCAGTTACATCTTGGCTGGCCCGAGAGTGGGCCCGATGCAGTTGCTGTGCAGCAGAGATGAGCCTTTGTCGAGACAATAGTCATTGGGAAAAGTGGATATTGGATCACTTGAATTAGAATACAAGAATACGATCGTCTCATACAGAGTTTTACTAAGTGGCTGTCTTTAACTCATGCCTGCTCATATTTTCAGAATGTAATATTACTTCAAGTTGTAAATTGAATCATTACCTCCAACAAATCTAATGTCCTTCAAGGGAAAAATTATGCAATAAGTACGTGTCCGTATTCTCAAGCCCCACTAATGTGACTTAGACAATATACCGGTACGGAAACCTACAACCCTCCGCAAAGACGAATTTTGGCGGCTCATGATCTCCGCCTAGAGTCAGATTCATTGAAATCTTCTCCATTGCTCTAGCTAATATACAGATGATATGCCGATTCAATGACTGGACATTGGGGAGGAGTAGGAAAGAAGAGAGCACCAGAAAAGCTTCCGTTATTTGTCTCACGTGCTTCAGAATTCAAGACTCGCCGTAGGAAGCATATCGAGATTGGAAACTTGAGAACAGCGTCGCAAAATTGAATTTGCCAGTGATCCGTGAGCGCAGCAGCCACTCTCCAGCCCCGTCATTATACATACCCCTTCTGACCTCTCGAAAGATGGCTAGATGGTATGGCTTGGCTGAAAATTGAGAAAGCCACACGGAAGTGGATCCTGGCTTCCTGGGGCCTTGCCTAAACGGGTTCTACGTCCTTACATCAACTCAGGTACCACTGCGAGGATTCCATCATCTCCATGGATGAGATCCCCTAGATTACATCTTTCCACTTTGACGGCCAGTTTCGTCCATGGTCCGTCTTCGTTAGGTCCCACTGTTCTAGCTACCATGATCTAGAACCTAGCCAAGCTTAGCTCATAAAGGACGAATTTGCGAACATACATGATGGCCTAGACCTGAAAGCTTCGTCTATATTCTTTTAATCTCCTCTCATCGCAAACCATCTCCTCATCTTAGCTACCAAGGTGTGGGAGCGGATTCCGTGTCAAGTTGCTTGGCACTTGCTTCGACCAGATCTCATTGTGCTTTGGGCTGCCAAGTCACCCATCGATGGACTCCCCCGACTATAAGCAGTCAAATTCTTGGTTGGCGTCAAGATTAATGCATGTTTCTTTTGGTCACGGATCCTTTTATCCGCCTTGATCTACTTCACATTCCGAGTATACGTTCCCAAAACCCGAAAGGCAGCAAAAGCACAGCCTTGGGAATTGAATGAATTATCTGGAAGCCAAGATGATCCCACATTGCATTTGCGGAAAAAATCAAGACATGGTACTACGCAAGCCACACCCGAACGCCGGTTAGGATCCTAGGGCGGCAGCATACTGTAGAATTGTCAGAACATGGTATAAATTCCTCTCGTCCATCGAACACTAGAAGTTTATGTACATTTAACCCATTGATGATGTTCAAATATAGCCAGCAACTGACTAACCAACACAACAATGCAAAAGAGGATCCGCTACACGCTCGAAAAGCGGGATTCAATCATGAAATGCAATACCGAAAACATCGCAAGATTTTGTTTTTGCGTGTTGAGTATGAATCTTCGCCCTCTACAGCATACCATCTGCTTCGCTCAACCATCCACTCCATTGGACCTTGCAGATTTGGTCAGGATTGGAAGTGGCTGCTTTGACCCAGGAATATTGCTGTAGATTGAGCGATTTTGCTCTAGGTGGAGCACCACCTCAACCCTCAATGGGTTAAGGAGGATTTCTCAACCTCCTTTGTCTGGCCTTCCATAGCCGTTCTCCTCCGCTGATCTCCTGTTTCATGACGATTACATCATTGTCAGCATTGCTCTACATAATGGTGTTTCCTCTCTGCTTCCAAGACGATTTTTGTAGGACCTTTGGCCTCTGAAAAATCAGTCTTAGTCTCGTCCTTGCAATGGTTCTTCTCCATGGCGCGGCAGCTCTTGCCGTGGTACTGCCCATGGTTCAAGCTATCGACACGGAGTTTGCACCCCAGAAAGCTTTGCTGCCCGCCGTACATTGGAACCATGACGGTTCGGACCTCCAACACTTAGTTCCCGTAGACAGCCATAGGCTGTATTACACGACGGATGGTGTTGCTGGTAAGCTCCGATCTGCCTGACAAGGGACAGCAAGGCGCCGTGAAAGCTGACAATTAGGTACCAGATCCTAGCCTGGAGCATGCCTTTGCACATCTTGATACCGCGATGGCTCGGCCTGCTGTCATCTTAGACCACTCATCTTATGTCCGGTCGGTGCAGTGCCAAGGAGGCAGCCTGGGCATTGTCTTCACGGATCAAGAAGCATATACTTTTGCCAAAAAGGCTTGGGCAACTGAGCAGAATTTCCTACTTGCTACCTTCACCCAGGGTTGTGGTACTACCACCGACCAACGTACCTTCTGGCTTGTTGATCGCTTTGTCGCTGGTCCGTGCGACAAGTGCATCAACGCTGTCGTGGAGCGAGAGGTGCCAATCGAAGATGCAGTCCACGGTGCCGACATTATTTGGGGCACTTACACACCACCTCAAACCGCTGATAAAGCTCGACGATATGCACTTCTCAAGCGCCAAGCAGTGAGTAATGTAAATCGTCGCGCAGGAGACTGTGGACAAGCCCCATCTGCAAAGATAGATGGTTTGCCGACGGCCAAGTGCAATTCTTCGACATTCGACCAGGACCTAGATGACAAGATTGGATACTTGTCTTTTGATGAAGAGGATTACAGTCAGAGCCTGAAACATTTTGTTCCAGGTCTTGATGATTTCAGCCCCGAAGGCAACCAAGGCTTTGGATTGCTGCAAAACTCGACCACGGCAAGCCTTTCTCGTCGGCAATTTGGCAGTTGGTTTGGAGACAGAGTCACGCAAGTAAGCAGTTGCTAAAGTGTTCACCGCAAATGGTAGCCTTGTTGACTTTTTCTCTGATCAGGCTCTTGCCCGTACTTTCAACAGCGCGGCTGAAAAGCTAAGACAGGTCTCAGCTGCCGTCGCGCAGACAGTCAATAGTGTTGCTACATACGTCAAGAATGTGGTATTTGAAACTCCCCCAATCCGCCTTCCCGTCAGTCTGGATGGCGCATCGCCTAACCCCAAGAGTCTTGTTGATTCACCTTTCGGGGATGCTTTACTTTTGTACGAGGGATACAAAGACAAAAGCAACTCCGGCGAATTAGGTGGTGGAGTTGGCGTGAGTGGCTTAACGTCGGGGCAGTTGACCGTCTACTGTGTCGACTGCGGTGTCGGTGGACAAGTACAGCTGGGCGGCTCAGCCAGATATAGCATTGCCGACGGCCTTAAGCAAGGCAATATCTCCATCAATGGTGATATCACTGCTAACCTGTCGCTTGGTATCGATGCCGAGGTAAACACGAACCAAGTCTTTGATAAACTAATAGCTGCCGTCGGTATCCCCGGGTTCTCTGTGCCCGGTGTTATCATTGTTGGTCCGTCTGTATCGCTTACAGCAGTTGCCGAGCTCGATATTACTCTGGCCGGCCAAATCCTCACTGGCGTTGGGCTCAACATCTCGAACTTTTCGGCTAATGTTGACTTTGTCGATGGGTCCAATTCCAAGGCTGCCAATTTCACTCCACGCGTGACGCCTTTCTTCAACGCTACAGCTCAATTTTCGGCAACTTTAGCTCTTGGGCTACCAATCTCTCTTGGTGTCGGAATTCAGATCCCTCCAATTAAGTTCAAGAAAACGGTATCTCTCGATGAGATACCCAGTTTCCAGGCGACATTGAACTATACCATCGATGCGACGGAAGTGGAGCCGGAGGAAATCGTCATAGAATATGACGATGAAGAATTGGAGGATGACGCAGAGGAGATCGATGCAGATGAGGTTGATGCAGAAGAAGATGTGGAGACGAACGAATTAATTGACGAGTGTGTCAACGGTATCGGCTACAATTTTAAGTGTGAGTCGGATATTTGAGTCCTCAGAGCCGAAATCACTGACATTACTTTATCTAGTTGTGAACGTCATCGAGGCGAACCTTTTTGGTTTCTTCAGATATGAGCTCAGTCGTTACAACAGAACTCTCATCGATGGGTGTAAACGGTATGTCTTCTGTAGAGACTCTCTTAACGACAGCACCACTCATACTCTCCTCAGGTTCGGAAATACGACAAACACGACTTCTACTAAACGAGATCTCATCGACTACCCCAAACCCAAAGACCATTCTAAGCGTCAAGCACTGACAGGTGTCGATGGCCCTGACCCCTTCGACTACGTTGAATCCATCACCACAAACGCCACCTCAGCCAATGATACCCTCTTTCAAGTCGCCAATACTACCGCACTCGCAGCGGTCGACTCCATCGCCAACGGCACGAATGGCTCCCAGCTTGCTTTCGCCCCAGACACCGAATTCCTGAACATCCAAGATCTGAGCGGCAAAAACGAGCTCGTCGCCGACCCAGACGGAAACATCTATTACACCTCCCCCGGCGAAGGCACTCTCTTCGCCAGCGTCTCCGGTTTCGTCGAGGGGGACGCCTCAGGCCGTTTCCTCCACTACTACGTCGACGCAATGACCACCTACAACGTCAGCCGCCTCCGCCTATCCAACGAAGAGTATATACCGGTCACAGCAGAGTTCGTCGCTCTTGCCCCATTCAACTACGATGATGATAGCAGCACACCCGACGTCTATGTTGCAATGGACACAGCCGAAGGCGTCTTCTTCCCTGTTACATGCGACATCCAAGATCAAGAGAGTAAAGCGTTCCTAGTCACCGATGTCAAAAAAGGCATCGCGAAGCTGAAGGAGGAGAAGTTGAGGTATACGATTACGGGCGGTGTTGTAGAGGACTGCTATTTCTTAGCGTGGGCAGCGCCAAAGGGGTCTGCAGATGCGATTCCCGGCGGCACTTATCCTTTATCCACGAACGCGACTTCAGTCTCTGGAAGTAACTCGACATAGTCTGCAGCATGGTGTTTCTCGGCTGTCGAAATGAACTCATATTCTATGGAAGTTGGTGAAATAGCGCAAAGATGTGGTGCTTGAAATTATCTTCAGAATTTTCAACATAGCTATGGCTGCATCTAGGCGTAATCCAGCAGGAAACGAGGAAGCTTCTTGCAACGGTTGAGGATAACTCCTCATTATACCTGATTCGCCCATCATAATCCTCCAATATCATTCATCATATCTTCTAAGACTAAAGTGATTCTCGAATAAGCCTTGCGCGGGTTGTATATCGTTTAATCCCAACGGCTATCGCAGAAGTTGATACGGGATATACCGGCGCCAGTATGATATATGCGACAGATCAAACCCCACGGGTAGATCCATAATCCCGCGGGGGGATTACCATACTTGAAAAGTCGATTTCCATTATGCATGATGGATCTTTGTGTAACAACGACGCAGGCTTCTTCCAAATTGCAGGTTTGTATCTTTGGTTGCGCGGAAATGCCACGTTTCCTTGGTCATTACTTTCAGATGTTTCGAATCTTAAGCGTTGTCTTATCACTCGTTTGTATTGCGACTGCAGCCCCAGCTTCCTCAACACTCGATGTCTTGCAGCTCCCGTAATTCACCTCTCAAGGCCGCCATGACTTGATTTGGTTTGCTTATTGTTGCTTCTTAGGGATGCAAACCTAACCGCACCCCCTGCAGCCTTCAAAGCAGGATTAACACCCGACCTCACCAAACCCCTCAACCCTGATGAGATATGGCATGCCTCACTCAAAGCCATGTGGGACATCACTTCGCAGCCAATAATGCAAACATGGTTCGATAATATATGGTCCTCTGATATTGGACCTGCTTGCGTCCGGATCGAGCATGTGGCATTAGGCAAAGACCTCTCGCGGCTACGGACTCAGTACCTTATTTGGGGTCTTAACCAAGTAATGCTCTCGATGCATCTTCTGAATCGGTGGGTGGCAACGACCGTTACGTTGAAATGGCAAGGCACTATCGTTGGAACGATCCATCTGTCAGATAAACCGCCACCAGGAAGGACTATCGATCTCGACAATCGCAGGACTCTCAGCGAAATCTTAGAGCGCGATACTAGCGGCGGACCAAACACCCCTCTCTCCTCCTTCGACAGAGTCGATGTCCGAACAGGCTACGGAGAAAAGAAAATTGCCAAAAACCTTCTCTTTCTCACATGCATCAAGGCCATGGGTGAGTCCGCAGAGAAGGGACTAAAGACTCTTGTCCCTGGTATGCAGATCCAGGGACTTCAGCAAGTGACTTTCAAGCTGATGGGGAACATGCTTGAGGGGTCTATGGAGGCTGGCTGGACTAGGGAAGCGGCGACGAAGGCTGTGGCGAGGATGATACATGATAACGAGTTTGTGGAAGCTTATGTCTGGGTAGGTGTTGATGGGAAGGAAGTGGCTGTTGGGGGGTATACTCAGGGTATGAAAGGTAGTACATCCTGAGTTGTATACAAACACGAAGCCAACATGGGCAGTGTAAGATAATAAGTGATCAAATGTCTAGATAACAGTAAACCATCATGTGCGATTTGGCTGGAACCATTCGGAAAATGAGTTACGGCATTGAAATGCGTTGCAGCTGAAACGCCTCGTATCGCTACGATGTCCTAGAATATTAAGACAAAGTAGGACTGGGCGATTGCATAAGCAAGACTACAGATATGTATACTACCAGCATCAATGCAGAACCTGTCTGGATTATTTTCGCCTATAGAATTTCGGCTGTCCAGTCACATCGGGTCACTCTGGAGGAATACCTCAATCTCGATCTGACAAGAGTGTGTCTCTTGGTCCGGTTGACTTATACAGATCTGTCGATGCAAGACCCGGCGGAGCAGCTACTCCAATTTTGTTGCACTAGTGCGAAAAAAATCCTTTCTCAGTGGTGAATGAGCGCTTTGCCAAGGAAGGCTTTCGAGGCATTGTTTCAGTTGTTTTAGTTTTACGACTAAGTCTTCCCGATAAGGCATTCTTGTCGGATGGCCCGTACAAGCGCTTTCGCTGCTTCATCTTCGATAGATAACTATCTCTGATATTCCTTCATACATGTTGCTTGTGCTGGATATCACCTAACATATACTCATTGGTTATCCTAGCAAAAACTAGATGGATTATGCGGTCGCAGTCCCATTAAAACCGGACGACATCGCTACTGCCGCATGATAACCATCCATGCGATTCCATATAATCGGAAGACCATTCGGCCTTGTCCATTGCAAATTATCGTAGATATATTTGTTTCGCAGTGGAGGGTAGAATAGTCCTTGGCGGTTCATTTCCGTCAGCTGCTCTGCGACTACACCTGCGACGATCGGCGCGGCTACCAGTACGAAGTTAGTACGACATCTGTCAAGAAGTGCACATGCCACGTACCAAATGATGTACCATCCTCTAGTACATAAGAAGAAATGTCGGGCGATTCGGCAGCGCATTTGATGTCTTCGCCTGGAGCCCATATCATTCGACCGTATTGGAGTTCTTCAGAAAACTGTGATTTGTCGCCGAACCAGTCAACGGATCCAACCACAATTGGACCCCAGAGGTTATCCTTTCGATCGGAGAGCTTGGCTGGCATTCTCGTGACATAGCCTGGTCCTCCTGCGGTCGTATTCGTGATCAGCAATCCAACTATACAGCAAGTGTTGGTCGAGAGGACCTGGAAAAGACTAAGAGCGCTGTCCGAATACATACTATTGCCTGCCCCCACGATGACAGGAACACCTCTTCGTATCAGCATCATGATGTCAGAAACGTGCTTGCGTTCGACCTCTCCTTGTTTGCGATTGCTACCGGAGGAGAAATTGACGACGCTATGATGGGTACGACGTTTGGCCACGATGTCCTGCATAATAGTGTCAAAGATCTCGGCAGCCCCTGCTGTAGTAGGCCACATTTTGACTACCACGAGTGTTGCGTGTCGCGCAACTCCAGCAACCTTGCCAACGGCTTTGGATGCAACGCATGTGGCGTGTGAACCGAGCTGTCCTGGCCATGGCCACTGCAATTCGGTAGGAGTATTGCCGTGATGCAATACCGTCTGCGGAGTGTAGAGCCATTCTATCTTCTGAGCAGGGTTCGAGAAATCCCAGTGAGCACGATTGATACCGAAGTCAGGGATATAGATAAAAGTCTCCTCGCTTTCATCGATTGAATACACAAAATCGGGGTTTGCCTGTATCTCTGTGCCTGGGGCTTGGGACACCACCCTTAATTCAGGTAATGCGTCCTTCTCACGGAAAGTTTTCCGTCCGTCTTTGAAGGACTCTAATGCTGGAGGATCTATGGGCATGGTGGTATTGACCGAGGTTGACTTTGTCATAAAGCTGAATTAGTGTAGGTTTCTTTGCCCTTCGCGCGGGGAGAGTACCTTTACATTTACAGGAGCTGTCTCCTCAAGCTGGAATAGATTCTCATTGGGGCTTATCTCTTCGATCTAGAGGTGTCAATCAGCATCATGAATGGGATCTGACTAAGAGCCGTCAAGTCTACCTTCGGATGCTTCGACACTTCCTGATATGATGTTTGATTTAGATCTGCAAGCCAGAATGACACAGTCGGGTTCAGAGCACTTTTGGAAGCGTAGAGCCCCGTCGAATTGACCATCAGGCCCTTTAGAAGAGCCTCGACGCTGTCGATATCTGCTTGGTTGATGTTTGGTCTCGGCCAAATGATATATTCAATCGACTGCTCGCCATGTATCTGTGCATCGCCTAAAAGGGCTCCGACTATGCAGGAAAGGATCACGTATTGAAAAATGATGGTCATCTTCTCTTCATTGGGTAGAGTTCCGCTTTCGCTTCTCGCGTCAATAGTTAATGACAATATATGAAAGCTCCCATTAGATATCCTAATGATATATGATTGGGCAAAGCTTTAGAATCTCATTTCTTTAATGTATCGAAATGAACACAGAGCCTTTCTAAGAGCCTTGCCATATCGGGTAACAGGTAGTGGCCCGCGGCAGTCGCGAAAATATTTTCCATTTGTACTTGCCGATAACTCCGATGTGGACTATTTATGGACAAGGCATACTGGCTTAGGAACTGTAAGTGTGTGAACTATGAATTGTTTTAAAGACTTAAATTGCACTATTATCCAAGCTCTTTCGATCGGGATACCCTACCTCCTGACTCCTCTGCCATCTGCCTTTTTTATAACTTTGCCGGAATGCATCCCTTCCGTCTAAGGGCCAAATTGACCAGTAATCATGAGAAGCACTCAAGTGAGCCTTGTGTATTTCAGGAAACAGATAGCATTAGAGCGTAATAGCGGTAGAGATTTTTCACGTAGACCAATTCGATGGGATTGCCACGATCACTCATACCAAGCGTCGAGATCTCGGATTACGACTGTGACAGGAGATTACTCAGCGTTATCCAGACACGCTGTGCGATTAACAATGCAATAATGATATGAGCGCAAGTAATACCTAACCATAAAATGACCAGAAGGAGTCAATCGATTTCGGAATGTAGATCATCGTATGCTTAGCGACGTAGTCAACCAGATTGCCAACCAGATTGCCAATCAGATGCATGATCTGAACTATTTAATCTGAGGATCGACTGTTCTAGACGTCCTAGTCACAAACGAGTATGTCGCGAAGGTACATCCAATGCTCGAATCCGGAAATTTGGGATTCTAGTATGTTCCAGCAATAGGATGCTGGTACTCTCTCCACGCGTCGCATTGTTCGTGTTTACATCGAAGTAATCGCAGTGCTATAACTCGGCACAGCAGATTTTCACCTTATTAACATTGCTATGACATGAAATATCTGAGCTAGAATGCATATGGGCAGACCAAGTAGTTGTCATGCTGTGTGGTCGATCTTGACGTAAGGAATCGAGGGATCTCTGTTGATACATGACATCGACACACATGATGTACCGCCTTGCCATTTTAGTCTTCTGGTGCCTGCCGTTTATCATATCAATCAATAAGATATCTCCAAACCTTCACAGCAGCTTCTTTCATGTCCATCATAAGCCATTGTAGTTCATGCCTTCCCGGTTCCAACTCTTGACCGTCTTCGCCTTCCCTCCTCAATCGTCACCCTCTCCCGTCTGAATCAACCACCGATCTGTCATCCGTACCGCCCACAACAAGTCCATTTGCGTCACTTTTCGAATACGAACAGAGTGACGCATTTGTGGGCGCCGCGCTAGCATCTCCTTCAAGCGTCTCTTGTCCGCCGGACTTTCCAAGAGTCGATCGATATCTTGCGTGCAGCTGAAGTGCACTTTCTTCCACCTAGTGGTTTGACAGGTTTGCGTGACCGTCTCAACCCTGTCGTCTTCTCGTAAAAGTCTCTTCTTCATTTCGCGCCCCAGGATTGACAGCTGGGCCATACGCTGTACGAGTGCCGGAGAAAGTTTGAGAGGAACTGCCAGTGGGGCACTTAAGTCGTCGTCATTGAAGTCGTCAATCAAGCGTTTGAGGCTTTTGAGAGCGTCTAGAGCGCTTTCCTTTTGCAAGAATATCGAATGGAGCAGCCGAGCTTGGCTGAGAATGAAGTACCTATTACTGGTATATGGATCGGTTTTCAGGATTTTCTCGAGAATGACGTCGCAATCGACGTAGCGTTGATTATTGAATAGATTGTAGGCCTATAGGAATATTAGAACTGATCAAGGATAGCAATAAAACTGTACTCACCTCCCTATACTTGCTCAATAATCTCCATACTCCCGTTACAGGCTCTCCGCCTGGCGGAGTCGGTTCCAAAGCTTCCAATAACCTGTCGCGAAACTCGATATCTGCAGCAGTCGGCTTAGTGATGCGCGCTGGTTGCCCCTCGAGTCCATCACTTGCGGATAATATGGCTTCAGCTGACAAGAACATAGAAGGAGAGAGGTCCTGTGGATCAGCCATGTTAATGAGATGCGGGTGAGATAAGAAGATAAGTTGGAGATGAGTACATGAGTCAAATAATGTGGTCTTGGAAAGAGTGTAAATTTCAATMAATGGCAATATTGGTCATTTTTTCGGTCTCAGTCGTGATAGGGAAAAGAATAGATGTGGAAGACACCAAAGAAGACCGGGAAAAAGATGAGCAGTCAAGTTTTGATGTTATTCGATGATTTCATATTCAGTCAGTCATGATCGTCGTCAATTATATTCATCTCAGATCAATCCGATCGAAAATACAAAGGTATCAAACTTGAAAGGTGCATACTTCATAGATCGCCTCTTTTTTTTTCGAGTGAAAGTCCATTAGTTTCAGTCGTCGTTTCTTCACTCTCACGTTTTCGACACTGTTTATCCCGTGGTAGATTTTAAATTTCGATGAAGCTTTTTGATATCTTTACGTATGTTTAAGAACCGGATTCATGTGCACAAGGATCGCAAAAATTGTATGATACCCTCAAAGGCTTACTCTATCCTAGTATGATATCTGGCATCACTTAGATACTCATGCCACCTCAAGCCCATCGTAAAACCCACCGCTGTCCCTCCACAATCTCTGTCGGCGTCATACTCCCCTCTCCATTACTAGGGCTCTCGACCCTATCCATCTTCCCATGCCTCAATGCTTTCCAAATAGTCTCTTTATGCCCCTGACTTTCAAATGCAAGTAGTCGGATTAGACGAGTGTAGCGTTTTGTGCAGGAGCTTATTCTTGACTCTGGGGCTGTGTCGATATGTTATACAAGATAGCGTATATACTTTCGATATCTGTGTAAGTGGGACTTGTCGGAGGAGATATTGTTAGAAGCTACGCTATTGGTCAGAGCTATTCTTTATTACCTCAAAGGTATCACTAAATTCGCCCCAGCTCCCTTGGCCGAAGCACTTCTCGTAAGTCTTTGCTGCTCGACTGTACCGCTCAAGGAATTGTTTCCTGAATTGATTATAGGCTTGCCTTGACTCAAACGACCGAGGCAGCCAAAATGCAAAGGCAGGTAAGAGCGGTGATTTCTTTTCCTTGATCGGACCGTTCGTGATTGTGTACTCTCGCTTGATATCATCTTTGACGTATTGCAACCACTTCTCGCTTAAGTCTCCGAAGATACCGGTATTCAAGCAATAATTGAACATAAGATTGCCATCAGTTGCGGATCGAAGGATCAAGTGCGCGAACCATTCCACAGGTGCCGAGAAGAATCCGAGAAGATCGGGGTCGTCCATCGCACAACAGTCTCTCATGATCTTGAATCCTTGGAGAAGCGTTACTAGGGAGTCAACGTCGCGAGACTTTTCACTGAACGGGACGCCTTGCGCAAGGGCTCTCATGCTGAGGAGATCTTTGCTGTGGAGATCATCGAAAGCAAGGAAAAACGGTTCTTGGATTCTCATGCGCCATCGAAGGGCTTCCATCATTGGAAGGATCATTTCTGAGTAGGTCTTTACTTTAGATGCAGTAAACTTCCCGTTGTCCGACTTCCTGAAGTACTCGCTGTCATGAAATGATTGAGTAATGCGTGTGTCACTGGGTTCCTCTGGATTATTGTGAGTGGAGAGAAGTTCCATCTCGATCACTCCGGCGGCTGCTCGGAGATTCTCCAGAGATGCAGCGACAGCAGGCTGATTCACCAACTGTGCGGGATTTGGGGGAGTAATAACGCGGCGTGCTGTGTTGTGTGTTTGTGTGAATGATTGGTCGGTATAGTCCGAGAATAGCACATTGGAGAAGATTGTAAATAAGTCGATGTCCGTCCAGTGTTGAGGGATAGTCCAGGGTCCTTCATCTCCGGGTCTCGATTTTCCCTCTCTGGCAACATAAGCAAGATGAGCCTGAAGGTTCCAATTTGGTCCAGTGCTTGTATTGGTACCTATTACCAGACTTTTGAGAAAAGCTCCAACAAAGACGGAATTTCGGAGCCTTCCACTCCCGGATCGTCTTTCCGAGTACGAATTTTCGGTTGCTGTTGCCGAGGAGTGAACGAATCGGTTTGTCTGTCCGTGAAACCTGAGAGTATCGACGAAGGTGCCGGACTTGCATGACTTGACGATAACATTTACCCTTACCCCTGGAACAAAGTGGTCTAAGGCTTGGGCCAGTAGGCGAGGTTGAAGTGTATGACCACCTAATTCAATACCCAGTGGGGTTCCGTGAGATGTCAGCAGGAGATTAAAGATATCACCGGATTTTAGGGCCCGGCTATGCCGCTCGATGGAACCATAAACTGCTCTTAGCAAGCTATTCTGGTCGTTTGCACTGGCAGTGACTTTGAACTGCCTCCATGGCGGCTGTCTATGTTCGTGAGTATGACGAGTGTAGATTTGAATGGCCTTCTTGTTGGTCGCGCTTTGTGTGCCGAACTTGATATCGTTACGAGTAGGATTCTTATCAAAGTAAGCTGTAACAGGGAAGATGTTGAAAGACTCTCCTTCCTGACCTAAGGTTTTCAAGGCATAGTGGAAGCCGATGAAATCTCCAAAGAGCCACTGGTCGTGGATACTCGATGCTCCACAGACGAGTAAGAATCTCGTTTTATGGGTTTGTTGGGGGGCCGCCATCATGTAAATGAGGTAATCCTAATTGCTGATCAGGTAAGATGCACCTAAATTGTGGTGTATGTGAAGTAGAGAGAATATAATACTGGTAAGAATGGTTAGTGATCTTTCCTAGTTGCAGTAATTGTCGGTTTTAGTATCAATCCCAGTATAGAAGGAAGGTATAGCAGACTTATGAAGATCAAGAGTAGAGCTGATCGTTGCAGGATACGCTCTATTATATAGTGGTTGCAATAAGGCTTTGCAGAGCTTCTTGACTCACGAGCTATTTCAAAATTTCCAACTGCCTCGAAATATCCAACTGCCTCAAATTTTCTCAACTGCCTCAAACAATCTCAACTACCTTAAACAGCCTCAAATACCTTGAACAGCCTAAAACAGCCTCAAATCACCTCAAACAATCTTTTTGAGCGAAGCTTGATCTACTCTTTATCCTACAAGATACATCGCATACTTTTTCTATGTAATCGTCAAGAGAACATCATCATCACCAATACATCCCTAAGCACCATATCTAGATAATTGAACTACCGTCTAATGCATCATCTATCAGTCGCACTTGTAGTAATATATACAATCTGAGTATTTGCAAAATGGGTTAATAGGTAACTAAATAATCGAGGAATATTATGTCCACCATCTTCGCAACTGCCTCCTCTCTATAATCTCTATGAGTTACATATTTCCCTCTCCACTATCCGGACTCTTTATCCCTCCATCCTATATCCTTTCCCCAACGCCCTCAAAAGAGCCATTTTTACGCTAAAGGCACTGACATGGCATGAAAAACCTAAACAGAAATTTTTATTGGCAGACCAAGAATTTGTTGTACCACGTGGTCAGTTTGCAGGCCAGTTCCGTGAGACTTTTGGTAATACATGATAGTGATATTGATGCTACAGCTAAATCGGTCTTCCTAATTACTGATTTGCATAATTGTACCGCCATATCATTCTGGTCCTTTAGTGCTCGCCACATGCTGTATGTATTGATAAGATGTTTCAGAGTCTCATCCCCTCATCCTTCCTTGTTTATCGTAAGTCATGTTCATCCACAATTTCCTGTCCTAGCCGCAGAATCCTCCGAATTGCCCGTTTGCGTCAACCACTGATCAGTCATTCGTATAGCCCAAACATTATTCTGCTGAAAGTTCTTTCGAATCCCAATGTGGTGGCCCCCGCTTGGATGCCTTGCAAGGATTTTCTTCAAGGCTTGCTTCTGGGCCGGGCTTTCTCGGAGCCGATCGATGTCTTCGTTATTCCAAAAGTCTACCCACTTCACCCTCACGATCTGGATGCTTTGTTCCACCGTCTCCACGGCTTTTTCCCGCAAGAGCCTATCCCTCATTTCCTTCCCCAGATCGGATATCTCTGATATTTTCTGTCCAAAGCCCTGTGAGGGTCCCTCAAGCATTTTCAATTTGAATATTTGAAGCGTGAGTCGCAAATTCTCGAGCGCTATCAGAGCCTTCTCTTTGGGAGAGAACATCGAAAGGAGTAGCCAAGTCTGGCTGCGAGCAAGGAGACCGTAGGTGGTGCGCGCACTTTTCCCCTTCAATTTCTGAAGGGCTGCATGGCAATCATTGAAGCGCTGTTGTTCAAAGAAGTTATAGCCCTGCAGGAGATTTAGAATGAATCAAAGTCGTAATCAAGTCGAACTTACGACTTCGTACTTATAAAGTAAAGTGCGTTCTGCGCGACCTGAATCGCTTGATACCTCATCTGGTTCTAGAGCTTCCATCATCCGTTCGCGAAAATCCACATCCGTGTTACTCGGCCCAGTGTCGCTGGTAGCTGCATGATCTGCATAATCATCCGTGGATAGAGCAGGGCTATCGTCAGCCAACGATAAGGGAGAAGAGGCGGAGAGCTCTTCAGATTTAGGCATCGAAAAGAGTTGGAGCAGATGCGGTAAATGGAGCAGAGACAGTGAGCTGTGTAAATGGTGCAGAAAGGGCAGCTATGAAAGTTGAGGAGATTGTTCGGGGAGATCGACTTGATTGATAAGACAGAGTATCGTGGATAAGAGCTTTAGCTTTGTAGTAGAGGTCTGGCACTGGAAGTGCCCGAGTGTTGATTTTTTAATGCATGATGACCGGGAAAATAGTCAGAGGTTAGATATCATAAAAGTTAAGAATTAAATCGAGAGCAGTCAAAGCCCTTAACTAGGGTAGGGGCCATGCTGCATTCACTGATGCATGATGATTGTAACAGTATTCATCTCAATCCAACCCATCTCGGAATGTGAATATACTAATCATTGATGAATGCTCAATTATGGTATCGTCTCTTCTACTCTTAATGAATATATCATGGTGCCCGCCGCTGTCACCTCACTTTTACGTCTTAAAAGTTGTGGACTCGCATGAAACGATGAGAACTCTTATACCCTGTGTTCTTCGAGGCGTTATACCTCCAATTCTACAGCGAGAGTAGTTCATGGTGGACTGAGCTCAAATTCAACAGTGATATTGTATCAATGCCAGCTCTGGCTGAGTACCTGAAAGATCTCAGTTCCATCCCAACCCTACGACTTCCCCTCCACAATCTCCACCGACGTCCCACTCCCCTCCCCACCACTCCTCTCACTCTCCACCCCACTCATCTTCCCACGTCTCAACGCCCTCCAAATAGCCACAAACTGCCTCCTGCCTCCAATCAGCGGAAAGAACCCCGCAATCAACAACGTGCACCAAATCCAAATAATCGCCACCATAAGCCACGCCTCAAAGAATCGTTTGCTGAATACGTATTTCGCAGCATACATCGGCAACGGCCAGAGTACCCAATGACCCAGGAACGTCGCAATGCTCCAGTACGCCGCGATTCTTGCCCAGCGCTCGAGATGTGGTTGCGAACCAGGTGCTCCGGGAACTTCATTCAATTCTTGCTTGATCACTGCATCAGTAGCGCTGCCATCACCTTCCGGAGATCCAAAAGCCAGTTTCTCGTTGCGGAAATCCGCCCAGTTGAAGTTCTGCGGGTTAAAGGCTGAGATAATGAGGGTGTATGGGAGGGGGCTGAAGCAAGATGCGACGGTTCCGTAGACACAGGGGAGGATTTGGCCTGTGGAGGCGACGGTGACGGTGCCGTACATTGCCTTCGCGGAGCCTAGCCAGACGGCGAGACCGGTTGCCATGCCGAGGAGAGGGGAGGCGATGGCTGCGAGGGCGCTTTGACGGCGCCAGAGGATTGTGAAGCAGGTGGGGAAGATGCCGGGGCATGTAAGGACACCTGTGGGTGAAGTTTTGTGAGCTTGTTATATCGTTGGCGTTGGGAAATTGGGGGATTTGGGTTACGAACCAAGCATGTACAATGTCCAGCCCAGATCAACTCCGACATAGTGCAGCAATGTGCTGAACGCTGCGGAGAAGACACCGAAGATCACAACGCCGTAGTGACTCCATCGGATAACGTCTTGGTCAGATGCACGCTTGTTGAAGTATTGTCGGTATATGTCGAAGCTAAGAATCGAGCTCACTGCAATGACTTGCGCAGATAATGTTGAAGTCACCGCCATAAAGGTGATCAGCAAGATACCAGCAGCACCTCCCTTGCCGGCGATAGTGATGGCGGCGTATGGTAGCACGAGACCACCGCTGACTTCTGCTGTCGACATGCGCTGTAGAATGTGAATAATTGAGAGACTAACCGAGACCAATAAGACACTTACCCGAGGGAATGTGGGGAAGCGTGACGAGCCCTCAAGGCCTATTGCGACAAAACTCATGAGAGTGCCCAAACACCACGGAACGGCGAAGTAGGCGATACCGCCGATGACATATCCTGGGACTACAGCGCGAGGAGAAGCTGCAAAGGCTTTGACAAAAAAGCTAGTGTCCATCTAAGGTATGATTAGACTTGACTCTATGGAGAGGAAATTGAGAACGTACAATGACAAGTCCGAAGTTGGCCAAAATGTGAAGAATGCCGAAGTAAATGCCCTGGAAGAAGACCGTCTCAGTACGCTACACCGAATGTCACATTATCACTGACGTACCCCTGGAGATGTCATGGTGAGGTAGCTGCCTGCATGATTGCCTTCCACAGGATGTACTTTGGATGCCGCCGCTACCAAGTCGTACAGATGCCCGATGGAGCCAATCTCAGGGATCGTGAACGCTTTGATGGTGAAGAAACAGGCGATGATCAAGATCGTAAAGGTGTGAAAATAGTCGGTAAGAAACCTGGGTTGATCAATGACTATATCTGACGGAAAAATTGACGACTCACGTTGCTTTGATGCCGCCAACGAAAGTGTATAGCACTACGCCAACCGGAAGAAGAAACGTAGCAGCTATGATGTGGATGCCCGTCCTGAAAAGGTTAGAGGAGAACAGCCAGAGTTGACAACTCCACCTACAAGGCTGTGATGGCAGCAGAAGCACCGAGCAACATGTTGGCAACGGCAATAATGTTGTTGATGAGACAAAGTCCCATGTAGACAATATGTGCAGTCGTGCCTTTGCAGTCAGTGACAGAACACCGTCAGGGGAAAATCCAACCTACCATATCTGATCCGCACAATCTCAAGCAGCGTATGTGCCTCAGGAATCTTGAGCTTGCAGGATATGCCCAGCAGCGAGAAGAAGACGATCATCGGGCTGCATCCAGCCGCAAACCAGAAAGGTCCAGCAAGCCCGTAGTTGTAGCCGACGAGAGTTGAGCCGAGCATCGCTGTACTCCAAAGCCACGACTGTGGATAATTATCAGCGACTGCCATGAGATGGGCTGGGGAGAGAGCTTTACCGAGATCACGGCGGATGCTGTCAAGCCTGTGCGCACGTTCCGGTTGGCTGTGATGAACCTATATCTGGTCAACCGGGCTTGACAAGTACCGTCCTGTGCGCTGTTACATTTCAGTCTTCCTGTTGTCCTCTCCGACTGTTCTCTTCAGTAACTTGGTGATGAAGATCATGACTAATGGTTGTATCAGTGTCCAGGACTCGGTGGCTCAAAAATGGTCGGCGAACCTGTAGCAATGACAAGTCCGATAACAACGACTACCACATAGCCGACCGCCTGGGAAAGAGCAGGTTTCACAACCTCATCGTCGGTTGCCGCTCGAGAGTATAGAGACATGTCAACGGCTTCGAATTTGGAGCTCGCTATTCACACGAGCATCAAACAGAAAGATCTGTACCAAGATCATGGTCAATAGATTAGAGTGCTCGCGAAAGAAACTCAAATGCACTTATAGGAGGCTGCCTGCCTCTCAACTAGATCGCCATATTCGGTTGGCTTAAAGCAGTGGATGTAGCAGTAGTTTCCATTGGTGTTCTAAATGGCAGCCTACTTCATGAGCTGCTTCGCCAATCACCTTGACGATTGCGCAAGACACGGCACATTTGCTAACCAAGACTGTGGAAACCAATTCGGTAATCTGGAAACGTAGGAGGAATCTCGTGGGATCCTTGGACTTGTGCATCATTGGGGGCAGGAACAGCGGGACCCAGCCTTCAGCCAAAGACACCTTGACGCTAGCGAAAAAAGATGTTGGGAAGCTTCGAACTTGATGGGTCGGCGCCACGTCCGTTCAAGCATGGCTGCGCTGTCGTGATCGCTGGAGCACATCTTTGACTGGCTTTGATTGCCTGACTGGTCAAGACTAATGATAAGCTTTCTTTGCGATTGAAAGGACTTCGGGATCAGAGGTAACAGGGAGTCCAGGTCATGAATCAGATGCTTGTTAGTCCAGATGTTGTGCTTGAATAGGTGCATGATGTGACATAGATAATGTACGTTCTTGCATGATGGAGGGACGTTAGAAATTGCGTCAATTGGACTAGCGATGCATAATCCAAGCTTACCCTATTTGGGATCTCAATTGACGAATCACTGGGTTTTCAAGACACACTCAATGATTGATTGTGCATCATGCAGAATGGGTGCCCAACTTCCCCGCAGAGCAAAACCTCCAGACAGATCGCGTCTCCATTTGCTGTCTTCAAGTTCTTTCTCGACACGCGTCGATGCTGACCTCTCCATTACTATCTTAACCTCGGTCATCCGACATCAGTTGCTGACAATCGTTTCACAATCCAAACCATGGCAATCAATGGCACGTCTGGCAAGAAAAGCTTGATCTTGAACGCTTTTGTGGAATCATGTAGGGCCATTGCGCGGTCTGGCCATCTTGGTGACTTGTTGACTAGAGGGTAGGCAGCGGGCATCAATCACCTGGCCTTTGGCGACATCCAGACGACAAATCTTCTCGATTCAACGATATTGACCATTGGACCGATCTAGCCATACTACTCGAGAAGGCAAAATTCCACGGTATCTTCATCGCTGATGTGCTTGGTCAGTGAGAAGAAAACCCCAGCCAGAAACTGGTGTTGGGGTATACATAGAAAGCTATCAGTCAATTGACTGAAACCTCACAGGTGGCTACGACGTTTACAATGGGCCCCGAAACCTGGATCCAGCCATACGATCCGGAGCACAATGGCCTGTCAACGAGCCGCTTGCAATCGTTCCACCTATGGCAGCAGTGACAAAGAACCTTGGCTTTGGTGTTACTGTGGCCACGACATATGAACAACCATATCATCTTGCTCGGAGGCTGTCAACGGTAGATCATTTGACGAAAGGCCGGTGAGTGGCCCAAGACACTACAAGGTGAAGTCAACAGCAGCAGAAAAACATCCATTGACAAGGCTTCTTGAGCACATAGGCTGGGCTGGAACGTAAGTCCCTCCAACAATATATTTTCTCATTCAAATTGAGCATTCTGACTGAGATGCCGCAGATTGTGACTGGCTACTTGGATTCCGCAGCTCGGAACTTGGGTCATACCGAGCAACCTGAAGTGAGGTTTACCCGTCGCTCCATCCTAAAAGTGCGGTGATTCAAGATTAGAAGGCTGATGGAGATCTTGAGCACCACAGCACGATGAAAGATATACTATAGCCGAGGAATACCTGGAGGTCATGTACAAACTCTGGGAGTCATCTTGGCGAGATGATGCTGTTGTCCTAGACCGAAAGTCTGGCATATACACAGATCCATCTCGAGTCCGTGAGATCAATCATGTCGGAAAGTACTACACCGTTCCCGGACCGCACATCTGTCAACCCAGCAGGCAAAGAACACCTGTCTTAATGCAGGCTGGAACATCGAAAGCTGGAAAGAACTTCGCCGCCAAGCATGCGGAAGCCATCTTCGTGGCCGGCCATAGTCCGTCTGTGATTGCCAAGAATGTGGCCGAAGTTCGCGGGTTGGCGAAAGAGCTTGGCAGAGATCCACAGAACATCAAATTTCTCGCTCTGATCTGTCCCGTCATAGGTAGGACGACGGAGGAAGCTCAGAAGAAGTTCGAGGATTATAGCTCCTATGGCTCTATCGAGGGTGCGCTGGCACTTTTTGGAGGATGGACTGGGATCGATCTGGCCAAGTACAGTGATGATGAGGAGCTTCGACATGTCGAGAGCAATGCAATCCGGTGAGTCTTCATATATCCTCCCATGACTGGGCTTGACTGAGGATCTCCAGATCAGCAGTTGAAGCTTGGTCCAAATCATCTCCAGGCGTCGCCAAATGGACCAAGTTCACCGTGGCCAAGCACATCACGGTCGGGGGGCTTGGAGCGACGGTTGTTGGTACACCTGCCGAAGTGGCGGACGAATTTGAAAGATGGGTCAAAGAAGCGGATGTAGACGGCTTCAACATCGTACGCTCTAGGGAGGAATACCTTGTTGACCTTGCTGACCAATGACAGGCGTACGCCATCAAACCTGGTACCTTCGAAGATGTCATCGAGCTTCTCCTCCCAGAGCTTCGATCTCGTGGTATGTTTTGGGACGATTATGCGGTACAAGGCGGTACATATCGAGAGAACATATACAGGCGTGATGGTCAGAGCGGGCTCCTACCAGATCACCCAGCATCAGGGTATCGATGGAAAGCGGAGTAGCATAGAGTTTCTCGATTCATGGGCAGTGAAGGAAAGATGGTAATCGATGACTCAAGTTCCCGTCCGTGAAAGGATGAATCGAGACGCGGGCGAATCATCAGCTAAGGTCTACCATCACTACGGCTCTGATTGACCCTAAAGTCTCACTCAGCTCAAGCCTGAGTAACTCAACTCCATCCCTCACTGAGTGGTGCACTTGGCGACAGAACGCGCCGATGTATTAGCATCATAGTCAAGCCATGTTGCCGTGATGTCTTGACGGAAGAATTGACGCGTGACGTAGTTCACCAAAAGGAGCTATTCTCATCTAGGACTAGCCTCTGCAGCCCCTGAATTGCGCCATCAACACCGCATTATCATCAGCGTATCACATTTCCCAAGGTGCCCCCACGAATGGATATGAAGCTTCCTTTCGAATGTGGTTGTGCCTGATGCCATGCGACCTTAAATTCGGACAGTATGGCGTGCTATGTGCATTCCTCTATCACCCGAAAAGGGATGGTGCGGAGATGGCTCCGCTGGCCAACCAAGAGGCATAATCGACTCCACTATTCCTGTGAAGATCAAAGATGTGCCTCGATCATCTTATGCTGTCGAAAATCTCATTGCTTCATGCATAGACCATTCGGTTTTGGCACGTTGCGAAAGTTGATCTCAGGCCCATAAAAGAAAGGTGATGATTCGGTCGTTACCAAGGAAGCTAATTGGACTCCCGAACCCTTTCTTCGAAGTTTCACGCGGACTGCGACTGGCGTACGATTGCGCAATCCATGAATGAGACCAAGCGATGGTCTGGCGAAGCGGCCTCGAATGTTTGAACTCAATCCTGCGTCGGGCAGCAAGATGGATCGTCCAGACCATCGGGTGCAGGAATCGAAAGCTTTGCAGCTCGCTTCTGCACCTCCCATCCGTTGGCGAATAAGCTCCAAGGGCGCTGATCTTGAAGCATCCCATCTTGTTCCAGCTTGAGGGCTCGTACAACCTCCCAATCCGTCGATGTGTTTCTGAGCCTTTCACTGCACTCGATTATTGCCAAAACATGTTAACCGCCCTTCTTCTTCTCCTTTTCGCAGCCGTTGTATTCGCTCTCTTTGTTTTTTACAGGTTTTATGATCTTATTATCCCTCCTTCGTTTCTCGGTGCTCAATTGGATACCTCGCCATTGTATCGGCCAAGCAAAGCCTCCATCCTGCTATCTCGAAGCGGTCCCTATACATTCACCAGCAACCATACGCGCCCTCAAATTTGCCAGCGCGAGCTTCTTATCCGTACTCATTCCATCGGCCTCAACCCCATAGATTGGAAATGTGTAACTTACGGCTTCGGAATTCACGCGTTGCCATGGATAAGCGGACGCGAATGTGCAGGGACCGTCGAAGAAGTAGGAAGTGAGGTGAAAGGCTGGAGACGGGGGGAAAGGGTATGGGTGTGTAGCACTAATTATCGAGATGTCAGAACCTCGGCCTTCCAGCAGGTGCGTGCCGCATTCTCTCATGAACCAAGCAGAGTCCGCTGCGAAATATCATCGCTCAACTTGGCTAACTCGTGTATATGTGGGGATGCAGTTTGTCGTTGCAGCGCCGCACAATGTAGGGCGACTTCCGCAGTGGCTGAGCTTTGACGAAGGCGCGACTTTGGGAGTTGGTAGCGTGGCAAGTGCCACTGCTTTGTTTGATGCTCTTGCTGTCCCCTGGCCTACAGTACCTAGGCCACCAATTGACGCGATACAAAATCGCGAGATATCACGAGGAATAGAAGGGCAATGGATTCTCGTCTGGGGTGGTTCTTGTGCGACAGGCATGATGGCAATACAACTTGCACGACTCGCCGGTTTTCGAGTTTTCGCAGTTGCAGGCATCCATAACGCGTCCAGGCTTCATGATCTTGGGGCTGAAGGAGTGGCTGACAGGCATACTCCTGACGCTGCTATCGCTGAAGCCAAGGAACTCGGAATCAAAGTCGCCATCAACTGCGTAGGAGCAGAAACGGCCAATCACACCGTACGAGCGCTGGAGCCAGGTGGCAGAATGGTATATCTTGTGAAGAAGCCAGATCAAGCAATCTTGGATGAGGCGCAGGTCCAAGCTACCGATGTTCTAATCAAGAGATTCCATGAAGATGAGGCTTTTGGGCAACGCTTGGTGGACCTTGTCTCGGATGCACTGTTCCAAAGAAAGATCCTGCCAATCAGACATGAGGTCATTGAGGGTGGTCTTGGAAGCATCGAGAGAGGTTTGAAGAAACTCATGAACCAAGAGGTCTCAGGCCGCAAACTGGTCGTCCGAATCGAGTGACACGCTTATTATACCCCGGATCTTGAACGCGAACAGCCGGATCAGACAATTGTAGCGTTTTGTGCAGGAGCTTTTGAACGAGTCTGGTGTTGTTTCATGTCCAATAAAAAAAGATGAACTTGCGGTAAGCAATTTCACCGTACCTTAGAGAGATAGATTTCGATCGTAGTTGATAGATCCATCATTACAGCGATCTGCACCCATTAAGCGAAGTTTACAATTCATATGCTTAAATGTAATTAAGGACTTTGGCCTAAGGAAGTCGTGGTCGATTTCTCTGACTCTATATCACGGCATAAATCTGATCATACTCGTCGAGAATATTCCCGGCAAGTGTTGGTCAGATCTCAGGCTGCCGATATCTTCGTTCATGGTGAGGAGAAAGCCATTGAAGAAAATAAAGCTTCATCCCACAGTGAGGTTGAGATCTTCGCTGACTAAGTCAAAAAGCTTGGCATCATCTCAAATGGGCCTAGACTGAAGATGTGCACGGACCTGAGCCGCGACAGCCTGATGTTATCAACTTGCTTTTAAAGTCTGTTGGAATCTCGCGATGAATCGCTAGAAGCAATATAGCTCTTTGACTGTAATTCATCTTTCCCTCCAATACTAGACTCGTCTCGTCAAAGGCTCTTCCAGCTCTTTTTCGACTTGTTGGTCTCCACCGAAACGTCTGGAATCATACAATCCGCTAGACTAAAAATGGGTTTTATCGAATACTCTTCGGTCTATTTCTGATGATGACGATTCTCATGGTTATATGGACGTTGTGGCTGGCTCTACAGTCTTCGAGGTCAGGTTACGATAGCTTCTAAGATTTATGGAATTCCGCAGTGACGCGGTAGGTTGATGTAGTTCGAGATCTGTGAACCATGTCCGCTAATGCGAGAAAGCCGTCATTCTGAATACGTAGTTGATGGTCTTGATAACGACTGCTGCCAATTCGCTATTCATCTACTGTCGAAGTATCAGTTGATCCAGATGGACACATTGATTAAAATGGAGGGAGTTTATATCACTCCGGCAAAGAGGTCAAAATCTGAACGAATCGAGATGCAGCATTTGTTTCGCAATTTGGCGGAAGGTAAGAAATATAGCTATATGACTTACGAACCCAAGTGGCCTCTGATGACGGTGTGCATAATAATCAAACCACGTTATCGGCTTCTCAGAGCGATAAATCGTGGGATTTTTCATTCACCGTACAATTATGGTTTTTTTTTGATGTGGTCTGAAGTGAGTAATGTCTATCGGATCGAGAGTTTTCGGTAGCAGAGACCGCGTCATGTGTAAGACACTAAATCAACAAGGGGCATAGTCGAAGGAGCTATTACATCTCAACTAACACGTCAAGTATATTGCAATTATGTTCGACCCATATTCCCACCGTGGGCCTACGATAGGTAATAGGTATCGAGGTGTTTCGGCAGATCATTGCGCACAGTGAAAAGCATTTGATTAACACCATACATAACAGGGATGGAGCACAAGCAATGGAATATAATGAAGTAGCCCGAGAGTAAAAAGAACGCCAAGGATCAATACAGGGTATCATTGCAGACGCCTGCCGAAAAGACCACCCGACACTCGAGAACCCGCATATTACCGACCATCGTACCGTTGACAGTAATGCAATGTCTCAAGCCATCAATGATTCCCCCAAGATTCTTCCTCACCGTCTGCACAGTGCATGCCCATCCCTATCAGTCAACGCCATTAACAAGTTTCCCATCCTTCCCCCTCACAACAGCCTGACTCCATTCCTCCTCCTGCCGCTCACCCATCTTCGCCAACCAACTCGGCGGCTGAATCCCCGTCTGTTCATTGATAGTACTCAAAAGCGGCGGCAAACTCTGCAGAATATTCCTAATTGGCGCAGTAGAGTCTGCACTGCTACCAGCGCTGTCTCCGGTATTCCAAACAGTGATCTTGGGTTGAAGACCATTGATGGCTTGCGCATTAGCCTTGGCAAGCTTCTCGTATGTGTTGTTTTGGAGCATCATGTACTGCAGGAGACCTTGTGGGCCGCCGAGGACGGAAGACATGTTTGAGTAGGCTTTTGCTAGTTCGCTTATTCCCTCGGCCTCTTTCTTTTTGGCGATGAAGGCGGCTTCGGCTTCTTTGGTGGCGCGGAGGAGGTTTACCTGTTTGTCTTTGTGTCAGTTGATGCAGGAGGGCCAGCAACGGCACAGGACACAGGGGGCACGTACTTCTGCTTCTTGTTTCTGCTGGTATACAAGCGCATCAGCTCCCTTAAGCGTGGCGAGGTAACGAGCTTCTGCGTCTTGCTTCTGCTTGTACAGGAGACCATCGGCATTCTTTTTCTCGGCGTAGAACTTGGCATCAGCCTTCTGCTCGGCTGACTCGCGGTCGATCTTGGCATGCACCAGATCTGTTGCCCTCCGTCTCTCCAACTCCGCCTCAGCGCGCTGAACTTCAACGTCTCTCTGTAGCTGGGCGTCTTTAGCATCGGCGTTGCGATCAGCCTCGATCTTGGCTAGGTTGAGCTCCATGTCTAGCTTGACTTGCGTCGTCTTGAGCTGGTTGTCTGCTTCAGCCTTTTCGCTCTTTCGCTTGGTCTCGAGAACGGCCGTCTGCGCGTCAATTTTGCTAATTTCTTGGCGGGTTCTGCCGCGTTTCTCTGCTTCCTGTGCCATGTGTGAGTGTCGAGCATTCCATCAGTCGACTCAATGACTTACTCCGATATCACCAATCATCATGGCATTGGCAACGTCAACCTTGGCCTGATTGGAAGCGCCCTCGTGTGCTTTGCGGCTGAGGAATTTGAAGTATTCGCTGCCGGCGGTGTCTTGGAGTTCTTTGACGTTGGCATTGTAGCTGGAAGATGTTAGCACTTATGCAAGAAAATAGTTTTCGATATCTTTAAAGATGATTATGGCGGCGATTAGGGTGCAAAGATGGTCCAGTAACTCACATCCGGAGACCAAATTGGTTCAATTCGCTCTGAACATTCTCAATAACCTTGGCCTTGAAGATCTGACGCTCCTTGAAGATCTCTTCCATCGTCATACCGCTAACAATAACACGAGTCTCACCCTCAATAATACCCTTGACAATATCCTGAACATGATTGTGGCCCGTCGCAGTTGCATTTTGTTTCCCAGCATTGGCCGCTTTGCCAGTCAAGATCTTGGCGTACTTGCACAACGCATCAATGTTGTCATCAGGGCCTATGGTGAAGACAGCAGGAAGGGAGAATTGAAGCTTCTCGATTGTCATCGCCTGTAGAGTGATTTCAAAGTCGAAGGGACTGATGGAGATTCTGCTGTGCTTTTGCCATGGCCATACCCAGGCTTTCTTGACGATTTTGATGTCTTCGATGCCACCGCCGGTGATGACGATGTATGAATTTGCATCCGAGATATTGTACCCCATGATGGAAGCTAGATTATCAAGAAGAGATTAAGTTCGAATGCGTCTTGCCCTTCTTAGTTGCAGTACGTGGTAGTTTTGATTTCGAAATCTGTGTCGAAGTAATATATTTTACCCTTCTGGCGAATGAGTCAAGTTGCAATAATGTGATGAACTTTATGAAACAAAGTTTTGTTTTGTAGTCGTTGAAGTGAGGCTGTGCAGGGCTTCCCGAATCACGAGTTGATGCAAAATCTCAAAAAGCCTCAAAAAGCCTCAAATCAACCTCGTGGTTCGGAAGGATCATGTGACCTTGTGACAACTCAGCCTCCTAATTCTAACAAACTTTCTCATCAAACCTTATTTCAGTCTTCAGTACTACACTGACTACAACGTATTCTAACCATACTATCATCGAGAAATTATCACCATCATCATCTCTTCCCTGGGCACTATGTCTGACTTCAAATTTCCCCCTCCTCGGCCAGAGCCGACTTCCGAACAGCCTCCACCATCCTACGACGAAAGCGTCACGGCTTCGCAATCAGGAAATTCGATTGCATCTCGCGTTCTGGCCCTCATTAAAAACAAGATCCTTCCAAATCTCCACAGCAAGCCCATAACGATAATTGCACTGATCCCTCCTGACGTCTCGACCTTAAGTCCTCCCCCAACACCATCACATATCACGTACAAAACAGCCCCCCACTTCGTAGGCGAGATGTTAGTCGGCTTCCGCTCCGACGAGCATCCAATCATTGTCCGCCTCACCGGAGCAGATGATAGCATAAAATTTTGGCAAAAGCCGGCTACGCTGCAAGAACTACACTCTCGCCTTAGCGAGGTATTAGGTGACAAGGGATATGTCATTGACATGGATTCATTTACGTACCACCTCCCCGGGTCCAACAGGAGTCCGGATTGGAGAATGAGTGAGCCAGAGCCGCTAAGTCCTGGACTTGCGAAAGTGAGCGTAGGGGTGACAGAGCTTTGTCTAAGGATTGAAAATGATCTGGGACTGTATGAGACAAGAACGGGGAAGGGGATTGTGGTCAGAATCGAGCTCGGACTGAAGTACCTCGAATTGTGCCCGGATATTTAAAGCTTCGATTATGTGGGCTTGACATGGATGCATGACCAATGACATTTAACGAACATGGTGTTGCAGTACGGTTGGCAGACAAAACTAGAAGCTGGGCAAATGTAGACAAAGGTGTGCAACAGCTGGCTACCTAAACTTATTTGATTTTGGATAGAGTCGATTAATTCTTGCGACGAGGAGAGCTGATACTGCTTGATACTGCTTTATTCCAGGCCTCTAAATACATCTTTTGACCGATTCAAGATTGCGAAAAGAGGCGTACCTGCAAATGACTGTAGCCTCAAGGGCTAAGTAGTAGGCTAACCAGGTACTGCAGATAACAACAGCATCATCGGAATTGTGGTTCCTTCGTCCTGATCTATCGCTAGCAAAAAACCTTGATATCTATCCGAGTATATACATCCAATTGTCGAGGCCTTCAAGTCATGCATACCGTACATATCCAGAAGGCTTTTGATCCTGTCTCTGGAATGATGATGGTAAAATGCGCTTCTCTGTTGACGAGCTCGCCCTTCGTGGTTCCTGAATCCTTGAAGTCCATTTTTCATTATAATTTTCCCTATGCTCATTGAACGATGTCGTTGATTTTATCACCTAGCTGGTGATCACGAGGCGAGAGAGAGAATGATCAATATACTGAGACTCTTTGCACTTCCTAGCTTTTGGTGGACATGCAACTGTGATGCCCTCGTAATTGGGACTCAATGTTTCCGTGGTAGAAGATCAGGATGAATTATCAATGAAGTAAACGATGTACTTTTGATAATGGTCCAGACTCCGGAGAGACATCCCTCTCATCACGCCCCAACCCCAAAAAAGCCTCCCCAACCTTATAACCTCCCTCAGTCACCAAAATCTCCGCCGACATTTCCCGATATCTCCCCAAAGTCATTTCAACAGCATACGCGGTCAATACCGCCTGAATATCGCTATATGTCAATCTATGTTGTCCTGGAGGATCTACCGGCTCGATCCAGAAAACCACAGTCTGATAATTGGCTATGAACAAAGATAGGATGGGGCGATCTTCATGCCGTCGGATGTAGTTCTCTACTTGAGTGCGGGCGCGAATGATACATCTTTGAACGTCATCGCGATTCAGGTATTTTTGAGGAGGTTGAAAATCTATGGTATATGGTGTTTGGGGCAAGGGGTAGGGGCGTAGGAGAGAATGGTGGGATGTTAAATTTGTGTGTTGGCTGAGCGTGACTTCGTTAGCAAGAAAGTTGCAGCATGGGTACGAGTCAATGCGCTTATTACCTAATTTCTTGCAAAAGTTCTGGATGAATCCTGAGAGCTGCAGCATGCGCGAAAGATGTTATAGCTGGGATACATAACAGTAGACCGATGTGTGAACACGACAAAAACATGGTTGACCATCATCCGTGAACCGGTAAACAAGGATAAATACGAGGTTTTTTATTAATGATGCTTGAGGGAAGGTTTATATCCCATATCGAAGTTGCCGCAGCGTGCACTGGCTTCTTCGCATGTCGCTTGTAGCAGATGTCATGTAAAGCCATCGAGCGTTTAGCGAGACATAGCAAAATTTTCCTGCACCGCTTGGGTAGAATTGGATTAGTCTCACAAGACCCTCGAAAGATAAGCGAAGCATGAGTGTTCCGAATAAATGCCTAAATGATGATAGAGACTGGAACGTGGAAAGATCAATGCTATTTTGTGTGGAGGCTGGGGCCGAAAGTTAACCAGTAGTAGAGTTCCTCCTGAACAATCGCCCTGTCCTCAGATATTCCTTTGATAACAATGAGCAGGATTGGTAGAACGAAATATAGCGCAGGTTAACATGGAATCCAATAATTTGATAATATGAGTGTTCTTGGCACACCAGCTTCAATACTGGATCTCAGCTCAACAAACCTTGCCATGACCCGAAGCTTCCAATATTCGGTATTTTCTGTGCCCGAACAGCCAATTTCAACCCTATCACGTGAGCTAATAGGAGTTTAGATTCACATCACTCATCGCTTATCTTACTATAGCAATTCGTTTCACAGGCCCCCTTTTGCTTCGGTCGTGATGATCATTGCCGCTGGAATCATGTAGCAACTCATTGCCAATGCATACAGAGATTAGGATGATATTGCTCCTACGCTCACGCACCGAGATTGTACTGCCACCACTTCGTAAGGTTAGAGGTGAAGATCCGACCGCAAGCCCAGAACTAGTATACAAATTGCAATTTCGTAGATCCCATTGACTTCCGTAGCTTTGCCGGAAGAAGAGACATTCGTGGTAGCAGAAGCATACTCAAATTCATCGAAACTTCGGCAGGTCTTGTGTTTAACGATCTTTGCGACAATCAATCTAAAGACTTGGTCGTGAGGTCTTATTCACTTGAACTGAGTGTTGAGCGTCTTGGCGCCAAGCGCCTAGGTAGCCTGTTGCAAAAAGCTCCCATTAGGGGACTAGGGATTATCAGCCTCGCTTTGCCATGAGGCCTTACGCAGCCTAGCATCATTTTCAGCCTCGTGTGTTTTCTGCCTTAGCAATGCCTAGTTAGAATTCAATCACCACACTGATTACACACCTTGAGCTGTGTTGAAGTCAATTGCGGAAACATTACAGCCCGTGCGATCATTGATATTCACGACGTCGCTATCGCCCTTACAACCGTTAATATTGGAAATACTGTGTCTCAAGACATACATTTTGGTCTTGTCTCTCAGACTACATCGATACATGAGATCTAAAGAGTTCTATGACCCATGATGTATCTGTTATATACAATACAATTTACGCTCTCCCATTTCGAAGACCCTGCCATCCCACTATATGCAATTCTGTCTTAGATACGGGACGAGGAAGAGGTCTTCTTTGAGGATATCATGGCCAAAAAATACGTACATCTGACCGGATGGAGCAAGGTAAAGGGATGCTGCTCAATTGCCGCAGCGGATGGCTTGGCCTGGGTCTGGATCGACACATGTTGTATTAATAAGAAGAGCAGCGCAGACCTCTCCGAAGCGAGGCATTCCATGTACGACTGGTACAAACGAGCCAGTGTGTGCTACATTTACCTGAGCGACGTAATAACCTTCCAAACAATAACAGCCACGAAGTTGCTTCTAAGGAAAGTCGGTGGTTCCGCCGGCGTTGGACGCTCCAAGAACTTCTTGCACCATCTACTGTTGTATTCTATGACTCTCTTTGGAATAGTTTGGGAAGCCGCGAGAAGCTCCTGGATCAGCTGTCGGCGGCTACTAGAAATCCTAGTAAGTATATCGAAAGCCCCGCATCTGCAAATGTTGCTCAAAAAATGCCTTGGTACGTGGTTTACAATCGTCCCTTCGTAGTGTCGATGAATTTATAAGTGTTCCTAGCATGCAATTTAGATCTTCTGCTTAATGAGTTCCGCTTCTGCTCACTATCGTCTTAGGGCGTTCCAGCGAAAAGGTCTCAGAGTCGAAGATACCGCATATTTTTCAATAGGACTTTTCAAAGTGAACACGCCAATTGTGTATGGTGAAGGGGACTACGCGTTCCAGAGACTTCGAGCGGAAATTTCACAATGAACGGATGATGATTCAATATTTGCATGGCAAGATGCAAGTGAGCCGAGGTCCAACATAGGGTCAAGGGATGAGACTTTCGGTGTGATTGCAGATCGATCTCTAGGCCAGCTCATAAGTATGCCATCAGAGTCTGATCTCATTAAAATCAACGGGATCGAAAATCAAGATACTACAAGGTCAGAGACTGTAGAACCATGAAAATACTCTCAGAAGCGGCTCCAACTCACAAGCAGAAAAATTACAACGATGACAATACCGGGTATCTGGGAGAATCATGAAGCTGGCAGTCCACAATTCATGATTGATATGATGTATAAACTTCTTGCGAGACCGTATTCGACAGTGCCCATACCTCTTAATGTCTCAGCAAGTCAAATTGTTGCGGAAGTTGTACCGCATATGCCTCCACAACGTATCACTGGAGCCGCCTCGATGGCTGGCCTCCTCGATATTGTAATGGAGGGCGATCCTTAAATGACCCAAGCTGTGCTTACGATGGGGGCCGATATCGATTGGAGCAGTGGCAATGATTCCACGCTATCATTGCTTGCTGCAAGTGCAGGGCATATCAGAACGGTGCTATCCTTGCTTGCAGCGGGCGCGAATGTCAAACACCATGTAAACGACGATTATGATGATTACGGCGATCACGACGATTACAATGATTTCACTGCCTTGCTGGTAGCATTACATTACAAGAGCACAGAAATGTGTCACACACTTCTGAACAATGACTACGCCAAAGCGCACGTTTTTTCAATAGCACACCTTGGTCTGGCCCCCAAGATTCGCGAAAGAGGTATAAAGGTGATAGAGATTCTTCTCCAAGCTAGGGCTACTGTTGCAATCGATGCCTTAGCCCATATGAGCGAAGAATTCCGACATCTGATAGCACTGCCTAAGAAGCTCCGCAAGGCAACGCAGCGAGATATTCATGATCAGGTCCTTATGAATTCCGTGGCTGACGAGATGGCTCTTTCGATTCCAAAAGTTGGAGATCTTTCCGATGCTGAAAGCCTCATAGTGAATAGTGCTACTGGAGGCGAAAACGACCTCCATCTCATGAAGAGCGAATTGGATGATGTGGCTGTCAGAAAAAACGATGTCTCCCGAGTTGAAAATGCAGGAACGAGTGCGTTGAAGCGCTTGGAAGAGCAAGACAGTTTTGATCAGAATGAGCTTTCATACTCAATTAGCTCACGGTCAAGATGTGACAGTAGTGATGGAAGCTCTTCACTAGGATCGACTCCGATATGTTCCTGCGGCGATGGTCACGTTTCAAATGACAAAAACAGGGTTGAAGCTCAGCACCATACTCGGTCTATCTTGGCAATATATCTTTCACGCTTGCTCGAGATCTTTAGACTTGCAGCAGAATTTATCGAAGTGGTTGAGAAGCCATTGGTCCCTGGATTCCAAAGGATCAGGTGGACCTGCGTCTGCAAAGCTCGCCCGTATGATGACTTTCGTGAAATCTGTCCAAAATGGCTCTTTGGCTCAATTGCAAGACTTCCTTAATGATACAGGCGCATGTCATTCCAATGGCGTAGAAACGACTGCTACGCAGGAATCTAACAGCTCGATAGTCGCGGGAGACGGGGGTGATTGCGTCCAGGCTCAACACAGTCAATTGAATCCTGTGGTATGCCGTACAGAGTCTCGTATCACAATCTCCATATTGCCCTTCACAGTCCTTGAGATTGGTTTTAGGGTTCATGAATGAGTTATCCTGTACATTGATAATATCTCGAGAAGGGGAAAATCTGATGCTAGTGTTGATGAACAGGTTACGAGCACCAGCGGAGCAACTCAAGGTCTACGGCAGCGAGGACGAAGGCGTATGCAGACACCTTCCAATAGTGCAAGTGCCGAGAATTTATGGGTCCTCCCACTATTTCAGTACGACCGATACGGCACGAAGGTCAGACATCTACCTGTTCAAATGAACACATCCGACGAGTCACTATTTGCACTGCTCATTGAAAGCTACTTCAAAGAGACAAGCAGAATCCGTCGGTTCTTCGCTCTGCGAGGTGTGAAGAAGATATCATGTGTCCAGGTATGCTATACTATCTTGGCAAGAAAAGTGAAAGTAGAAATGATTAATGGCATCTCTCAGTTCATGCATGCACCCCGGGAGCCAGATATTCATAGGCTCGATGATTGGCCAGCACAGAAGCACTCGCCTCCATGGATCTACAAAGGATGTCCGGCAAAGAAGAAGCACATCCCTCTTATTGGCCATAATCATCTCATGCATCTCTGGGAGAATCCCAGTCATACAGATGAGCGGACGTATCGCGCACGTAACCCCGGAAAAGTCTTTAAGATACTCAATTACCTACGGACTGGACCTAGACCACATCTACATGCAGTCACTAGCTCATCTGATGCATCTAGTCCGACGACTCAAACCCAACATGACATTGAATTGGCTTCTGCGCATAATACCAGCACAAGCGCTAACCAGATATCCCCTGCTTCAGCAGCACAATCTCCTTCCACATCACCCGGCTCACAGAGCCACTGCCTATCATCCAACCCCTAGGATCCCCGCTCCTCCTACGTCCCCTTCTGTACCCCAAAAAAGCTCGGCGACCAACTCCTTCCCGATTATGAAGACCCCCCCGAGGGCTGGGGCCTCTACTTCGAAGAAGGCTTTAGATTCCATCATTTTTTTCATCGTGATACTGTTTCTATACCTCACTGGAAGTCTTGTTTTTGGGACCTACTGGTGTAGCAAATATGGGATAGTAGGCCCCCAGTCCGGGGCGCAAGCTTTCAGTGTCTCGAGCTGGATGATTGCACTGGTGTCGCTTGTGATGGTTGTATGGTTTAGATGGGCGGATTAATAACCCAAAAGGTGTTCAATAAATTACTCACGTGAATCGAGTACAACGTTATCTCTCATTTCGTTACTTATACCTTCCATCTCACCGTAATCGTCAATTCATTCACCTATCACCATCCCTACTTACGACCCCATTCCCTCCACCCAAGACACCCAATACCTAAATATAAGCATCCGTCCCCGGCGTAATCATCCTTATCGCCGTAATCAACAACGGCTGCACAGCCGTCTTCTGCGGCGCCTGGCTAATCAAAATCTTCAAAGTCCCCTTCCCCGTCATCGGCGTCGTGATCCTCCCCCTGACGACTTGATAAGTCGGATAATCCGGATAATGCTGACATCCCGGTTGGGTTTGCGAGGTGCAATAAGAAGGGCAGCTCAGTTGTTGCGGGATGATGATTGTGTGGTCGAGCGTGACGCGGAAGAAGACGTGTGGGGTGCCGTAGTCGGTGCTGTTGTCGTGGAGGTACCATGTGTTGTGGCCGAGGCATGCGACAGTTGCCCTGAAAGTATCGGTCAGTGAGTGAGTAATGAACATGGTTCCAGGGTGATTGAAGGGGGTAATTACTCGACGATGTATTCACATCCAGGCGCGAAGGTGATTTGTTGGCTGATAACGTCACTGCCACCAGCATCACCGTATTCACAGATACTGAGCGATCATTAATGTTTTCAGCGAATGCTCCGATTCATCAAATAAACGTACAAGCAATTAGGATCAGCAGCTCCAAAGCCGCCATCTCCAAGACATGGAGTGTAGCTGTTCCAATACTTGCATCCCGGACTACCAACCGTGGGCGCAAGAGTGAATGGCGCGTAGCTTGGGGGATTTGGGTAGCCGTAGAAATTCCCATTCACAACGACGTCAGAGTTGACGGTACATTGAGGACTGGGCGCCGATGTTGTCGCACGAGGCGCTATCGCATGGTGTTCGAACGGMAGCAAGGCTGCGCTGACCCCCAGAGAAGTGGGAGCAAGGATGGCGAATATTGACCTCATGTTTCAAAAAATTGCTCGACTTGATCTTAATTTCAAAGCTTGGTATACTCTCGAATAATGGAAGTAGTAGACCGTGCGGGAGGGAGTGCTCTTTGTACCTTTTGTGAAGTGGGACCATCCTCGAAGCCGTATCGATTATGTTGGAAGGACGAGGTGCATTTTCTATGATTGGTCTCCGCAAGCGAGAGTACGGGTTGATCTGACAGGCAAGCTGTATCGGGACGGGATATAAGCCACCGCCGGAACTGCCTCCTTCCTATTGGACGCCACGCACTATTCACAATGCATCACATGATACAATCCTGTAAACTATAAGTCCACCTCGCCAGAGATGTACCATGAATTTGCGATGGCTGTTGTCCAGAACTTATCACCGTTCAGCTCGAAGTCGTGGTATCGGCTACTCTACAGCCGTCCCTCTTAGTCAGGTTGCTTGCACCACATCTATTTCCAAGTTTTTGGCTATGGGAATGGACCATGAAAGCAAGCAGCCACACGTGCTGTTCAGCTTGCGAAAGGCTTCCCTTGCAGAGCGGCCCTTGAAGAACTAATCCTATCCATCAACAACCCCAGTCACTCGAGCAATGGGTCAATGGGAAAGAACGAGGTTCATTTTAGTAGCTAGATTAGTAACCACTTGCTAGATATATGACGATGCTAGTCACAACACAGAAGGAGGATTATCATTGCGATAACGGATATTATAGTGTTAGCGTAGTACTCAGAAACATTGAAAACTTGACATCGTCAAATAAATAGGCAGCATCTGGTGGGTGCAACAATTGGTTTACACTGAAGTCCACAAACGAATAAAGTCTTCGTGTTGTTGCCTCTTTGACGCTTCTGAAGGATTTGGCAATGTGGCCTTTCTATACAGCATCCATCATGCTTGGCTTCAAAATGACATGAACAGCATGCGCTTGCACCATCCTTTTTGTTACGTCGACATCTAGAAAGACTAAGTCCAGCGATAGCTAATGTGGCACAGTATGTTTCCAGGATATCATACAAAGCGCAGTCCATCAAAAATTTTGCCTTTTTTTGAGCGATGTTTTCTCATCTGAAAAAAGGATACGGAAACGTGCAGTCTAGCTCAATGATATCCTAATGATCCTAAGCAGCTATTCCGAACCTCTCTATGGCCCTTTAATTTCTTATCTGTTTCTTCCCTGATACTTGGATGCATCTAGTTTAACCCATTACATTGCGCTTTGAACTCACCTTTTTCCTTTTCGCTTTGTTGCTATCGGGTTATAACCTTATCTGTTGTCTGTAAGTAGCAAATATGTCTCTTGCAGCTTGTTTGTCCTTTGCACAATGGACCTACGTTGTTGGTCTCAATGCCTGAGTTGTGACTATCGAGATCCCGAAGGGTATATAAGAAGCAGTAGATTGCAGCAGAGCTCCCCATTTTCAATAATCACAACCAAGATATCATCGCATCCCATCATACACAGATCGAATCAGGATTCTATCGCTATCATGGCAATCCTTGCAATACTTAAGATTTGCTTCCGGGATAATTTCACTCTATCTCTGACAACTGTCCTCGTAGTCATTGCAACATGCGGGTGGCTCTGGTATCGTCCAACGCCAGAGCCTGACTCAACTGTGGCAGAGACTGGGATAACCTCAGATGCCAACACATCCCAAAATGTTGAATCGCACCAAGATGTCCAACCGCCAACCTTGATCCCAGGAAATTCGCCACAGACCGAGCTAACCAACGTACAGGGAGGCGTGGTCCTTCAGAGATTCACCGATCGGAAAACATGCAAGAAAGTATTGAACGGCAAGCCATACGACGATTCAAAGGGCGACAACAAACTCAGCTTGGTACAATCAAGAGCAATGCCAAATCGGCGCTTGGAGCGGGCCTTCGGGATTGACCATGGGTTCACCACAGATGACCTCACCTACAGCCGAGAGTTCCAGAAGGATGCGCAAAGAAGACTCAATGAAGTCATGAGTAAGGGATGGGAGAACATCAGCAACGATATTCAGAAGATCAATTCCAATTATCTTGAGCAGTACAAATTGCGAAAGAGTGATCATCTAGATATCATGATTCAAATCGTCTCCTTAAAGACAGTATTCCACTTGTTCTGGAACGTAGATGAGCAACACCTTTCCGATTCTCGCATGCAAGAGATCGCGGTGGAGATCAATCGTCTCTGGATCAATTCGAAGGCAGAGACCGCGAGCTCGACTGGCCTAGATCGCACTTTACTGAACACGAACTTGCAGGACTTAGGCCTCGGATGGACACACTCTAAAGAGAACCCGCTGAACATTTTACTACCAGCTTATGAAACTCTTTGGAGAGTTGTCGCTCGATGCTTGATAGAAGTCGTCTTTCGACCTTCCGCGGATCCGAATTGGCTCCCGCTTCTCAGAGCCTTTCTCGAAGACCCCAAGCTGAAGATTGGTGAAGAGTTGGAGGGAGGCGATGTTTCGGTGGACAATCTCGTTCAAGAAGCTCTTCGCTTGTACCCGCCAACTCGACATATCTACCGCCAGATGCACCTTGAGACCAAACAAGGACAAGAACTGGTGGCAGTAGACGTCGAGGCCTGCCACCGCCGACCCGATATCTGGGGCGACGATAGCCAACGCTATCGACCCACCAGGTGGATTACAACAAGCAAGGCAATGCGTGAAGCATTCATGCCTTTCGGTGGCGGAATGTGGACATGTCCTGCAAAGCCCAATTTCGGTCCCAAAATCATCGGCATCTTAGTGGCAGTTTTGGCATCCCATATCTCAGCCCGGGACTGGGAGCTTCAACTACAGGAAGACAGATCTGATGGAAGTCCTCGCACCCTTGATGACGATATGAAGCTAGATTCAAATCGATCGGAGAAGAATGTTTGGATGATCTTTAGGAAAAGCCTGATTGAGTCAGGAGATAATTCAACGGAGGCTGAGGAGTGAGCTTTGCTAAAATGTTATAGAATGTCAGGTCAGTAGAAGTAAGTGCAATGTCTTTATCCGTCGCTAATTAATGCAGGGATACGAATAGATTGAAGCAATGACCGCAATGTAGATGCGGAGTAAAAATTGGCTTGTATTCTGCGTATGATTGGATTTTGCAACGGGATTGGAGCTTGCGTTGTGCTTTTTGGATTTTTTGGATGCGCATCGCAGGATTTGCATGGTGTATTTGCGATATATCTTCTGAGAATTTATTCATGTTTTGTCACTAGATGTTTTCGCTACAATAAGAAAATGTATATGCAGCAGAAGTTCGAGAATAGAGACAATGCGTACAATTTGCAATCGCTGCATCGTTTTCCTCCTCATCCTACTGGACATGAACCTTTGTTTCGCAGCTAGGCGGAGCTTCCTCCCTCTAGATAATAACGATATCTCGTTTCACCTCCCCACCCTTTACAGCTCCTCCCGCCATAAGTCCATCAACATAACACTCACCCACCAATTGAAACTTGACATCATCAGGAAACGGACCAGCAGGATCCCTATCCTCACCACCAATCTCGCGGATAATAAACGGTACATCAGCCCCCAGCAAGACCGCAACCCAATCTCCCTTCCTCATCGCCCCGGGACCAAGCCCAATGAGTCCCTTCTTCACGATGAAGAGCTTTCGTTGATTCGCTACAGCTGCAGCGGATAATCTATACCGCTCTGCCCGTGCCATCGTATCATCAGAATAGTTCTTCGTACCTTCTGATGGACTTGCCCACAAGCAATGCCAGTAAGCGTTTATGTCGTTTTCGAGATCAAAGTCATCGACCTCGGAAAGGCCTTTCCCTGCTACCCAAGTGCGCATGTATGCTGTGAGGATGTCGTACTCTGGACCGAAAAACAGGTTATTATCAGAGGTCTTGAACATCACTGTTCGTGGATATTTTTCGCCTTGAGCTTGGAGGCTGAATAGGTCTAACTTCATCCAGGTGTCTGCTACGGCATTGGTAGAACCGCTCAGGTCATTTTCTGGTCGTATGGTCCAGTCGAAAGAGGATGAATCACAGAGGGATGATGTATATGCTACTTTTGATACAATAGTGCCGCGTGCGATGAAAACGTCGGGATCCGCGCCCTCGGGGAAAGTGATGATGGCATCTCGATTTGCGGATGCAAAATGCTTACTTGTTACGGAACCAAGTGTCTGACTGCCATTGCATCTGTTCCATTGAGGCACCCAGCTCGGAGAAGGTAGTTCAGCAGTGGGATCGCAATCGTGCTGGACTGCAGTAAGGACCTCAAGCGAAATGGTGCGTTCGATGTGCTCCCGAGCGAAGTCCCGATATACTTGTTGTACCGATTTGGAGTAATCCGCCTTGAACAGTGGCAAGGGCCTTTCTTTGTCTGATGATGTGACTTGCCTCTTATCTATATTTTCTCTGACGCGTTTGACTAGCCATTGATCTTGTAGACTTGGAAGGAAATGAACCACCAAGTCGAGATAGTCCTTGTATGCATCGATATTCCTGTAATGAGGGCCACTGATGCTTGATGTACTTGCGGTAGCATGTGACAAGAAAGCAAAAATCTTATCCCTCGGATCCGTGCTCTTTAGCCCTCTTGATTTATTCAAGAGATGCAAGAATGAGTCAAGCGGAGTGAAGGGCGAAAATGCTGTATACGCGTAGCAGACATTTTGAACCGCTTCCGTGAGCCCGAGGGTATCTAGCATTGCTTTCGCATGGCGTACGAGAAATAGAGCCGTGGAGCCTACAGCATTCCAATCTAGTGAAAGACCGCCCCAAGCAAGAATTGCCGAAGCAGCCAATCCTACCTCCTGTAACACCCATGAACGTGAAAACCACGGTAGGTTGAAGAACCTGACCAGTCGTTCTGCTTCGCTTTTGCTAGGGGATACCAACAAGGATGGCAGAGCCGAGACAACAGATCCGCCATTAGCAAGAGTCCATTGCAAGTTCGCACTATTCTTCTGCAGGTGCTCAATCTTCCCGCCCATAGCATGCAACAACGCGATTCTTTCGACTAAGTCCTTGCAGGCACCGAAAATCAGGCCAGCATCATCATGTGGATCAGGTCCAAGCCACACAATGACCATGCTTGCTTTGCTGTAGATATCCGCCATGATCGCAACTTGCTGGTTTCTCTCCGGAACATCCTGCTGATTGATACACAGAGAATCCATCCAGAATGGTACCGGCCCTCGGCAGAGCGTTTCCAGCATTCCAGAAGCTGGCTTGGGAGCCATGATGATGCCATCGTCGCATCTGACGGGCACGCGGTCGCTGGCATCACCCCAGCAATAGGACAGGGCAACGTACTCTGGAGGATCGTCGATATCAGCAGTACTGACAGTGCACGCCCAGTCGTCTGAACCAACGTCAGCCTTGCGGGTGGCTAGGCGTATGCTCCGGGGATCAGGAAGCGGATGATATCGGTATGACTCTTCAGCATGAGCCATAGCTATAGAAGAGAAATATTGGCTCAGCGGGCGTAGCTAGGTCTGCCTTTTTAGACCTATTGTTCAAAGAGAGTCTTGATACACAGAGTCATGCATAATACACAGCATGAAGATACTCAGGCTTGCGCACGCTTCAATGTGGCTGCAGGATACCCCTCCAGTCGAATCGATGAGGAAGGTTGTCGCTTAAGCTTGCCTCTTTGGACATACAGCTTGCTAAGATGAAATGATTCAGCAACACCAATTATTTCCTGACAGACCATGGCTCCATCACTGAATGTATGAGTGGATATAGAATACATGTCCATTGATGAGTTTCTACGAGGAGGAGGAAACAAGCAGTCACAGACGGAATGCTGTGAAGTAAATCCCTGCTTAGTCTCTTCGCGTTACCGTGACAACGGCAGAAAGGCAACAGAAAATCCGACCGCGACCTCCATCATGCAGTGCACACAGTGATGCCCAAGCAGAGAAAAGTGGCTTCAAGAAACCGTCCTCTCCCAAGGCCTACTCCTTACAAGCGATACTCTTCATTAAAACACCCGCCATTCTCATTCCTCCGCCTTCCCCCAGAGCTTCAATATGAGGTCCTCCGACTATGCCTTATCAACCCCACGGCCATCAACATCAAGACTGAGATGAGATACTGCTGTGTCAATAATTCATGGCGTGGAGGATCGCTCTACGGTGACGTGGAAGTCTTGACCTCGAAACTACCGGAGTACTTCAACACAAATCTTCTCCGCACAAGCAGTGGAATCCGTCAAATGGCTGTCCCTATCCTCTATAGTAAAAACACATTTGCTTTTCGAGGGTTCTTTTCCTGGGGCGACTTTTCCGCGTTCAACGATAGATTGTCTGATGTTGCGCCGCCCCCAAGTGATTACCTTCGAAAGCTAGAACTTCCCTTCCCCGAACTCGACCACAAGCTTTTCAGAAAAAGTCAACTCCGTAAAGCGGAACAAGACGCACTACCTTTCATGAAGGGGCTGTCAAATCTCCAATCTCTTACTCTATGCTTGACCAAGGACATCGCAACCAGTGATATCGATATGTTGCGGACGATCCGAAAGAATCTAAGGTTCTTAACCCGAGTTTTCATCACTGTCCAGAGTGCTAGCGATTACTCCTGGAAGGACCCTTATCGGGAAAAGGAGCAGAAGGTAGTGATTAGTCCCAAAGTTCTGGATAAGATGGAAAAGTGGGGTTGGCAAATCAGTGGGGACTGGGAAACATTTGATGAGGACGCTCACTTGGACAACTTGCTGGCGCTGATAGATGAGCCATGATGTGACGTGTTTTGTCGGAGTCCGTGCATTTTCGGATACAGGATAGCTATGCTGTGACAGCGCCCTTAGCTAGTCATCATTCGTGGCAGTCGGATTTTGAGAGTTACGCTCTGTTGAGATGATACCGAGTCTCCTCGATTGAGACAATCGTGATTCAGAAAGTGGTTACGTGTTGATTTGATTACCGAGAACGCTTGAGCTTTGTTTCCTAGACCAAGATTTGGAAAATTCAAAGCAAGCAGTGTGGGAAAGCCTTATTTTCTTTTACAGAAAGCTTGTACACATTATAAGACATCAGCTACTAGTAGTTAAATAAGAAGCAAGTGCACGCTGCGCCTTCTTTGATATACTTTCAGACTGTCTCGAAAATTGAATCATACAGATAGTATACTTACAATCACGCCCATGTGTCTGGCAAGGAGTCTAGATCTCTGTCTAGCTCTGGACGGTGATCCGACTCAACTTTGTACTTTCTAACAACGGCGATCCCCCAACTCGTCTGTGGCTATAATCAGCGAGTCAACGTCTGATAGGCTGAAGTACTTAGTGCAGTGATTCAATTCCATGGATGAGTTCAAACGGCTTTGACACCAATGTTCGATGCACGCAGTAGAAACTGATGCTGCACTGTATTTTTGCGGTTAGATAGGTAGATTATAGTACAGGTATCGATCATCGGCCGTGCATTCTCATCAATCCTAATTAGGCACTGTTGCCGAACTTCAAGATCAAATTTACAAATCTGGGCCTCTTTTTCACAAAGTTTTCCTAGTCATTAAATTCAATGCACAACTACAGTCATTTGATAAGAGCTATAGAGGAAAAGACTTACCTAAACAGGATACAAGGGGTATGGATACCTAAGACCTTCTTTTTATTCAACGTTAATATACTTCTTATCGTTGAATTTTCTTACCCAATTTAGAGGTATATCTTTMCCATAATTGTATCGTAACCTATAAAGCCTATTCAGCACTTCAGTTATAACTCCCGAAGCTCTTTAATAGAGATATTTATACGCAGGTATCATTTCGTAAATTATAAAAGATTACGCATTCTTAATAAAATATAGGAAAATAGAAAAGTTCTCGCTTCAGGGTATTCCGCATTTGGAGAGACATTTCCTACCAATCGAAAAAAACCCGGACCCGTATCGAGGTCTTTGCATCTTTGGTTGTATATGCGCAAATCGTCAAATAAGCGACGACTCCACGATGACTGACGTCGATATGCGACCTGAATTTACTGACGTACCGGTCGCGGCTGTATTCGCTCTCTAGTCTCTCCAATTAAAGGACATCTCTTTGCACCATTATCAATCGGTCTCCAATTCCAATCGCGGACCATGCTATACAACCCGGTTCCCCTCGCAATTTTCCTCACGTTCGCCGTTGAAGGCGCTGTTCCTCCTCATCTACCTCTGTCTGCTTCTCAGCGCCAGCCTCTTATGGCATATCGCATAAACTGCTGGGAGCCAGTACCCGGGCTCCACCCCGCCGTCTTCGCGGACTGTCGCGAAATCATCAGGAAGATTCCAACGGGCACCCAACAATTCGATCCCGATATTCCCCTCAAATTCGCTGAAGATCGTGCGCTACGACCGGATCTGAAGATACCGTTGGTGTGGAAAGGACCCGAATACAAATGTGAAGTTGGGCTCCAATTTGATACTGGAAAAGGCGGGTATGACAGGACGACATTGAACGATATCAAAGCTGCGGCCTTTGCGGCAGCACGTGGTAGGTCCTTGAACACTTGGTACTAACTCAAGAAGTTGCTGATCTTGGAAGAATGTGTGATCAAGCCTCCGCATCTCGGTGGTATTGTGACGGTAGGTTGGGAAGAGCGTTTGGTTGTGAACGTCCTCAATCTCAAAGATCGGTCTGCAGCCAGCTTCGTGAAAGGCAACACGACCATTATGAAAGCATAATTTTGCGTTTTAAAATATTAACTCTGCAAGGCTTGCTCTTTCTAATGTAAGCCCTTCAGTCAAAAATCTCGCAGCATTTTCGAGAATCTCCAACTTCTGGTTGAATGGAATTTATAAATCCGACCTGACAGACCTTCTGAAAATGACGTCATGCAATAAGGAGATGGTACCTAATTGTCTTAAGACTGAACGCTACGAGTTGCATTTTGATTAATTCCGGGGACGACTCCTTTTCCAAGAAACTTGCATCTACGCACGCCGCTGAAATGACGGACAAATCGCGCTTTTATCATGAAAAAGGAGAAGTTCGTTTTAAATATTATGGTCCTTTTCATTTTGCCGATGAAAGGTCTACTGCAGGATCCTTCAGACACGTTGATAGATTCAATGAGCACTTCTTCGGTCAGCTGACGATTGCTACGTTTGATTGGCTACTCAAGTGAAAGCGATAGTGGTATCGTGACTTGTCTTCATCCCGTTTAGCGAAATGGCCGAGGAGGCATTCTCGGATCTCGTGGCGGGGATTAGAAGCGAGTGAACGTAATAACGAACTGTTCCTGGGTCATCGGTAAGTCGGGTGCCATTTGTGTAGTCAGACCAAGTGGTGCCACCCAAGGCATTCAAAAGATTTTATCTTTAGCGACGCTATATTCGCGAAGGCGAGGAGCAATCACCAGCCAGGCCAATAGAGCGCCCATCTTTCCTATAATTCCCTGAAATCCTCCTTGGAGAATCACGCTTGGAACATGTTACTGTTATACTTGGCCACTTCGAAGCGGTGCGTATGACTCAAGGACCGATGGCAAGCACGCCGCCGATATATCGGATCGATTTACTTTCGTTGACAAAACCATCGTCGACGAGGAAAACCGAATGCTAGGGAACGATCACGCTGATCTCTTGACACACTACATCTATATGTAAGAGAAGATGGTCTTCTATGCCTGTTTTTGGCTTGGTTCAGCCGCATGTGAGGTCTGAATCTGCAGGCGCTCCGCGATCATGAATGGTGATAGGTCCGCTTGCCCGTCTTAGCTTGGAAGTATTCATATTAAAAGATGCTATGCGATAAGGAACTTCTATCAACTTGAAGGCTTAAAACTCGTGAGCTATTTAGTCCAAACACCACGTTTCGGTCCCTAAATCGGTATGATCTTTCCCTATAACTCTCTTTCGTTTCTCGGCTCCATAAGGTTGCTACTTCTCGCGAGTCCTAGTTCTACAAGCCCCGTGCAGCCGCCTACTACTTTTATATCTGGACCTGGATGTCCCGTTGAGAGGTTCCCCAGCTGTTTATCTACCGCCCGTCTCCCTTGGGCCAAGGTGAAAAACTCTCTTCACAATTGCAGTAGTAAGGGAGAATAGACGCTAAGTAGTACAGCTTCAGGAGTGACTCATCTCAGAACCTGAGGAAGCCTCTTTACTCCGGCGCCCACCATGGATTGGAATAAACAATTGTGTTTAACGCAGGCATCACTCCAAATGCTGCCAAGCTGATAGCGAGTATCTTTGCAAATATGTATGATATCTGGAAGGATATCGCAGATCATGTGAATCGATCGCCAGTCGAGACGTATCTAGCACCATTCAAGAACATCAGATGGACTGAGACCCTAAATATACAGCGTAGAAGGATACTGAACCCTCTTTAAATCGGCGTCACCGCTTATTAGATATTACGCAACATCTTTAACGAGGCAAGTATAGCCTCGAGCATGTCCATGCCACGATCTGGCAGTCCTCGGCACAATCGCATTCCAGCTTGGAACCTGGATCGCTGGATATCGTAAACCATGATAGGCGTCCCACCTCGCCGGTGAGTCAAATCATTCGGATGCTGGACTCTTTCACAGGGACGACAAGATCAACGGGTTTACAAACTTCCGATGCCTTTGAAATCCTAATATCACCACCGATTAATTCGCCGTCCAATCCCCGTGATCGGCTCCAAGATAATAGCGCGTCTCAGCCATGCGTTCCCCGGCGACCAAGGCGCTTACTTTACCCGACAATGTAGAAAACTCGATGGCTCAAATTTGCCTGACGCAGCTGTTACCTAATCATCATGGGGAAGTGATTTCTTTCTCGACGCTGCGAACAAATGATCCCTGGTTGCAAAATACCAGCAAGAAGGGGTTGTGACTCTTCATTTCCCCGTGCGAGCTTCCCGGCCCCGGTCAGCCGGACTTGCATCTCCGCAGGACCGGATTGATATCACGGTCTTCACTATCGGTGTACCAAGAGATCCCACCCCCGTTGACTTTCGATGCTCTAGCTATCACAATATGAAACTGCATCAACCGTGTTGCGCAGGGATTAATGGGACTACGAGTCTACTTATACCATTGTGAGAGGTGGTATTCAGAGTAGCCGTCGTGCGAATACGTTTAATAAAAGTCGGGAGTAGATCTGGTGGAAGCCAGCGGTATGTTCGCATAAAAAGGACGGCCCACTCCCGAGCGGTAATAATTTTCTTCAAGGTCTACTCTTAAATCAAGGACCCCCCTGCTTCAACAGCGGCGTATTCTCACCCTCCTCCTCCTCAACCCCTGACTTCCGTCTCCTCCCCCCGTCCCTACTACTCTCGCCTACCTCACCACCTTCCGCAGTCTCCAGCATCTCCAGCGGCGTCACCCTTTTATCCTTCTGCCCCAACAATTTCTTCCCCGCCCCCTCCATCGGCAAATAAGTATCCGGGGTATTATCCTCCGCCGTCTGCCTCACAGCTTGATACATAGCCGCCACATCCTTGATCACGGCATCGACATCTAACTTGCAATCTTCGTGACTGAAATCTCTCTCTCTGTCTTCGACATACTCCCTCAATTTCCTCAACCCAAATTGATACTGTTTGATCCTATTCGGCAGCCCCTGGCCCTTCAAGTACGTTTGAATACCCGCGATGACTGTATTCGCGCTCCCGAGGATGGTGATGATGATATGTGGGCCGGAGGCGGCGCTGAGGGCGGTTAGGGTGGCTGCGATTACGATCTGGCCCAGGAAGGAGATGGAGATTAGGGAGGAGGTGAGGTAGTATTCTGCTGTGGACTTTCGCTCTTCGGAAATGATGCGCCGATAGATTCCTTGGTTTCGGGCGGCGCGCTTGGGGTCGCGGTTGTGGATGGTGGAGGGGGTGGAGATGCCGACCATGTGTCGGAATTTTGTTAGTTTGGGTGGTGCTGCGGTTTGAGGATCGTGGGTGGCTGCGTCGCGCTCGGGGTCGGGGGATGGAGGCATGGAGACGGTGAGTTGGGGGGAAGAGAGGTGCCACAATGTTTTGCCTGCAAACTGATCTTCGAAGAAACAAATCGAGGGGAAAGACCAACATCGTGAGAGAAAGCGGGGGGTAAAGCATATACAGCTTTGTATATGTAGAGTTACGTAGGCGCGCATGTTGCACTTACGCGGGAGAGTTCGGACACAGAAATAATTGGACACATGCCAAAAGACATAGTCAGACTTGTTTTGAAGGGTAAATGACTTATCTGGACTAAGTACAAATTAGGGTCTGCTGAGACTGCGGAACGAACCTACAGTACTCACTTCGGCAGCCAATCGTCCTCTACAAACAGTCAGTCAAAGCTTATACTCAACGGATGACATTCGCAATAAAGCGCATCGATTTTCATGACTGAATGTTCACAGGGGAGATGAGACCAGCTGAAAGAATGTATTTGTGCATAAGTACATAAGACTTTATTGACTTGAGGAGATTTCTCCCATGGAGAATCCCCAAAAAATTGAGGTTAAGGCTATCAGTGCGCATATGATTACCCGATTCGACATGATCGATAATGTAATACGAATCAACGCTAAGCAAAAGGGGTTAAGGCCAGTATTTGCACTTGTTGCATTGAATCTCGTCCGCGGATGATAATCTAAGGAATACTCTCTCCTTCTCAAAAGTGAAAAGAATCAAGTTCGTGTTCCATGACACGTAGCATCGCAGCAGACATTCATCATAAACTGTCAAATCTCGAGACACACCATAAGCCAAAACCATACCACAGTGATGTACGAATTCACGATCCCCTCCCCGCAGCCTCATGCTGCTTCTCCTCCCGTCCCAAATCCCTACTACTCAGACTCCCATCATCATCCTCCCCTCTCCTATCTCCATCCATCCGTGAAAGCCTCGCCCGTCCATCCGCCACCCAGACCCACCCCCCAGCTTCAGTCCTCTTAATCCCCACCTTGTGCGCCTTCCCACCGCTCCCTTCCCCCTTCCCCCTATGATGCTCACTATACAACTCATCAATATCACTCACAGCCTTCTCCTGCGTACTACTCTGTTCAAAGAACGCAGCCGCCAGCCCATCAACCGTCAACCTTGACTTAACCTGCTGCGCTTCTCTTGGTCGAGTGATTAGCCAAGCTAACACAGCTACGAAGATTGAAGCCAGCGCGTAGAATGCTTGGAGCCCGATGAGGAAGTAGAGTGGGATTTTGGGAACTCGGGTAAGCAGTTCCGTATTATTCCGGGATTGTTCCAGCATATTGAGTGTAGGTGTGTGGATCCCCGCCGTCAACGCCACCGCAGCGCGGGAGAACTCGTTAGAGAATTTATCTGCGACGTCCTGCGGGGCGGTCTTGTATGCTGCCAGGGCCGCAGCACCTTGGAGGGCGAGATGCCCCAGGGCGGAATCGATGGCGAAGGGAGCGCTGAAGATGGCGCCGTAGGCGGGGGGTGCGAGCGAAGTGTAAAAGCCCTGTTCTTGGTCTTGTTCACGCAGGATCGTGCCGTTGACCCAGGCGTAGACGGTTCTGTAGATTGTGGAGGTGCAGTTGAGGATGAAGACGTTATCACCGTTGACGAGCTGGAGGTAGTTGCCATTAGTCATGTTTCTGAAGATATCGCTTGAAGTGTCTATGGGAGGGAAGCCCTTGGACCAGGTGAGGAAATGCATTGGGTTTTGGAGGCCGAAGAGGTCGGTAGTTTGATTACCTAGGCCAATAGGATCTTGGTGCTCGGCGTCTTTGAAGAATTGGATACCGGTCATGGACATGTTGCTTGATGCCATTGCCATTTCTGGGTCCACGCCAACTTGGCCAGGGTATGTGAACGAAGGAGAGGAGTAGCCTGGACAGTTGAATCCGGGGCCGGAGGGATCGATCTGGCAATCTTGAGTCATGATCCTACATTGCGTCGTGACACTTGTTGTATTTGCAAGGAAATCCAGGTTCAGCCCTAAAGCGCCGTCGCTGAGGAAAAAATACTCTTTGTTATCTTGAGATGAGTAGTTGTAGATTGTGTTGACTGGGGAATTGCCGAGCAAGGTTTCCGCCGCTTGTTGAGCTCCCCGGATACCCTGCTTTATCCATGTTGTACCTTCATGGGTGTAATTCCATGTCTCGATACTGCAAGGATATCCACAAACTGCACTTGCATTGCTGGGGCAAGCCTGCTGCTCGAAATTTCTGAAAGCACCGCATTGATTTGGATCAAAGTCACGTCCGAAAGAGGATGAGGATACGTTATGCCGCTGGAGAAGAGGCACATTCATCGGGCGGAGGCTGACAGCGAACCACGTGTCTACTGCTCCAATGAGGAGTCTGCCAGGTGGTCAGCGCCTACTTCAGAAAGAACACAAGCAGATGATAAGGGTACGACGCCGACTATATCCAATCTCATACCATAAGTGAGTGCACACAGATAGGACTACTCACGTCATGAAAAGAATAGAGCTCAATGCCCCAAACACCAAGGGCACAGGCTGGACCAATCGTTCGTGGTTTTTCCACCGATAGAGAATGACATCGCCTAGTGACTTTGGGGTATGGGCTTGGAGCACTTTGATGAGGATGGAGGTTTGATGAGGTGTCGGTAGTTGATCCGAATTATCACCCTTGGTAGCATCCAAAATGCGACGTCCAGCAAAGAAAGCAACCACCTAGTAGAATCACATAGTCAGTCACCATCGACGAAGTCGGATTGCTTGACCAGAGAAGGTCACGGGATGTTTGAAAGAGCTGCATCTAGGATGACAGCAGTCCACCTACCCCCATCGAAGCTCCCGTGATCAAAGGAATAATTTTACTCGTCCACGATGCTATGGCAGCCAAGGTAGCAGGATTGTAGCGGACAAGGTAGGCATCTCGTCCTCCGGTGGATGCGAACGTCAGAACCCAATCCTTGAGATTGGAATCCCAAACATCATCGTTCACGGGAGCCTGGAGCTTCTGCCATCCAGCATCAAGATAAACGCGATTTCGGAGTATGAGTGTGAGTAGAGCGACAGATACGATTATGACTGGAACACATGGTAGGAGCGCTCCTTGGATGATATCGGTTATGGCACCTCCAACCTTCGTCTCGGGTTGCCTTTGTTTCTCGGTCACCTTGGCGGGTGAATCTGGGTTTGCGACTTCAACGACGGTCACTCCATCTTTCGCACTGTGAGTTTGCTTCTCTGTAGGTGTGCCAGACCTGGAGGAGGAAGCCATTGCAAGGACCAGATTTGAAGAACTCCGACAGCAGTAAAAGCTCTCTAGGTTGGGAGGGGTCGGCCGAAGGCCGTTGGTTGGATTTCTAAGACATATATGCTCTTTTGGTCGTTCACTTCAGCCCACTTGGAGCAGGGTCTGGTACGGGTCTGAGCAAAGATAATTGGTCAGTCGTGTCAGCACGATGGCTCGTTCGCACAAGGCGAGCATGGGTCTAGATCCGTGGAAAGCGTGGTAATTGCTAAAGGCTGCACGTGTTATACCACATCCACCTAAGGCTCTGAGTGGTCGCCAGCGACGGTGTGAGTAGCCATGGGGGAAACGTGGTCGAAGATTGAGGACCATCGATAAGAAAGCCTCTGGCAGTACTGATTGGAAGACCAGAAAAATCGTAGGTGGTGCAAACCACTTGTCAGCTCAGCCATGACCATACTAAGGAGTTCTCGACTGATCTTGGCGCTCGTGGGCCACTCATGAATGACCGTCTAACCCGAAGTCTTGCGCTTGTGGTTCAGCTATCTCAAGCCACACCCAAAGTTTCCAGTTCAGGAATCAGGAAGTCACCTTTAGGTTGTGAGACCCCGCGTTCTAGGCCCGTTCAAGGACGAAGATCGTACGGTACACTATCCTTGTAGCGAGCGAGAGCCAACTTCAACGTCGACTCACTTTCACTCTTACACACATATAGAAAAAGAGGGAAGAGCTTCCAGCATTCACCACCTACCTGATGTTGCTTTCAACGACTGCATAAGCAATGACAGTTGCAAAGGCAGCACGTCGAATCGTTGTACATCAATCTCGCGAAGGCAAACGCTGCAATGCTCGCAGTACGAAATGGCCTCGTAAGGCTGTCAGCTAGATCAACTAGACCCTGATCGTGCTGAAAACTACTAGCGGTATGAGAGCTACAACCATATACCTACGTAGTGGTTTAGCATTGTCCCGATATTTCTGTGTACCGTTTCTTGACACTGACTCTCTTCGCAGTTCAAACCACCCAACTGGATAACATCTAGTAGCAACAACATATGGCTTTGCGATCGGTAGGTATATTTCATCTGTAGGGATCACCGGAGTTTACAAGCCCTCATCTACTCTCTCCCCTTCGTCTCCCCTCACCCCTATCCATCAGCATCCATCCCATCAACCAACCCCCTAAACCTCTCCCCCGCCATCTTTCGCGAAACATACCCCTTCGTCGTCGTCGGCATCCCCTCTCCCCTTTCCAATATCACCACTCGATCTTTCTCAATTCTCGTGGGTGGGTCTTTATACTCGTCCCTGTTGACTCTCTCCAGAATAGGCCATACGACCTCTTCTTTGAACTTCCCTGCCTTCACAATAATGTTCTCCTCCTCAGTCCACTGTGTTGTTAGGGTCCCGCTGACTTCAATGAGTAACACCGGTCTCGATCTGCCATTCCCAAGGACGAGGGCGTGTTTGATCTCCGGATGCGCATTGAGGGCATTTTCGAGAGGAATGGGGAATAACATCCGCTTTCCATCTTTCCTCATACTGTTGTTATCGGGACCATTTGACGGGGATGATAGAGGTGATGAAGATGAAGGAGAGAGCGTAATAATATCATCCTTCCTCCCTCTAAACCTCCAAAGGTCAGGTTTTGACGTATGTGGCGTGTAGAGATCTTTCGTTCCGTATACGCTTTCCAAGTGTGGGAGGGTGGAGAACACTGGCTCTGGATCCCATTTACTTTGTTCTTCTTCTTCCTCCTTTGTAATGGTAGTAGTAGTGGTGCAGGATGATGAATCTTGCCCTCCTCGACCATCTCGACGAATGATTTCAAGCTCGTACAGATCGGAGAGGATATGCTGGAATCTATACGGTATCACTGGAGAAAACTTCGTATATTCCCAATCTTCACTGTCGTCTGTGACCTCTGTCGGTATGGGCCCTGTTTCAGAAGAACCGAGGAGTGTCACAAGCTTTGTTCGCGCTGCAATTTGGGAGCCTAGATGCGAGGGGCAGGGTCCCCCCGTATATGCAAAATATTTCAAATGCCTCAAGTTATCCAAAAATTCTTCATTAGCGACAATATCCGGATACATCGTCGGCAATGAAGCTACAGCCTGCACGTTCGCGTTTCGGTGTATGGTATCAAGGAGTTGTGCCGAGGGCCGCACAGTTGGCGCGAGGACAACGATCCAGCCGAATTCGACGTTGATGGATAGCATGGTGAAGATACCAGCAGCTATGGAGATGGGGATTGCGAGTAAAACGCGCAGACCGCTCCAAAGGTGGAACAGATGTGGGCGACCATCGGGTGTATTCTGAAGCCGCGAGGCAGTGGCCACAGAACCATGGGTAAGCTGTATGAGTTTGGGATTTCCGGTCGTGCCTGAGGAATGGACTTGAACGAAAGGATCTTTCCATGCCTCGATTAGAGTTTTTGTGAATGGAAAGTTTGGAACGGGGGAGTCTTGAAGCCAATGGTCCAGTTGAGGGAGGACTATACTACTAATCTTGCGTTTCTCCAAGATCGACGTGGCCATGGGCGGAGTCTCCTGCGGATGAAGCAGATACTTACATTGAGATGCCTCGAATAGAACCAAGCGGTCCTCCACACTGGCATTCGGACTACTGGACAAAGCCTAGGGATTGAAGGTCAGCTCCAACCACCTTACAGTCAGGCCCGCTTGTAGTATACTTACATTCCAACCCGTCTTAACGCACGCAAGTGTCAGGATAAGATGTGTCGCATCATGAGGTCCAATATACGACAGAGTTTCGAAGCTCCGACTTTCCCCAATCTCATCCTTAAGCCACCAGGCACACCGATTTACCGCTCTCGAAAAGTCGCTGTAGGTGACATCTCGCCAGCCGCCTTTACCATCATCTCCGTGTGGTATAGACAAGAATATTCTGTTAGGTGTTTCAGCAGCGATGGCATCGATATTGCTTGGAAGAGGCTCGTGCTTGGACGGGKCAAAAGATGTTTGTTTGATGCTAGAGCCCATATCTACGATCCAGATAGGGGTAAGAAAGCGACTTCGATAGCTATGGACCAGCTTCTCCTACGCTCAGGCCCTTGGATATCTGTCCTTGTTTTCATTAAGAGAAACAATTTGGGGGCCGGAAAAGGCCCAGCGCCAACGAATAAGTCCTCCTCCAGTACACCATGATTTGCATAGCAGGCAAGCAAGGCTGTTCCGACATGCCCGCCAACCTTGCATATGCTCGTGGAGTGGCGTGGATGCCGGCTTGACGTGGGATCAACCGGTCGCGCTGCGGCAGATCTTCCCCAAAATGCCGGGGGTGTCAGGCACCCCAGTCTTGTCTGTCAGCTGACGTATGTGGCACCATGCAGGTGGGTGGGAAGTGTGCGTGGGGCATGCAGGTTGTTTGCAGGCACTCAAATTTCAGGCAAAAAGAAATCAAGTCAAAATTGCGCACCGGCAAATGCAAAGACCGATCGACCGATCCTTCGAAAGTAGAAGATATCCACACGTCAGATGGCGTTCCGTGCCGTCAGCCCGCTAGACCTAGTATTCCGACTTGATAGGTCATCAAGACTTCACTTACCGCCGTTCGTAGCCTTGTGGGCTGGTGGGATCCATAAGGCTACCATGAGGCTGCGTTACCGAGTTTGACAGCCTTATGTGACACAAGCGACAACGTGCGGTAGTTCATCTGTGGTCATTGCCATTTCTGCCACCGGCGTGCTTACTATGGCCTCTGAGTATCACACTTACTGTCTCAGGAGGGATATCCACATCATCCGCACACTATGGACCCTTCCAAGTCATCGCTACCCTGCCTCTTGAGACAACAGGCGCGCAAATGCGAAAAGTACGCCGAGATCTTGAGCCAGGAGAAGCTGGAAAATGTCGACGACATACGACGAGAAGCACTCTGTGAAGCGCGAAAGCTGGTGGAGGTTCTCGCGACCCCAAAGGAGAGACTTTCTGAAAAAATGTTCGCGGTAATCGAGTTCGCCATCCGAGTTTTGCTGAAGTGAAAAGAACATCGAGTAACGTCTTGCAATAGCCGAACCTCAACCTGTGCATACGAGTAGCACTTGACATGGACCTGTTCCGACTTCTCGTACAGAATGAGGATAAATCGATGAATCTCGAACAACTCCATGCAGGGATATCTTTACCCTCTCAAAATGGCGTGCACGTCGCTAATGGAGAAGTGTTCGAGTCGGCGCAGCGGGATATCCTAAGTAAGAGACTATCGCACTATCTTATTTCAATCATGCACGAATGCAAAACCTGACGCATTCTCTAGTTCGAATCCTCCGCGCCATCACAGCAGCCGGTCTCATCGAAGAGACCAAACCGGAAGTCTTCACGGCCAACAGCATGACTCGAGCGCTGTGTGAACCTGCAAACGCAGCCATGTTTAAGCACTGGTGAGTATAGCAGCCTTCGAACGCGATGGAATACTGTCATTGACGGAGATCATACAGTTTCGATGTCGTCCTACCATCTCTCGTCCAGACGCCAACATATCTTGCAAGGAACAACTACACCCTCTCACCCACCGAAACACCGTTCCAGTTTACGAACCAAACAACGATGCCCTACTTCGACTGGTTGGCCGCACATCCCTCGCTACATTCACGATTCAACACCGCGATGCAGGGCAACCGGCTTGGGAAGCCCTTCTGGGCCACCTGGTACCCTGTGCGGGAGCGCTTGCTTTCCACCTTCGATGTCTCCGATAGCCTTCTATTTCTCGTTGATATTGCGGGTGGGACCGGTCATGATCTCTTGCGACTTCAGGAAGAGTTGGAAAAGCGGGACCCAGAGAAACATCAAATATTGCGCGAGAAGAGAGCACTCGTCCTTCAGGATTTGCCGCGAGTGATAGATGCTGTATCAGAAGAGACTGGCCGATTGTTGGATGATGCGGGTGTGAGGAGGGAGAGTTATGATTTCTTCAGGCCTCAGACGATTATAGGTAAATCCCTTTTTTCTCTGCCTCCCTGCCGATATTCCTTGGGCTAGGATAATTGCTTGGATATTTGTCTTTCCGGCAAAAACATGCAGGGGAGTCAAATCAGGAATACCATTGGCTTACAAGTCCCAGGTGCACACGTATATTTCATGCACTTCATCCTGCACGATTTCCCCGACTCCACAGCTCGGCAGATTCTCTACAACACAGCTTTGGGCATGGAACCTAACAGCTCAACTTTGCTATTGAATGAAATTGTGCTTCCACCGCAGGCAAAGGTACCATTGCAGATGGCGCTTTGGGACGTGCAGATGATGATTGTTCTGGGTGGACGGGAGAGAACAGAGAAGGACTGGAGGGCGCTGGTGGATAGTGTGCAAGGTTCGGACACGGGACAGAGTGTGAAGTTAGAGATTGTTCGCGTTTGGAGTCCTCCCAATGGACTGGGCGAGGGGATCATTGAGATCGTAAGGCGTGTGTAAGTAGTGATTTGATCATAGATATTTTGTCAATCATCCCTGCAGTTCCGAGTGACCCAAGGCACAAGTCCCCTATCGAATCGAGGTGTATTTCAAACCTCCTCTACAATCTCCACTCCCGGCTCTGGTGCAATTTCTTCCCCAGCGACCTTCCTTACCGCATGAGCAACAGTTGCCGGTTGACTCATAGCAGGATTATGCCCTGCGTCACACCTCCAAACAGCCCATTTTGCACCTCCGACATCTGTAGTCTTAGCAATCATACGCCGTTGCAGCTGTTCCGGAATTCCTTGGTCATTCGTACAGATCAGATAAGTCAAATGAGGACACTGTTGACCTTGACCACCGGGAACACTGCCCCAACACGGGTTCTGCGCAGCTGAGCAAAAGGTAGCGTATGAATGCGGTTGGGCCACCGCAATCCGTGAACTTGCTAGTTCAGGATCGACGTCGTTGAAGAAAGCCGTTTCAACGCCCTTGATGAGAACGTAGGCTGGGTCGTTAGGCTACCAGAAGATAACCATGTTCATCAGCGCATCGTTCCCAGTTGTTGAAGGGCTGCACCAACATCAAGTTCGAGAAATGGGGGCATTTTATCATCCAAGATACCCATCACGCTTTCTCCTTTGCAGCCAACAAAAGCACTCATTACTAGGCAATGAGTGACACCGCCTTTACGAGCATCGGTCTTCTCATATCCTCTGACACTTTCAGTGACGACAAACCCACCATAGGAATGTCCAATGGCGATGATTTCCTTTTCTTCGTCAACCAGGCTTTTCAATTCTTTCCTGATCACGTCGGCGTCTTCGAGATGAGAAGGAACTGGCGGTCGGCCACCAGAACTGGGTAGAGAAGGTGTGACGGTCGGATATCCGTGGTCAGCTAGTATTTTGCAGACGGGATCCCACACAGAACCGTTGTCCCATGCCCCGTGTACAAAAAGAACGGTGGGCTTGCTTGTTGGTGAGCCGCCTGGCATGTTACTTGTGTGTCTTAGATGTAACTGAGGTCGAAGGGAAGACAAAGTGAGCAAAAATCTTGAGCAACTACGGCTTCTTTGATTGATCGTTCATCGCGATCACGAAAGCCCTTAAGACAGTGAAGTAACAACTGTCGTTTCACTCATGCAATGAATACATCCAATGACATCATCTCGATGCTGGAGCCCTCTATGAATATGGTTGAATCTACTTCTAGGATTCTTGTGCCCCTCAATTGCATCTACGCTGTTTCATATGCATCAGTGGCATACTCAATAAACCAATTAGGCCTCGCCTGGTATTCACTGTAGGGTCTAAGGCTCGCAATGCTGGAAGATCGACAACCTTCCGAGACGGGTTTTCCCGCAAAACGGTCCGCGATCCAATTTAACCAAGTCGGTTGACTCGCATACATCACTGGCGTATGGCCCACTCCCGGGTACGTCAAAAACTCAATCTGCGACTCTGGATGTGCACTGCACGTCAGATTTACGGCGTTGCTCGTGATGGGTAGTGGGATTTCTGGGTCGCCTTCGCCGTGCAACACAAGCATTGGACCAGCAATAGGTTGACCGCCATTAGTGGTCAGATTGAAAAATAGTTTTGCGAAAGGCGCATCGTACCATGCTGGTTGGAATAATTCTGGTTCGAGAAAGGATACCGACACCACCGAATTGCACCCCTGGAGCTCCGACAGGAGTGCATATCGTGCCAGCCCAGCAGGTGTCAGGAAGGAGCTGGCGTCAAATGAGGGGAATATGTCGGGTAATGCATTGGCTAGCAACATTCCGACAGCTCCGGCTGAGATGTCGCCGCTTGCCTCTATCAAATCATGAACATTTGTGACAGGTGAAGCAGCTATAGCGCCAAGGTAGCCTTCCACTGGCTCAACAGCCTGGCGTCGTGCCGCAGCCCACGCTGCCCCACCTCCTTGGGAATGACCTATGAGAACAAATCGCTTCGAAAGGCTGGAGAAGGCTGTTTGTGCTGCTTGCATGGAATAGAATAAATCATTGGCATGTGCTGGATGAGCAACGTAAGGATGGCTGATACGGTTTCCGTCGAGATCATAATCGACGCCAAGGCCAGCGTAATCGGGTGCAACGACGACGTAGCCTTGTAGAGCCAGGGTGAATGGGGTAGTGAACTGGTACCATAGGTTGCGGATGTGGGATGGAGCACATTCGCCAAATCCACCACTTGTCCCATGGGCCCAACCAACCACAGCATAGCCATCAGCCTCAACACGAGGTGAATATGGCCACAGGATGTAGGCGGATGCAGGGACGGAGGAACCATTGAGAGTGCGTGACTGGAACAGAATGCGTGAAAGAGCGGTATTGGGTGGAAGGGTGTATGCGGAGGTATTAGCGCTGAGCTGCAATTTCAGCAAAGAGCCGGGGGATGCAGCGGACGCATTGCTCGGTAGATGATAGAATGAATCGGATTCGACGGAGCCATGAGCCCAATTGGATCGTTCAAAGTTCAATGCGACCTCTATATTATTTGCCAGGGTACTATCCAATCCTGCATCTGACTGCTGCTGATGGGTAAGGCGGAAAGACGATGCAAATGTATCATTCTGCGGTATCAATTGTTGAGCGTTGAGAGGCAAGGCAACTGCCAACAGAGCGGTGCAGGCCAAGAGAAAGTACATTTGAGGCATGATCGAGATGTACCAGGCAAGAAGGCATTGAAGGACTAAAAGTAGGCCACAACATGGCAAGAGATGGACAAGTTCGTGATCTCATCGAACATGGATTGCGTTTGCCTTGTTGACATCAAGTTGATCTTTCGCCCGTCTGGGAAATCTCTGATCAGCAAGGCTAACCGAATCGCGTAAAGATACCATCACTTACTAAGCTTCCCGGGATCAGCCGTAATTCCACGTGCGTCAGCTGTGCATGAGCTGAAAAATGATTCCATCGTCCCACATTAGCTGGCTTGCCTGATCCAGCTTGTTTCCATCATGGAACTCATGCCTCGGCTAGTTCGGCCCTTGTCACATCATGTCAGAGCTTGGCTGTGCCATAATACTGGCTTCTGCCCACACCACCATATGCATTGCAGTTTCAAGCCTAAACAGCCGATGACATATGTGTTGGTGCGTCTGCCAACCTCATGGAGTTCACGCCGTAGCCTCCCAAATATGATGAAGAAATCTCAAAGACCAAATCTGACACAAAACTGTTGAGTGTATGAAGAGACTCCATCGAGGAATTGAGCAGAGCCGGTAACTTTCAGCACTGCAAAAATGGCCCAACCGTCAGCAGGAATAGATCTTGCGGCGAACCATGACAGCGAGATCTACGGCGTTACCATAACCTTCATGCTACTGGCCATCATAGCAGTCGCTCTTCGCTTCTTTACTGTCATCCGTCTGAGACACCAGAAGCCCGCGCTGGATGATTACATGATGGGACTTTCGTTGGTACGTCTCATCCGACCCAGTCAACGGTGTTCGTCAACAGCTCACAGCGTTCAGATGGTTACAATGGTGGAATGTATCTATGTCTGTGTTCGTATGTTGCTCCCCTCGAGCCGGTACGATAATGGCAGCTGACTCGGTAATGTCAGAAACTCGACCGTACGGTGTTGGCAGACACGTAGCGAGCCTCCAACCAAGCCAAATCCAGAATTTTCAAAAAGTAAAATCACTTCCCTAAACGTCTTCACCTGGATGAAATTCTCACTAATGCCATCATCAGTTGATATACACACTCAGCCTTCTGCAGCCCTGTACTCTGGCCTTAACAAAGCTCGCAGTGCTATGGCTATTCTATCGAATATTCACGACACGTCCATTCCGAATCGCCATCGTCATTATGTCTGTGATCGTCGGCCTTTGGTGGTTTGGAAACTTCTTTGCAGATGCCTTGATTTGCATCCCAGTCGCATACAATTGGGATCAGACTATCAAGGGCGCCCACTGCGGCAATCATAGACTGCTCTACATCGTCACCCCGATTCCATGGATCGTTACGGACCTGGCAATTCTACTGCTACCGTTACCAATGGCATGGAGCTTACAGATGCCAAGGAAACAAAAAATCGCTATATCGGGGGTATTTCTGTTGGGTGGCTTGTAAGTTCTGCATTAGAAGCATGCAATTGAGAAGTCACTCAGCGTACTAACGGATCTGTGTAAAGCTCTCTTGTCGCAACAGTCACCCGGTATACCTACTCATTCTACAACAGCAACGACATTACCTGTCAGTCACACTCACTAACTCCGTATGTTCCAACACATGCTGACACATGACATTCGTACAGGGACAGTAGCCCCCCTCGTCGTCTGGAACATCCTAGAAGCAACAATCTCCGTCATCGCCGCCTGCTTGATCGTCATGCGCCCCCTATTCCTCCAACTCTACCCTGACGTCCTAGATCGTTATGCGCGCCAAAAGAAACCCAGCACGAGCAACAAGACCTCAGCCACAATGATACAGCCAAGCGCGAAGTACGCGTACATAGACGGATCGTCGGCGACAGACACTTCCATTAGCGCCCACAAAGGGTGGCTGGGCAGCGGGAAATCGAAGGGGATGTCGGACTGGAATGTTGACTCGGAAGCCATGGACTTCCCGTTTCCAGGTGTACATGTCCAGAATACTGTCAGTGTAGCGCGGAGTGAGGTGTAATTGTGAATGGCTCATTCTGATGACCTGGATGATTTATGAATGTACTCGAACGCAAACTAAGGAGTTGTGAAAGCTTTGGAAGGGGGTGAGTGATATTTGCTGGTATCTATGGCAAAATCATTGACGACATTAATAGGAGGATCGTAGAACAATTACTAGTAATATGTAAATCTACGCAAATCCGTTTTCCCGCTATAGGTGAAATCGGCCTCTGCAGGCGCATTTTCTTAACCTTCCCTTTTCCCCGATCTAAAGGCTGCCGTAAGGTACTGTGCATGAAGATTGGTGCGAGTAATCCAGGTCTATTCTCGAAAGCAGAGCAGCTGCCCTCTCCAATTGAATTCTGCCCGATGTAATCCATAAGCCTGATGAGTTCGTGCTAGATCTTGTCTGTTACATAAATATTCATGATGACACCCCCAGGACCACTGTAAGATTGTTGGTACCATCGATCTGTAGGGGTCCGAGTCTAATCGAGCTAAGAAGGGATGTGGCAGAAACAGGTGCAATATATCCTAATTTTGATCTATTACTTGAGAAATATTTGTGCTGAGAACAGAGCTTGTAATCTAAGACTTTACCCTTATACGTACTGATTTTGACTCGAGCTTCATACGCCTAGTGCGAAGGAGGAAAGGAAGTCCGAGGTAAAAGAGGCTGTTGATACTTATACCCCCCAAACCCCTGTTAAATTGTTGGTACCGTCGATCTACAGGGGTCAGAGGCTAACCGAGTTGAGTAGCAGCGTGGCAAAAGCAGATGCAATATATCGAACGTTTGGCTTGCTTTCCTCGTTCAATAATTATCTAGAGAAAGGGCTACGAATTCAATAGTATCTCAGTACGTACTGATCTTGACTCGAGTGTTATACACCTCAAAAGATATAGGAAAAGAGATCCAAATTCGTGGAGGCTTTTGATACTCACACGCGCTAGGACCCCTGCTGATCGACAGCATTTACTATATTTTAGGGGTTGGGGTAGTACACGCTATAACCCCTGCAGATCGACCGTGCTAACTATGTTTCAGAGGCTTGATGCTTGGGGATTCTTGATATATCAATGTCTAACGTGCAGCGCTTCAAGTGTATTGCATGCGATCGCTGATCGAGATGTACGATAGCAGGTCCTTTCAATGGAGGATTATTTGATGACGGCCTATGCAGGAAATGCTAGTTTCCTGCACACCCGACCCTTGCTAGCCTCATTCGAGTAAGCGCGTGATTCACGTTAATCCGCACCTCATCTACCTTCAGATTCCCTGGGCAATCCATCGCGAACCGAGGTGCTAGTTTTTTGTCTTCTGTGTTACTTTTCTCATCATAGAGGATGCAACAAGCTCTTTGCTTTCCGTCCAGTCAGGTAGGAATAGAAGCAAGCGGAACATTTTACATTCGCAGATGGGCCTTTTCAGACGTCTACTCAACCGCAGACGACCCAGGGTAGAATCTCGAGATCCACAATCTTCACACGAGCATGGAAAAAGCTCAGCCACGGTCATCAATAATGAGAAGACCTCAATTCCTAACGCCTACGCATCGGAAGCGTACAACATTGATGCAATCTCGGTCGCCTCATTCGAGTCAGGCGATGAGGAAGCACACGACGATGAGCCAACATCAGAAGCTACAACGTCCTACAACCCGTCATCCGTGTACGAAAAATACGAATTGAACAAATCCGAGTTTCGACTATTGAGTCTCCATCCTGCTAAAAGCAAGATGGACGACATCCACTGCACCATGTTCAAATCGACATTTAAAGAATACCCAGAGCAGAAGCCTTGGTACAAAGCCTTGTCCTATACATGGGGTGATGCAACAATTAGGCGCATCATATTTGTGAATGGTCATCTCTTCTCAATCACATTGAATCTTTACAATGCACTGAGATATCTCAGAGATAGTACTCACCATAAATTGCTGTGGATCGATGCCATTTGTATCAACCAGATGGACCTGGAAGAGAAGACTCATCAAGTCGGTATGATGAAAACGATATATAGCACCGCCTACCAGGTGCTTGTCTGGCTTGGAGAGTCGGATAAAGATATCCGACTAGCTATGGCGCTCTTCAAGCACGCCGAGGGGAAGAGTTCAGATGGTCTGTCAAATTTCCTGACCTCAATGGACCAGTCCAGCCCTTTCTGGACAGCGCTGGATAAATTCTTCAGAAAACCATGGTGGTCTAGAGTCTGGGTTGCTCAAGAGATCATTGTGGCGAACAAACCTCCACCACTAGGCAGTAGTCGAGGATGGGTGGATAAGCCTCCACTGATCGGGTGTGGTCGCAAATGGGCGTCGTGGATAGCAGTGCGCGTTGCCATGTTCGACCTGGGAAACCGGCAACTTGAACGGGGCGGCTTCTTATCGAACCCGTTGGCTATCGTTCAGTTTGGCTTAATGGCGAGAGCGTATGCATCCTCGGATGGGGAACACGAAGAGGATCGACAGCGCTGGAGCCGGCTGGATAATCTGTTCAATGCCACGAGTAATCGCGACACTTCGCAGCCACATGATAAAGTCTTCGCGCTGCTCGGCATCGCAAATAGCGGTGCTTCGAAGGACGTGAGAGTGGACTATAGCTTACCATACTCCGTGACGTATCAGCAGGCCATGGTCCACGTTCTGAAGTCTTCATCGGATCTGAGCTTCCTCGTCTCCGTGGTGCATCCACGAGCACAGAATACAGTCCCATCTTGGTGTGTCGATTTCTCCGTCTTGAATTGGAATGACTACTCCGATGCGTGCGGCCTATGGAGCATGCCAGGAAAACTCGTAACAGGGGCGTCTGGTACGCAATCCAAATCGAAGATTCTACACGATCCTGATGAGGGCACGCTTGAAGTCTGGGGTAATATAGTCGGTCGCGTTCAGCACGTGAATGCCTCGACCTGTGGGTCTTTCCCGAACCTCAAGCTCAAAAAATCTAGGTACGTTGATACCATCATGGCCGCCGTTCCCAAGGCCATGCACGAATCACTCCGGTCTCATCTTCTTCGCTGTGTCCTTGCAGATGTCATGGCTTTCCATCGATTAGCACAAACGGCGCTGGAAAAGCGCTATGATAAGGACGTAGCCCTCGGACTACTCGCCATGGGTCTCATCTGGCAAACCGTAGCCAATCTCTACAGCTTCGAAGATTTCTGCGAGGGCTGGCCAGATCACTGGAGAACCACGATGCCGAATCCCTACGCTGTGCTCGAAAGCTACGCTCATGAGCAGGATCAGGACTATCGTATATCTGCGCAACCTTGGTCCCACCTTCACAAACCCATCTTACCCGGAAACGACATCAGGAAATGGGCCGAGAATGCAATATTCATATTAGGATTCCAGCTTTTAGACGAGAGTCTTTTTACGACAGATACTGGATATTTCGCCAAAGCTCCTTCAGCCATCAACATGATCAGGGAGGGAGATCTGTTATGCATCATCCATGGGTGCAGCCATCCTGTAATCTTGAGGCCGCAGGGTCAATTGTACAGCGTCGTGACATTCTCACGCGTGAAAGATTTGATGGACGGCGAATTCTTCGATGGGACTGAACGGCAGATTCAGAAATTCACACTATGCTGACATGAAAGGCCCCACCAGCCCTGCCTATTTCCTACATTTTCGAACCCCAGGAAGTTGGGCGCCAACACAGAGACAGATACTCTCGGCCATCCCATTCTCACGGACTTGAAGATTTCAAGGGTAACGTCACATCAGAGCCTCCATGTACAGGTTACACACGCAGCTGACGGGGCCAGCACAGATTGACACCAACGAGTATCCCGCCCAACCAACCCCGTGAGTGAAGTTGCCATTGGCTCCTTTACCCCCAAATACATTGAAGGCCACCACACTAATAGCAAATTCCCCCTAAACAGGGGCGTTATTACAGTCGGCAGCAACAACACCGAAATCTCCACCATAATCGACTCCTTCACCTGGTGCCTCGTTGCCAACCTCTCAGCCTCCTAAAAACGTGGCGTAAAACTATACCTGGGAAGCCAGCGTAAAATCGACCTTCAACGCAAACATGTCCGCCACCACCGCAAAAACCGCAACAACGCAATTCTCCACCTCCATAAGCACACAGTTCACCCTCCCCGCCAACCGCACAAATGTCGTAAATCAGATGCTCTTCAACAAACGCACCCTCTCTCCCTTATACAGCAAAGGTCCGCGTCGTCCCGCGCCTAAATTCGAAAAACGGCTTCACCCGCTGGGGCGGCAGCAACAACTACCTCACCTCCCCCTCCGCCTCAGCCCAAAAACCCACCTTCCGAGACAGCGACCGCAATTACGGGCGCCCAAGTATTCAAACGGTGCGATAAGATCCGCGCAGAGGCGCGCGGGCGGACGCCGATCCCTGGTATTGGAGGCTGGCGATGCAGAGAAAATTTGAGTATATGGTTGAGATTTTTTTTGGATCTTGTTGCGGATCCGGGGACGTATAAGGTCTATGTGAAAGGGAAGTGGGAAGGGGGATTACGGGGAAAGTATAGTGCTACTACGGTGACGCCGAAGACGACGAGTTTGGGGTTGATGCCTGATATCTGAGGAATAGGTGGGTGTGGATGGATGGGGGGCGCGGGGGAAGGGGTTGTTGTTGTGCTACGTGAGACATCATGGCGGGGGGGCCGGTTAATTCAAATTGCGGTGTATATGTGAATGAAAGTGGGGCTAAATGATGTAGAAGAAGTGAAAAAAGCTTAGCTTTGGAAAACATGGCATTTTAAGACCGACTTATAGCTCCAAAGTTTATCACTCTTTTCCGTCATGATGTCATATCCTTCTTGTTGTCAAGAATTCACGATTTTGAAGAGGACCGCTGGTGTGGTATTCCAGGCGGGGCATTATTGATATCAAAAGTTGGGGCATCTACGATAGCAGACATATATTTGCTTTACGCGAAAACTACGACGTATGAAATCTATGGGAGAAGAAAAGGTTGGTAGTACGGAATAGGGAGATACCGAATAGTGCTCGCCACAGGAAAGAAATTTGATTGATATCCTTGGTGGGTTATGATCTACTCAGGAAAATCATCATGGCTTTCTTCGAAAAAATTTGATTGGGCCTGTATATATATTGATGACTTAATAGTAGTTACCTGATGAAAATTTTCAACGTCGTGGGGGTCATAGCTTTGGTATGTGCAGTGCAGTCGCGTTGAGTGCTTGTACCAGCGATCGACAACAGAATGAAATTGCAGCCTTCCCTAACATCCGTAAAAAAAGGTCCTGTCCTTCTGCTCACTACGTTATGGTGGCAGGTACAAGAGAGGCCAGGATGTTACTCATCTGCTGATAATAAGTAGGAGTGGGATAATGAAAAGAAACTCATGGAAAGGATGGTGTTGGGATTTTTCGATGAGTTTGGAGAATTGACCGCAGATCAAGAAGGCTTGGTCACAGTCAGTTTACATCATGAGTCAGGATGCAACAGTACTAGAGTTGGGAGATTGGGATATCAGCGAATGAGTCTCAAATTTTGGGGGAATTGATCCGTTAAGAAAGGTCTTGAATGCAAGAGGTGATACGATGAAGGTCGATCGATCAACACAGAAATATCAAAAGTAGTAAAAACGTTGGAAAACTGGACAGGTAGGTTGGCATTGAATGGAGGATCTACGGTGAAGTCTGTCTAGTCGCCTCACACGAGGCAACAGGGATTGACGCGCGATTGATGAAAGCATGGTATCATACACGCCTTGTGTAACCATGTTAGAGAACTATTTCAGTAGATCCAATCTTCGACGTTCTCCTCGCTGTCGGAGATGATAGTCGAAGGGTCAAAGTCCTCCTCCTCGCTGTTGGAGACTATAGTCCAGGTCTTTCTTTTCTTAGCTGCTACATACTTATGATAGTCAATGGTTTTGCGGCATCGTTCCTTGTAGTAGTGGGACTTTTCGACAGCAACGAATATTGCACGATATCTGGAATCATGGCCGTCGTAATTCATCGACTGGATCCAATGAATAACGTCAAGATGTGTTTCCGTTTCGCCATATGGTATTTGATCGTAGTAAAGTGCAGTCTTCCCATGAATGTCGGCAGTCCCTTCCCCGACCCCGGCCATTATAAGGAGACTTTTAACCACATCGTTCTCGTTGTCCTTCTTCTCTACCAAAGAGGCGTAATGAAGGGCGGACCTACGGGCATAGTCTAGAGCTGTGATCAGACTACCTTTTTCATTGATCGTGAAGTCGGTACATTCTGCGGAGTTAACACTAAAATGCAACGTCGTCGCCTGATGCTGATCAACGGTCTCGATATCAGCTCCATAATACACTAAAAGCTTCATCGTTTCGACGAAACCCATGGCTGCGGCGTAGTGTAGTGGAGTTCTCCCATTGTTGTCTGGCGCATCAATCTCTAGCTGGCCTCGTCCCAGACCCAGAATCATACGTGTCCGAGCATTACTAGTGTAAGTCGCAAGATGTAGAAGGCTTCTCCCTTTCGAGTCCCGTTCTGTAATATCACCACCATAAGCGACGATACTTTTGATAATCTCGATATAATTTTCATCGTTGCGCAAAAGCTTTTCGAACTCATCTCTCGCTAAAGATCCTTGTTCCACCAGCTCAATGGCTGTACAATCCTCGAACCAGACCATAAGCATTGATAAGAACCATTCCTGAGATACCATAGGTGTTCTTAGAGAAAATGGGCAGCCGCCATACTGGTTAGGAATGCCTCGATAATCAAGCCCATAGTGCTGGACAAACCGTAATCGCTCTGCGAAGACTTCTTGGCAGCTTACAGCTAGCTGGAGAGGACTCAATCCTGATCGATTACGGTCCCTCACACAAGCAGACTTTCGCAGCAACAGATCGACAGCTTCCACCCTCCCATACTTGATAGCAATGAACAAAGCCGTTTGACCAATGGCGTCTTTAGCATTGACTTCCGCTCCCATTTCCATAGCGAGTTCCAAGATTGATACCCTACCCAAACAAGCTGCATGAAAGAAAATCTGATGGAGTCGCTCTTCTCTGAAGCTATCCCTTGAGTGTTTCATAATTGAGTTTAGAGCGGCTTTATTTTCGGTGAATGTGGCGCAGTATAGCATAGCAGGTTCAATGAGCATGCCATGACCATACGAAAGCAGAAGGTCCACCATTCCATCGTGACCAATGGCTATGGCTTGATACAGGACCTTGTAAGATAATGTGCTCTCGATCTGGGGATCTGCTCCTGCGTCCAGCAGTACACGAGTCAAGTCGACATTCCCCATTTCGACCGCATTATGAAGAAGTGTGTCTTCGAGGATGCCATACCTGAAGTTGATGTCGAATTCGTGTGGTTCTGAGAGTAAGGCGGCAGCAATGTGGTCCAAACCAAAAGACGTGGCCACAATGAGCGGCAAATTTTTTCGGAGGTTCTCTAAGAAATCGTTGTGTCTATGTTTTGAGAATAAAATCTTGTTATCTTGCACTTGTACTGCGCTCGCCAGAAGCATTGGAGTCCGTAAGAAAGCCAGTATCTGGTCTTTTTGAGCTAATTCATTCTCTCCTTCTGCATGTCGGCCCCAGTTGGTAGCTGCATAGGTCATGAAGGGGAAATTAGCCAGGCGATGTGGTAGAAATCTTTTTCTTGCGATACATTTTCCATTGGCAGTCTTGTTGACATGGCGGGCTGCCAAGGATTCAAACTTGCAGGGGCCTTGATTGAACTCAGTGAAAGAAAGATACGTCAAGCATGTTTGCAGGATGTTGGCCTCTCCAAGGGGAAACAAAGTTGAGCGTCGAGCGTCAAGGTACTGTTGAGCTGTATAATGGACTAAGCCGATGACTTTAGATCCTGCCTCAATCATGACGAACCCATGACAACAATGTACGAAAAGTTCCTCGGCATCGGCATCGAGACGCTCCGAGTTGATTTTCCTATCACCGGATCTGACGGCTAAAGCATGACGGAGCTCTTCGACGGTCAGAGGTCGAACAGCATGACAAAGCCATTGCAGGATTTGCTTGGCCAGACTGCTATGGTCGAAGTTCTGCTGTTCAATCCGTTGCCATGTCTCTTGATATTGCATGGTAATATCTGCTGGAAAACTCCGAATTGAATCGCGCACCCCGCTCAAGTTGGTTTTGTATCTCAAGGACTGAACAAACAATCTTGCAAGAAGGAACCTAACAAATATCAGTGCATCATGATTTAATTACCTTATTTCCTAGCCTAAAAATTTGACCGCATGGTTCATGCAAAGAGAGTGCAACTTATTCCAAAGGTTGAATAAAGGATATGGAGATCGAACTTACAAGCCGTCTGCCTGCTTGCTGATACCTTGTACCAACACTTGCTTGAGATCAGTGTTTTCCCGAACATTATTCGACAAAGATGAACTCCAAGAGATGCCTTTTGCAATAGCATCTTCAACGAATCGCTCGATGTCACTCTGCATCGCAGTGATTCTTATCGATTCTGACCTTGGAAGGACAGGTTTATCTGAGCGGGATGTAGTGAGTATACATACATTTGTGTTTTCTGGTTCTGCAAGTCTAATAAGAGCATCAAAGAAGCTGCTGGCATGCTCTTGTTCGGTCAGCTCATCCAAAGCATCTATCACCAGATAGACAGATGTGCATGATTCGACGGCGGGTCGAAGGATGGCATGGACCTCCTCTTGCGACGCCTCCGTCCTACGTTCGACATGTTTGCCGTATAATTCCTGAACATCTACTGCAAGTGGTTTACTGAGTGAGAGTTGGTCCCAGATACCAGCAAGCAATTTTGCAGGCGTTTGTATCTCTTGTCTCGTCCATTGGCAGTACACAACCGCGACGCCTACATTTTTATCGTGGGAGAGTTCTTTTCGTAAATGATCGACGATAAAGGATGCGAGGACCGTCTTTCCAGAGCCAGGACTCCCATAGCAGCAAAGATTTTCTGGCTTTCCTTTCACCCATGCCCTGAATTGTTCCGAATCTAAGAACCACTGCCCAGTGCCAGGATGATGGGATGAAAACGTGTCGTTCTGTTTTTGCCAGAAGTTGAGAGGTGAAAGCCAAGAGCGAATTCTCTCATTATTCGTTTCTGGTTCCGGAGGTCATGTCAATCTTTCATTCTAGCTTCCACACTACTCTGAGGACTGACCATCTGCGGCGTTGACTTGCCCCGTGTTCTGTCCCCCGTAATTGTTCCCCGTGATAAGAGTGACAGATGTATTGTTTTTAGCCATTGATTATTTGTTCTCTTCGAAATCAGGCAAATATTTCCTGTGCAGTTCGAGCGATGGTTTACCGAGATGCTGATTGAAGCACCTGCTGGGAGAAATGCCTGCAGACTTCGTGTCACGTCAAGTTTGCTCCCTGTACGGCGCGTCATTCCTATGCAGCTAACCTTCCGGAACCCCATCCATCTCAAGCAGTGCCGAAAAAAGAACTATCCTTCCAGAACCAGCTATCTCGTGACAAGTTGATTGATACAATTCGAAAGTGTGATATCGTATCACCAGCCTGAGTGATCTCTGAACTCCGTCATGGATGACGGGAAAGCCAATGCTTTGTTCAGCTTGCCCTGTGTGCGTACCATGACTTCCGGCCAGGTATATACTCTGGACGTGGTGCATGAGACTAATGCAGCTTGTGCTACCACCCATCAGTATCTTGTCCAGAGTAGCAAGCGATGCCTTTCACKAGGCCAATGACTTCCTTGCTATTTGCATGTAGTCTCTTGGAAAAAGCATTTGGTGTCAACTCTTGTGGGTACAAGCATTGCCAACAGAGCAGGATCCCATGTCGGAATCCACCAGAGAAGCAATCATCCAACACTGCTACAAAAGGATACAAGACGTTCTTTCCCCCACTGGGTCTCTCATCCTACCTAGTCCCGTTGTTTCAACAGAACCCTTCAGAGAGCTTACATCGAAATCTATTCCTTTATCCAAGTGTCCGAAACAATGGAAGCAATCCCTCATGATACCAACGGGATGATGACATTGCATGATCCTGTGAATCCTGTCGTCGATATTTGTTTTATTCACGGTGTCAATGGGGGTAACGTGTCGACCTGGACCATGAAAAGCGAGAGCATGTACTGGCCTCGTGATTTGCTACCCAAAGACATTCCTGACGCTCGAATCCTCTCCTTTGGGTATGAAGCCAAACTTGTCGATTTCTGGGCCAAGGTCTCTCAGAATAGCCTCGGGCAGCATGCCGACAACCTCATATCAGCTTTGGTCGGACAGAGGGTTGACCTCAAGTCGGTGAGCTATGATTGATCGGAGTGACTCCATGGCACAAAGGGACTAATGTGAGGACAGAAACAAAGACCCATCATTTTTGTCGCTCACAGCTTAGGCGGGCTCATTTGCGCACGGGTACATCGCATTGAGATGTGTTTTGTAAAACAGCTGACAACATGCTAGGCTATGATCAAGGCCCACAAGAGTGTAGAGAAGCCCGACCGAGCGGTGGAGGAATCCACTAGGCGTGTGAGCTTCCTTGGCACACCATTCGAAGGATCAGACATAGCTGCATGGGCGCAGCTTGGACGTCGATTTTTCAGCCTTTTCCAGGATACGAATGCCGCCATCCTCGAGGAACTCAAGAAGCCAGAAAGCCACCAGCTTTCCACCATCACTGACGACTTCGCATCCTGGCTCCGCGGACGAGAAGGGGAAACATCGACCAAGGTTGAGATTGTTTGCATTGCAGAAGAAAAGGTGACTGGGAGCCTAGGCAAAGTGAGTTGTTCTGGCCTCCTTCCATACGATGTTTCTAACAAGTTGAAGATTGTGACGGACTCATCGGCGCACCTCAAAGGCTACAAGACAATGACATTTTGTGCCAACCACGAAGATATGTGCAAATGTTCCGGCAGGGACGACAGCAAGTACAAATCACTATCCGAGCTTCTCCAAGGATGGGTGAAAGTACTGAAGGAAGAAGCGGAAGCAAAGAAACCCGAGACCGTTAGTACTGCATGTCTTGATGTCTCATGAAAATGAATTAAGGTTGTTCCAGGCTACCAGTGGTGGTATACATACGTCGATATCCGGTGCCAACTATGGAGGAATGAATACAGGCCAACTCAACGCCAGTGGTGGCTCGTTCACTTTGGTAAGAGCATTGCCTGCTGACCTGAAAATACCGAGACTGATCGGAACCATCAGGGCGTACCTCCTAAGTGACCAAGCCAGTGGTGGGATCCAGAGTTTTGACCAAAAGGTTGAGAAGAGAAGAAGATTCTGGGCATGGCGTAGAGAATTACGTAACATCATTTGTTTGCTTAGTCAGCTATTCCGCGCTAAATCGACCTTCCGTCTCGTTTTCGTCTGAGAGCATTGTTTTGCATTTTGTTAACCTGTCTAGCATGAACGGCTTGAACTTCCATAAAATTGGTCCCTCTGCGCCCTGAGCCTATCGTGACAATGACCTCTTCTCCACGATCTAGAGTACGGATTCCAAGATGCTATCTTGGACGTAGCATTGACCCATAAAAGCAGAGGCTCTCGCGTAACACAAGGTCACTATGGCTGGKGAAAGTATAACTTGTTGAAGTAGATCGCTTTGTCCGTCATGGTGCAGGAAGAAAAATGTGAATCGTACAATGTTCTTGTAATTGCGGAAGGGAAAGGGATTCTACATGCTACACAAGTATTATGATGAAGGCAACCTGCGACAGAAGTCAAATCAGAAAAGTTTGGCGGATATCATAGGAGAAACTCGATCTTGCGGGTTGACACAATGGGTTCCATGCACAGACGGAAATCCATTCATAGGGAACGTGAAACCGTATCACTGAATTCAAACTTCAATTACTACTGATAGGAATAATCCTGGCATTCATGCGGTTTCAACAGCTTGAGACCCCTTCGCTCTCGGAATACTCCGATCCATCATCGAGCCAGTACCCACATAAAACACACCAACATTGCCATAACGACCTAGATCGCATCAACATTGAATAAACGGAGAGCCTGCCCAGCAGCGACCTACCAGCTTGCGCCCATCCAAGAGCAGGATCCCAATGTTCAAGAGAATCAAAACCTCTTCGAATACACGAAATATACGGCTGAAAAGCAGAAAAAAGCAGCTGTCTCAACGTCATAACATCATTCGGGGCCGACGGTTCCTCCGGTCCTCCCGGTAACGGCGGCCCAGGACTCAAGGAGCTGATCATAGCGATAGCGATGGTACACGAAGGATACATCGAGTGCGGAGAATCTATCAACGCTAAGCTTGGTAAGTCAGAAACAAAATCTAAAACCTACAAGCAGTATATATTTTTGGTAGTCGGATGTGCTGTATGGCTGTTCGAGGCATGGTGTCTCGATCGAGAAACTCGTATTTCGCATCAAGTTCATAGTGACCGTCATACCACAGATCTTGCCTTGCCAGCCGTGCCGCTTCTTTGCAGCCTGCTAGGTATCTTTTCAGGTCATTGAAGGATGGATCCTGCCAGGTGCGATGTGAGGTGCAATGCACTTCGGAATTGGCGGTAAGATTGCTAAGAGGTTCAGTTGAATTGAAGGAAGGAATCGATATAGGATCCGACTCGGGTATAGTAAAGGCGTGACTGAAATGTGGAAGAATACAAAGGACGATCAAAGAGATGAGATTGGTAAGGAAAAACATGATCACGACTGAATCACAATCTCCTTCGCTTTACAACCTGGAAGCAGAGAACGCGGCCCATAATAATGTGCGAGGTTCTCAGGACATAAGATTAAGTCATGACACAAGAGTCGCGAAGTCTTTGACACATGCTTTGAGCTGCACAAGCGACAAGCGCATGTCCATAACGACACTTACCACCTCCATGACAATGAGGCACTCAATCAGATAATCAGGAAAAGATGCTATATCTTCCATTTGCAGAAAGCAGAGATCGCAGACTCCAATTCTCAAGAAATAAGGACCTTTTGACTCCACAAGAAGAGCATGTGAGAGCTGGACACGTACCGGAAGTAGGTCGGGACAGCAGGTTGACGTCGGCGAATTGACTTTCTAATAAAGTTCACCCTACCTCATGCATGTCATGCAGCGCCGTTGCCAAGCGCGGAGCGATCCGAGACCAATGAGAAGCGTGTCTTGAGTTTCAGCTGCCCCGATTTGCTCCTGCATTGACGGATTAGCATTTCCCATCCTGTGAATTCGTTGATGAATATGCTGGACTCGATGCGCTTGGACCCTTGTCAGCCTGAGACTTCAAAGGCGTTTATTACGCCGCATTAGGTCAGAAATTTGAAGAATTATGAGTCGACATGAACATACATCAATTCTGAAAACTCTCAGGAATACTGAAAATTTCTTCGAGATCTCGTGTACAGGACTAACTCCAATTCCCCAGAGTTAGCGTTCGTCCAAGACCAAGTAATTTCGAAGCCTTGCCATCTTTCCTGATGACTGGGCCATTTCCAGCGTGTCTTTAATCATGAGATTGCTTTTGGCAATTTTACCAATCCCCAAATTATTCAATAGCTCGAGTGAAATTCTGCAACMGCGGCATATATCATCGAGCTTGCTATTTGATTCAGTATTGTATTTTGGCTATGCAATCTACAATAGCAAAGATGTACAATACTTAGCCACGCAAGCCTTGAAATTAATACTATTCAATGCCAACGGAAACGCAAACTCGCCTGCTTTCCAAGAGTAAGTTTTGGAAATGGCTAGCTAGAGAACCAATTCATAATAATGATGAAGAATAAAAAATGGAAAATCAAACCGAAATGTATCCGACTCAGAAGAAAATTTTAAAGTAATATCTGTTCTGAGGATAAATATTTCACAACAGAATCTGTGGTTCAGGGGTAGAATTCATCGTTGCCAGTCCAGTCTCGATGAGGCCGGGGTTCGAGTCCCCGCAGATTCAGTCGTCAATGGTTTTTTTCTGTTCTTTTTTTTTTTTTGGTGGGGCGGTTTGTTTGTAACGTGAAATCACGAATTTCCCTTTTCTCAGGGTCCAGTCGGGTATCACTGAGATACCTAAGAAATGACCACTCCCACGATGTTGGCCATTGAGACGCCGTTGATCAGGGGTCTGAGTTATAGATTCCCGTAGGATCATTATTTGGAGGCGGTGGGCAACAACAGGGTTTGCTACCATGGATCACACATGTTGGAAGTTTGGCTTATTGTCCGGAATTCCCGAATAATTTATGTTTGCCTAGTGTCGTGCCTTTAACACCCTGTCATGATGTTGGCAATGTTACATGTTGCTGATCCGCGCTGAGAACTCAAATTCGCAAGGCATTTGTCTGGACACAGACGCACTTTGGCGACTCTCACCATCGAGAGTGCTTCTTGGTAGCCATGGGAGGGTTTCGCTTCGCATACGGGTGATTTGTACACTGAAACCGTGGTAACGATGGGGAACTTCTCACGACGTGTCGAAATCAGCTAATACCAACACAGTTAGTGTGCTTTGGTCATTGCCAGAGGCTAAACCTTGAGGACTGTGGCAGTACGCTCTTCCGCCAGGATTCACAACGTGACCTCCAAGCATCGTGTCTATGCTTCAGCCTGGCTCCAGGCTCATGACCTGTGAGTCAGCCATTTTACTACGAGCCTATAAAGCAACTCTCACATCCTCCCAAGCCATCATCTTACCCACATCCTAAATATCCGCCTCCAGTCCTCTTAATTGAGTTCGACTGAAGACTTTGTCCCCCAGTACCCATCTCCCTCTCCTCCACCGGAAGTCTCCACCTACCGTCCTCACCGCCTACCAGCAATGGATCTCCCCCTCTCCCACGACCTCCGCGCCTCCTCCACAACCAAAAACCGCCTCCGCGCCCGCTCAGAAAAATACTACAACTTCCGCGGCGTCAAGCCCGGACAAATACACCAACCACACTACCGCCTCTACCCCCTCAACCAATCCGTCGACCTCAGACCCGACCTTCTGCTCTCACAGAGCACTTTCGAAAACAGCACGTCCATAGAACACCTCACCCCTAGAATCCTATACGAAGAAGCACAGCGCTGGCCGCGGCCTCCTCGATACCATCATCGTCATAAGGACAAGCTCGATAAGCGGGGCGCGACCAACGCTTACGAAAACAGAGTAATGAAGCAAAGGGATGAAGGGAGAATGGTGAGAGAAAGCCTGGGTCCAAGAGATACATGGGAGGACGATGAGATCTGGTTCGTCCCACGTTATGACCAAACAGTCTGCAGGATCTGTTTGCCTTGGAATAGCGAGTGTATTAGAAAGAAGTACTTTGATGGGTTGGAGGATAAGATTAAGGAGGGGTGGGCGTTACATCAGGAATATCGGGCTGAAGTACTAATGGATGAGGCGGAAAGGAGGTGGGAAAAAGGGCAAAGGGAGCCATCGGATATGGATGAGTGGAGTATTTGGAGTGATTCAGATGAGGGACCAACATACAGGAGCGAGGATAGCGACTCAGAGGCTACTTGGATGATCGTTAATCCTTGGCCCAGTATAACGATGGCTACTACGAACAGCGATCCGTAGGCAGAAAGAATTCTGAAAGTCATGGTACTAAACCGCGGTTACCTTTCCAGCTCGGCGCTATGCTCGTTGCCATCATCTACTTGTAAAACTCTAAATAACAGGAGCTCGTATCATGATCACCAATCCACAATGGCAATTAAATGGTTGGCGGAACATCGAGTACTCGTTGCACACCTTTCTCACACAGCGCGACGTACGAAGCTACCCACAATACCCAAAGGAATTGCAGGTTGGGGAAGTCGAGACGGTGGAGAACGACGCACCCATTCATCTAAATAAAGAACCAGTCACCCATCTAAAAGAAATCGCACTCTAAACCCCGACCTTTCACTGCACCTCCCTTTTACGAAGCACACGGAGCTCCTCATCCCTCTCAAACCCAGCACAATCCTCACACAAATTCACAAATCCACCGAAATGCATAACCACACCCTCAGCACAGCACTCTCCTATTATGTCGTAAACCCCCGCCTTTCAAGGATAGATTATCCTATTCCCGCCACAAGGAGTTGATTTTCTGACTCATCATGAATTACATATATATACATTCAGTTGAGTTACCTTTTCCTTCCTCCCAATACATATTCGGAAAATCTCCCTAATCATCCGATCATCGACCTGTGAAAACCAATCGCAACATTATTCACAGATATCATATTCGCAGCCTAGATCGATAGCAGGCAGAGGTTCCATTCCAGATACCTCCAGGAGACCACCCCCTAAACAATACCCCTCTCAACAATCACATCCCTCTGCACCTGTATCCCCTCCAGCAACCTTTCCTCCCTCTCCGGATCACCCTTACACGCAGTCGCCGCCCCCGTCCAGCTGCATGATGTCCCAGGCCTCCAATCCATTCATGATGCTGAACATTCTTACCCCTCTTCTGGAATCCCACATCGTTATTTGACTTGAGGTTGATTGAGTTACCTCCTCTTCCAGTCGTACGTTGATTTTGTGTCCTGGAGGATAAGAATCTCGTCGATACGTAGCGCCCTCGAGACCAGAGTTCGAGGACGAGAGGGCGAAGGACGGGGAGGCAGCCGCTTACTACGCCTACGGAGAGTTCGATGGAGGTCCAGATGTGGACGTCGGTGTATGACCCTGATCAGCAAAGTGGTGTTAGTGGAGTTGATAATTTTTGGAGGGTTGCTTGAGGATGTGGGACTTACAGAGCGGATCGGTACGATTAGCTTGATTAAGAAGAACGACTCTGTAAAGACTTGCCACAATGACACTGAAAAGACGTCAGCGATACCGTCGCAACAGCTTCCACCCCAGCAATCTAGGAAAACTCACAAAGCCCCCGTAGCAAAAACCCCCGACAACATAACCTTCTGCTCCCTCGGCAACTGCAACCTCCAAACCATGCGAATCGGCAGCCCCAACATCACCATATCAGTAAGGATATTCGGCACCGCAACCGCCACATAAAAATCCGCCGCATTGATGCATTTCGACGGGATGGTGGTATCCCAGAAGCCGTGGATGGGGTTGCAGGAGAAGATCTGGATGATGACGACGACGATCCACCATGCTACTACGAACAGGCCGACGACGCGAGTGGCGAGGACGAATCTACGGACGGGGAAGATGCGGGAGTAGAGGAGGAGGATGGAGGATTTCACGGCGGAGATGCCGGTTGCGTAGTTGATTGAGGCGGCGAATGTGACCTGTGCTAATTCAGTGAATGCTGAGAACGTCTTTGTCTGTCTGGATGGACGGATGGGCATACCTTGTAGTGACGGGAGAGATCATCTTCTGCGATTACAGCGCTGTGTTTGCCAAGTCCACTATGGATTTCTATTCACGATGACTTAGATTACTCGTGAAATCGGGACCCAAAATGATTTGGCACATACCGGCAATAACCAAGCCATACTCGCACCATGCAAAGACCTAGAAAACAATTCAGCAACCGCTAGTTCAGAGAATCATCATGAAAGGTAGAATTTTCCCCTACCAACCCCAAAATTATCGCCCAATCATCAGCCCCAAGGGTAACTTTTCTTAACTTCCTCGCGGAATATCTCGCAAGAACCGCAAACGTCGCAAGAATGATAAAAGGTGTAGTCTGACGCAAAATCTCAGGCTGACGGTTCGCTCGAACATCGACCATGGTCAGTCAATAAAGCAAGGGGGAAGAAGAAGACGAAGGATTTTAGAAGGGGGGAACAATTAGAGAGTAGTTAAAGGGCGAAGAGCAGCTGGTGCCGATCAACCATATATAACACATATCTTCCACTTGAATAGGATCACAAAATCGACCTATCAGAAGTCCCTGAATAAGGTGGTCATAGCGGTAAGAACTACGAAAAGATGTGGTGAGGATCTTGTCGCGCTGCGAATCATGGGAGTGGGTGGAACACCCTTCTCGCTGCAAAGTAGACATTCGAGCAATGGTAAATCCTCGAATTTTCTGACCGCATGCAGATTGTCCAGTAGAAAGAGAGGCCCACGTGTGTGGCCATGAGGCACTATTACCATGGGCCTATGCGTCATGTAGCATCCGTCTTGTAGCATCCGTCTTGTATCAAGAGCTCTGGCGATAGATCTTTTTGCTGGAAGTAGAAGAACTGTGGCTCATGGCAATACTTGTCGTGCGCAGCCTATCACCCCATTTAAGTCCTTGCCGATGTTTGTCGCCAGGGAACTTTCCGTGAGGGTCTCAAGCAGGCTGTGGCACAGCTTGCATTGCATGTCTTGGCTGCATGACAGACCTGAAACCGAGGTATAGAGAAGCGTAAATTGCCTCGCGACCATTGGTCAACGATGTTGACTTGGCGAGCGGTCGATAAGATCACTGAATTTTCCGAAGGAAGACTAGTATCTCCTTTTCCTGTTCACTTTTCCGTATACGCAAGATAATAATCTATCAAGTATATTTGCACACATTTCTGGATAGAGCAAATGATAGCTGATTTGACTCGCGATTGACTGCATGAAAGGACCGGCGATGCTCTGGAAGTGCGTTGAAACATAAAGCCAATGAAGCTTCGGTACTGCCAGTCTCCTAGCTTGAACAAGATGACTCAGTAGGAGTGGCCCTGGGCTCCTCGGTGTTGCACTACAAATATTTTTGTTATGGCATGTTTCCCCGATTGGAACGAAGATGTAGAAATGACACTGATGGACATGATTGCGATGAGGTGTCTTGTACTGAGTTATTGAGGACTTGTCGATTAGATGAAAGATGGTCGGCAGAACTTTCTGGTTAGCAGCAAAAAGTTGTAGATGAACGGACACTACGGATACTGGTGTGTATGATTGTGTATATAGAGAACCGAGATATTGGTTTAATAATAACTTTTATAACACAGCACGCGTGTCCCGATCGACAGATAGATAATATACCGAGAGATGTTCAAAGCATGGCTGATATAGCTATTCATCTCCGAGCAATTCTTCTTGCGGCGTAACTCCCTCGCCTCCTCTCCCCCGCTGCTCTTCCGACAACTCTTCAGAAATAGCGCGAATACCATCCCCTATATAGTCCATCGACGTCCGCGCATTCTGCATTTCTTCGAGCAATTCCGCGGGCTGCTGTACGAACTCCTTGGTAACTTGTGTACCATCAACAAGATAATTAATAATCGTCGTCTTCGAACCCGTAGAGCCATCCGGGAGCTCAACAGGCGCGCTCACACCAATCTGTCCCAGAATCGACGTCTTGCTAGGCAGAAACTGGTCAAGATGGCTCTTTGGCAAATTGAACGGGTTTTCAAGACGTTGTGATGCTGACTCGATGACGGCTTTGATATCTTTGGGTGGCAATGGTGTAGGTGATGAGAAGTGATAAGGTACACCTTCCTCAAAGTGCTGGTATAATTCGAGTTCGGATATGGTGACACCCGCCCTCTCTTCGGGGGGCATCTCGTTTTTCCGGCTGAAGGACATTACGGGTCCGTTTTGACTGATGAATTGTGCCCAGTTCCAAGTAGGTAGAGCACCGCTATTCATTAGGGAAGCTATCCATTGTCCTCGAGGCTTAGAACTACTGGCTGTTGCATCTTTGTGCGCTTGGTATTCGGCTTCTTGATTTTGTAGATGGGAGATCAACCTATCACGTTCGGCAATCAGGTATGCGAGCATATGCTCTCTCCTCGTTACTTCATCCTTGTCCGCTCTATCCAAAGCTTCCCGGTGTGCTTCTATATGTTTAGCCTCGATATCTGAAACCTGGCGCATAAAGGAATTATGCATGGCGATATGTGAGCTGATGACGTTGAAACGGTCACGAGCAAGGTATGAATCCTCCGCTTTTCTGCTCTCTTCTGATATCATCGGCCTCCCAGCGTCCAGAGCGAGAAGATCTTCAAAAGGGTCCCTCCAGTTTAACTTGGGCATCTCTTTCTCCAGACGGAACGGTGAATACGGACTACCCAATACGTAACCGACTGGCCACATACGAGGCGATGAGTGGAACTTATGGAAGAAGTATCTAGCGCCGTCCACCCAGGTCATGTTTGACAGGTCAGGTCTTCCACAAGCATCGCAAGCAGAACCAAAGGAGGCATATTCATCACTTTGCTCCGACGTGGATGGATTGTCCATGGCTACAGGGTTCTTCATTATTATCTCAAGGGATCAAGCGAAGATAAGTCGGTCTTGCAGCGTTGATTATCTCATGCTTGGAAGGAGGCAAGAGGTTTACTAGGACATGATCGACATAACGGGGACGCTAACGCTTCGGCCCGTCTGCGGCTCAGCCTCGGCCCGAGCGATCAGCTTGACGATGAAGGGGCAAGTATGGAAGCTTGGTCTTGAGGCAGCCGAATTTAGATATCTATCATTGGAGCCTATTGATCTAATGATGAATATTAGGTTTACTTGAATCGTAAACGCGTTACGAAAGGGACTTTGAGCCCTTCTTGCAGCCAATCGGGCCGCGAATCTAGAAAGCATCAAGCTCGTTATGACGGCCCGGTGCCTTCCAGAACTATTAATTACCATAGCCTTGTGAATCTTATGCTTCGCAATTCCGTGGTGTAGAAGCGCTCTTCTTCAGAAATCTAACAGTGCCACCCAGCCACAAGAATGTCGCCAAAGCTGCAACCGCACTGACAAAACCAAGAGTCATCGACATCGTCCTCCAACCATACTGGTCACGAAGAAAACCCGAGAGCAAGGGTCCAATGGTAATCCCTCCTGCAATCGCACAGTTGCGTAGTGAGTTCGCTTGAGCAGTGGCACCTCCTTCGCCAAAGCGCTCCGGTCTTAAAGCCGTCTCTGCTTGAACGGAGAGATTAATCTCCAGCATCGTTGATGCGTGAACGAGCGCTATGGAGAATCCGATCATCACAAGGAGGACGCATAGCAAGGCTTCTTGTTCTCTCGAATGATAGTGCACCAGCTGCAAAGCCATGAACATTGGCGCACAGAGCAGAAATCCTGCGGATGTAACGCTTCGAGTACCACATCTGTCAGCAAGGCGACCTGAAAGACGTGAGAACGATTTCAATTTGAGTCATCGGGACCGTCAGCCTTTGAACGAGCATACCTATCAATGGACACAAAAAGAAGCCCCCGCACAGGGTCAGGAAGATCAGCCCTTGCTGGTCTGAATTCCAGTCAAAAGTCTCGGCAACGAACAATGGCACGACCTGTGCGGCAATGGTCAGCTGCTGCGATACAGATCGTGCTTCTTCAAGCTAAGGCTGGTCCACTCACACTTTCGAAAGATGCCAGAAGTGTTGCGTTGACAAAGCAAGCAGCTACACAGATCCAGATACGTGGCGAAACGAGCAACCAAAGAATCCCTGGTATCCAATCACGGGCCCTACTTTTGTCGGATTTTGGCAAATCATCACGGCTCGTTGACGTACTCCAACTTGGACTTGATGCTCCTCCTGATCTGGGAAAAGTACAGTATCTTCCTTCGTCGAAATCCTGTTGGTCGCTTCTCATCAGGTCGCCATGCTGGCCCTTGGTATGGGTATGGCTTATACTTGCTTCACCTTCTTTCAAGAGTAGGGTCAAGATTGCTTGAATAGCGAGTAAGCAATAAGATATTGCAAAGACTGAATGGTACCCGGCGTAACGATAAGAAAAGCCACCAATGATTGGCCCGACCACGATGGCGGTTGCAATACTCGTGCCTATGATTCCAAGTGCGGACCCCAATTGGTCAACAGGAGCTTTGTCCACGATGAGTGGTATTCCCACGGTCAGGACCACTGCTGTAGATACGCCTTGTGCTGCCCGGCCGACGAGGAGGAGAGCTAAGCTATCGCCAATGTATGACAATGTTGTTGCAGCTGCAAGAGCGATCGACCCAAATAAGAATATTGGTTTCCTGTAACCTGGGCGGTCGGCGATACATCCCCAGAAGACTGTAGAATGATCAGTAGAGTCTTTGAGACTGGACGCCAGGCTTACTATGGGAGATGACCTGGGATGCTCCAAAGACAGCCAATAGGATGGAGACCCATTTTTGACCTGTATGTTCAGAACAAATTTTCTTTTCATACCTGGGATTTCACTCACGCTCGGATGCCGAAAGCCCAACCCGTTCTTCGAGCGATGACGGAAGAACTGGCAGAACCTTCACCACGGTTATCAGTCGAACAGTCTGATACAGTTGACCCTGCTTTTCGTACAATTCCGTAGAGAACGTCGTCCTGCAATAATATTTAGCAGAGTCAATGGTCGTAATTGGCGCTATATTGTACCGTGAACACGGCTACAGCCACTGTCATTTTCGTAAAACCCAGGGAAGATCGAATCGAAGAGAAGGATCGCCGATGCTGTCTATGACTTCCGAGGAGGATATCATTTTCACTTTCGCCAAATTTTCGCCCGTGACGAGCCAGTCGTTGATCTGACATGTTGTTCAAGTCAGGCAAAACAAGGTGTTAGGAGCTGTACTTGTGAAACTACCAGGGTTTTCTGTGACATAAAACGTTGGAGTAGCACAAGAACGCAGATTATCAAAGGTAGATCATCTAGGCACACCCAAGGAGATATCGGTAATGACGGGATTGTCTCCGCAAAACGCACTCTCCTCTCTATCGCCCCGCACATGCATCATGCCATCACATCGCAGAGATAAAGAGAAATCTTGTGCTTAATGACAACAAAGCACGCTACCAAACAGTCTTGGTCGGTAGTCAATTTCGGACGTTCCACCCAGGGCTGATTCATAAGATTGGCGGCGGTAAAATAACAGTTTTCCCATGACGATGGCACTCACTGCAAGATGAACTGTAGAGCAGACTAGATAATATGAAAACGTAAAAATCAAAGAGACGTAGTCAACAATCAAGCATGAGATACGTAGGGTGAGATAAGCTGGATCTACCATGCTGTAAGGAAATGACGAGCTGCATTGAAGGAGGATGTAGATCTTAGATCTAGATCCATCGCGGGCTGCTTGTTTGATCGATTGTACAAATGCATATGGGTACAACACATGGCGTCTAATAGAAGAATTGCATTTACTTTCGATATCTCGATGTGCGTGGACAAGCGAATCCAACCAGATACTAGACCTTTCAACCCCATCGGGAGAGATGCAGAACCGGGATAAGCAGAAGAGAATGTGCATCAAGTGGTACCAAATAGATTCGGTCCGCATAAGGACCATGAGATCTTCTTCAAGCATGATGATTGCGGGCCATGGATTGGCGGACATGACTTCCTGAATTGGATCACCAACTCAATGTTTCAACGACGACGAGAAGTTGGACGACGACTGCTGACTAAGCAATGACGTCCTTCGGCTTTTGCGGAAATCCAAAGTCTTCGAACTCAAGCTCAACAACCAGCAGCTGCCAATTATGGCTCCCAAATTGTCCTCGTCAAGCTTATCTTCCTCCTCCATCATAACTCGATGTTCCAGCCAGTCCTCAAGATCACGGCTCTTACCATCCAGCCTACCCCTAGATCGCCGACGGCACATCTCCGCCTACGGCTACACTCAAGCAAAAGCCCTCGTCTACCCTAAACATGGCTCTCCCACCGACGTCTTGACGCTTCATACGCATTCGATCTCTCCGCCTCATTCAAAGCTCCTTACTTTACGTACCTTGGCCGCCCCTCTCAATCCCGCCGACATCAACCAAATACAAGGGACCTACCCTACCGCCCCTCCCTTCACCTCCGATCTCGGCACCCCCCAACCATCCGCCGTACCCGGTAACGAAGCATGCTTCGAAGTCCTATCAGCAGGATCAAGCTGCAAAGAGATCAGCAAAGGCGACTGGGTCATCCCACGACGAACAGGCCTGGGATCATKGCGAACACACATCCAAATCGACGAGGGCAGGGTAATGAAAATCAATAAAGAAGGCTTAACAGCCGAGCAGGTGGCTACTGTGTCCGTGAATCCAGTGACAGCCTACAGGATGTTGAAGGACTTTACGCCCTTGAAGGAAGGGGATTGGTTCATTCAGAATGGTGCCAATAGTGGGGTTGGAAGGGCAGCGGTGCAGTTGGGCAAGAGGTGGGGTCACAAAAGTATTTGCGTCATCAGGAAGCGGGATGGTGCCGAAGGCGATGCGTTGAAACAGGAGATGCTGGAGCTAGGCGCGACGGTAGTCGTGACGGATGAAGAAATCATGGCGAAAGACTTTAAAGAAAAGGTCAAAGAGTGGACGAATGGAGGTCGCGACAAGCTGAAACTAGGTCTGAACTGCGTTGGTGGAGATGCGGGCATGGCTATGGCCAAAGTCCTAGATGAAGGCGGAGCAATGGTCACGTACGGAGCGATGAGCAAGAGTCCAATGAGGGTCGGTGCGGGCATGCTCATCTTCAAAGACTTGCGTTTTGTCGGCTTCTGGGTGTCGAAGTGGGGAGATGGTGTACCAGATGAAAAGAAGAGGACGATTGACGAGGTACTCGGATTGATACGGGATGGAAAATTCAAAGATGTACCCATGGTGGAGGTACCTTGGTCATGGGATACGAAGCAAGAGGAGCTTCTTGATGCTGTGCAGGGAACTCTGGAAGGCTTCCGGAAAGGCAAAGGTATTTTCAAGTTTGGCGATACTTGAAGGAAAAGAAGGAAGAGTGTCAGCGCCCGAGTTTTGATTCAAAGCCGTTGCATCTGAGTCTAAACAAACGACGACTATGCTTTGACTTCCATGTGACGAAGAGCTTTCGACCCGGGTAGCGAAAACAGGTACGCAAGCACTGGCGATCTGCTGATGGCCAAGACTGTATTGACAGCCATCACAACCATACCCGGTCAGATGAAGATTCCTCGTCTTTCCAAAGACGAGGGATACCGCCGATGTAACAACAGCTGCTCGCTCCGCTGCCACACATAGTATTCGTTTCAAGAGCTAGAGCATCGTTACCTCGTCGTACCACTTGATCGAGTCGAATAGTACGGCTACAGACTGGATGACTGGCTAGACAACGAACTTGGACTCGGTATATCATGGTCCAGACATTCTGAGATGACACCCAGTGCAGCTCTATCTGATCAAGGAAACCACAAGAGGATTATCAAGCGCTAGTTGTATATAGCCTATGTCATCATGTTCTGCTGCTCGGTATCCTACATCTTCGACTTTCTGTCATGCAATACTGTGGCTTAGTACACTTGTTTTTTCACCTTCCTGGCTTCATTTCCCACTGCCATGCTCTTTTCATATCGGTTTTGGTTCTGTTAGGAGTGGAGCATATCTTACCTGTAAAATAATTCAAGGCATGTAAATTATAGGCTATAGTCAGTTAATATGCGCTATGTCACACACGCGCATCCTTTCACTACTAGCATTGTTTCCATGCTAGTGGAGGTGACATTAATCTCTTCATTGCCACCATAACCCAGCCGGTAGCACCCCAGCGCAGTTCGGGCAGGTTTCGAGTCTCTTCCCTCATCTCGGTACACCCCACATTTCCTACCATCCTGCACAGACATCAGATTCGTCGCGGATCGCGACTCTACGACAAGATTTCCAAGACGGAGGAAAACAATATTGACGTTCCCGTCAATCTCAACAATGACGGCTTGGCTCTTCCAGCTAGTAAAGACGGTGTGCCTTGTTAAGATTATTGTTCCGCCAATACTTAAGGCTCACGCCTAGAATACAATAGATATGAATTGAGCTACCTTTCAACCTGCCGTATGTGATATGTACGACGTGACAGACAATCATCACGAAGATTACCAAGGGTTTATCAAAGGTGGCAAACGACCAGCTGCTGAGCCACATATTGTATCCTCGCCCAATGGTTGGTCGTGACTTTCTCGGCCGTATATCAAGACATATCAGCAATCTATCGGACTGACTACGGATCAGGAACGTCGATACCAGAACCCCTCATTCTCTTCTACGATTACCACGAACACTTCACTCTTCAACCATCCAATCCGATGAAATTGAATGGTATGCAGTCACATTTTCTTGCCGCCACGACTGCCAATTGACTCAATACTGAACAGATCTACACAATATGCTTACAGAGTATTACTCCAAGTTCGGTATCGTGCATACAGTGAAAGAATCGCTTCAGAAGTACCTTTCTCCGAGGCCGTCAACTACAAGGAGGGAAAGTGGTGGCATCAATGAACTTAACACCAGAATCATGCACAACATCGAGCCGTGACAGTTTTTTGCAACTCTACTCTCTTTCAGCAATTGGATCATGTCATAGGTAAATCTCCTTCTCTGAAATGTATGACTACATTTGCTTCATTTCCCAGCCCATCTAACAAGAACCGCAGATCCACAGCACGAAAGATTCCACGTAAATCTATCTCTCCGAATAGCTCGCAGTGGGCTTCTTTACTTGGCAAAATCTCACCAGGGTAACATATTCCGAAAGAAACAGGACTGGCATAAATGGTGCCCACTATTTTCCTAGGGGGAGGAGGTACCAACTATCATACTTTGAAAAATCCACAGATAGAATCTTAATTAACTCCATGCCATCATTGCATAATACGTCCTCAACGCCATCATCAAATGTCCTAACCATAAACTATCTTGTGTGGCAAACATCCATTCAAAATACCACATTCCCAACAGTGGAAAATATATAATGTAAGGAAACCTATCAATGATATACTTGACCGAAATACCACCCCAGATCAATCTCATAGAAACTCTCAAAATCATTTGATTGACCCTGAATGCCTCAAGTTCATCAAGAAGTCCAAAGTTTACAAAAATGAAAATTACACCCAGTAAAATGCCTGCCTTCACCAAAAAAAATGGTATCAACTGCTCCCTAATTGCCCGTATTGAGAGGGAGATGAAAGAAAATCCTCTTACTAGAAAGCAAAATAGAAAAACAATATAGATCAACAGTGAATACACTCAAAAACCTGCCCCCTCAAACGAAAAACGAAAAAAGTAATATTAATACAATCCCAAAACACTATCAAGAGAAAATCTCGCTAATACCTCTATACCTAATTATAATCACAAAAATAAACCCTGATATCAATCAATCAAACTCCAAAACAACAACGATGAATAATACATATAAATTTTCTTCAATTTTTCCCAGCATCCTTCCAAAAATAATTTCAAAAATATAAATTATCCACACCGACCGACCGACCGATAAGATAAAAAATACAGGAAGAAGTTCTCCGCAGTAATAAATAAAAATTCCAAGAAAACTTATCACTAGATTCTTCCCTCCCCACCACGCAAAAAACGAAAACGAAATATATCCTAGCCGCGACCGAGCTGCTATCTCAAGAATAATATCTGCGATAAGCAGTAGTAGTAATATTATCCCCCCCCCTCACCCAAAAAATAGTAAAAAAAACGAGAAATTGAAGAACGAAAAAAGTATTGTTGGTTACCAAAAAAAAACGATTCCGTAAAGGGAGCAAGTCAAAGTATTATCCCATCCCCTACATAAATCTATGCATTTTCGTAAACGATATACATACTTCAGATATACCAACTTTACTTACCGAAAACGCGATCAGCTATAACTCCCGACACACAATGCTTTGATATAGATAGGTATCGATATACCTAGTAGTGCTTTCACATGGGTAATATTCGCCTCGCACATATAAGTTGTGAAAAAAGCCAAAGAAGTTTAGTTTTACAGTGGTATAATGTATGTTTCGAGGTAATCTCTCATATTTGAAGGACTTCGTTGTTAGATGAATAATGAATACTACTTACTCGGCATGTTGAATAGCCCGCTGGAGTTAGAATCCACAACCTTGACTGTTGAAAGCCACATCTCCACATCTCCACCTTTTCAACCACAAATTTATAACCATCACCACCGCTATCAAAACCTCAACCCAACCACCCCCATCCCCATCCCCTCAATAATCCTCCCCCCTAGAGATAATCTCCTTACAATTCCCCCTCAGCAAAACCGTCTACCCCCAAAACACCTATCAGCCCCCTGCACTCCCACTCCCTCTCCTCTCAAAAGAAAAGAAGAGAGAAAACTCACATGCTCAAACTGCGCCACAAACGCCCCCTTCCCATCCACCAACGGCCCATACTCAGAAACCACCCCCCTCGCCACCAATGATTTCATCCCCAAAAGCCAATTCTTCACCCCCAACCTCTCCAAATCCCTCCTCGAGAACACCAGGGTCCCGAAATTATCATCAATAGTCTTAAGCAACGCCTTAGCCGCCATCCCATGATACACCCCCTCCACATTCTCAAATGCATAATTCCGAGCATAGCCGTACACACCAACATCGTCCCGAAGATACCCCTTTCCAGTGCTGCCAAAGGTTTCGATGGCGAAAACATCGCCTTCTTCCATACGTTGATCCGTCTGGGTTTTGACAAAGGGGACCTGTTTATCGCCATGGATACGGTAGCGGAGGATGTTATGGCCGGTGATACCGCGAACTGCTCGGATGGGAACGGTTGTGCCGTTGAGGGTGACCTCGTAGCTTTCCATGACTTCTTGGATGGTGGCGCTGATGTGGTCTATGCGGGCGTCGGGGCCGGCTTCCTATTCGAAAGCAAATTTTTTTCAGTTAAGTTTTTTTTATACATCGTGCGCCGCTGGAAAAGGGAAACTTTTTCGCGATTACATACCTTAATCCCCGTATTCGTAGCCGCCTTAACCCCCTCCAGTAAATTCCCATAAACCGGATTCCTCGCCACCGTAAAAGCACTATCCACAATCCTCCCATTGACATGAACCCCAAAATCCACCTTCAACACATCATCATACTGAAGAACAACCTCCTTACCCCCAGGATTAGGAGTCCAATGCGCAGCTACATTATTCAAGCAAAGACCCGTCGGAAACCCCATGCCCGCTTTGAGAGAATCTCCGGGTTCAAGACCTTGGTGGCCGGTTAAGGTTCGAACGCCATTTTCAATCTCGTCGGCGAGTTTGTGCATGGAGATGCCGGGTTGTGCTATTGTTTGTACGTGTTTGCGGACCTGGCGGTGGACTTCGGCGGCTTTGCGGTAGTCGGTTAGGAAGTTGTCATCCATGTCGTTCACGATGGAGAGGTGACGGAGTTCCTCGGCGGTAGTACGTTGAAGATTTTCGTTCTTGGTGGCATATTCGATGATCTCACCTGCGGGATTGCCCTGATCGGGAAGAGGGTTGGCGAAAGCAAGCTCTGGAGGTGTCTGTCCATTCAGCGCCTTCTTCTTTTTCTTCTTGTTACTCTTTCGTTTCTTCTTCTTATCTTTTGGGGTTTAGCTCCATATGAGTACTGATTCACTTCAAATGAACTTACTCGTGCTAGCGATTACACCGGATTTCAAGTCAGTTCCCATTTGGTCTTCATCGTCGTCTTCGTCCTCGGCGCCTTCACCCTCCCCTTCGATTGCGCCATGAAAGAGCCCAGCTGCTGCGGCCGGCTTGGGCGGGTTGGCGTTAGCAATTGCGGCGGGTTCCGATGAGTCTACTTGAAATGTCAGAGTAACCAATCCCGCCATTCAGGTTTCCCGTACCATTTGGTCCTCTACGCTGATCATTTGGCGTCTTAGATCCCATGATGAGCGTTGCTTTCTATTCATGGAGTTTGAAGGCCGTTGTAAATGATGAGAGGACGTCAATATGTATTGTACGAAAGTAGCAGGCACCACCCGAACGCGCTTTCCCTTCCTGGGCGATCGACGAACGCCAGAGTCTTCACTCATGCAGGCGCGTGTGAGATACATGTCCAAACCGTAGCTACGCAAAAGGATTTCTATCAACATATCAGTGGACTAAGACTATAATCTACAGCCGACCAACCTCGAAGTCGATACATCGGCTCAACTTTCCCTCTGACTAATGTTTCGCCATCCCCTTTAACAGAAACCTTCTTACCGCAGTAGTATACCCATGTCAGAATTAATGTCATCTGTGCCTGCATCCACGAAAATCATCCCAATTCGTCTGGCGTAGAATCCGCCGAACATGATACTTGAAGACCCTGAAATGACACTTTCACTCTACAGCGACTACATGTGCAGCATCAACCAGCAAGCACCTTCATCTTGTCTCTCTTCAAATGCCTTTGTGGCAAAACATGCGTTGGGTTGGGAGGTGGGAAGCACAATCATTTCCAGGTCCCTTGGGAGTCTAGCAATACAGACACCGAGAACATCAAGCATCCGAGAAAAAGAGGCATCATCTCATATGTAAATTATATATTCACTCTGCTACAAGTCCTCTTCGCGTCTATTTCCAGCTTGTCAACTCTGGCGTCCCAGGTGCAGGCGGATCGGAGAATTTTGTTTGAACAAAAACTTTCTGAAGATTATCGGCACGCGCTTCGAATTTCTGGTACAGGGTCTCCATCTCGTCAATGTCGACTCTGTGACTCAGCATGATAGAAGAGTTGAGGCTACCGTCTTGCAGCTTTTTGAGAAGATCTTGCCAGTAAAGGTGCACTGGGGCTTGACCATTACCGATCAGGCGAATACCACGTTCCATCAAAGCTCCGATGTTGAAGTGATTTGTCTGACAAATAGTCAGCGAGCGGGCTACGAGCGGGCTTGATGAAAGAAGGGGAAAGCGTACAAATCCGACATATACTCCTGTGATGCCGCACCGACCGAAGCTCTTGACGGAAGTGATCATCTCATTGACAATTTCCGAGGTGTCTGTCTCTGCACCCATGGCCATCTCAAATTGGTGAGCGTAACTCTTGGCATACTCGCCTGCAGCACATTCAAGGGCAACATCTGGGCCGCCATGCTCCATTTCCTTCAATTTGTCTGTGACAGAAGTACCCTTGGGAAGATCGGTAAAATTGAGGGTTTCGACCTTTGGAGTTTTTGATTTGACGAGGTCTAATCGCCATGAAGCAGCACCGCCATCGATGACAATGACTCGCTTGGCGCCTTGCATGAAGCTCATTTCGGCGCACATCTGGCCGATGGGACCAGCACCCCAGATAGCAACGACGTCTCCTTCCTTGACACCAGTATCGACTACGCAGTTCCAGGAGGTTGCGAGGACATCGGACAGAAAGAGACCCTGTTCATCTGGGACATCATCAGGCAGCTTCAGAAGGTTGACGTCACCATACGGCACTCTAGCGTATTCCGCTTGTCCTCCAGCAAAGCCTCCGGTGAAATGGGAGTAGCCGAACATGCCAGCCGTTCGACCACCATACATGGTGTTTTCAACCTTGTTAGTATTCGTTCTCTCGCATTGCGAAGATAGCTTCTTTTGGCAGTACATGCATTCGCCGCAGGCAATCTGGAAGGAGGCAACGACGCGGTCTCCAGGCTTGACGTTCTTTACCGCCGAGCCAACCGAGTCGACCTTGCCACAGAACTCATGACCAAGAATGTCGCCCTTTTGAAGCTCGATGACGGTGCCTGGAAAATAAGATAAGATACAAAGCTGATCAAAAGTATAGTGCAAGCTTACCGTGATACAAGTGGAGATCGCTTCCACAGATAGTACTACCGGTAACCTTGAGAATGACATCTCGGTCCTCGATCACCTTGGGCTTATGTGTTTCAACTATTCGGCTCCATTTAACTCAGTCTAATAGAAATAGAGTGCGCATACGGACCTAACTTTACACTGTTCTTTCCGTTCCAGGTAAGGGCCTTCATCGTTTCGCCTGAAGGATCGGCGTACTTCTCGCGATCTCTATCTGGGTTCGTCATATCTTGTTCAGTGACGCCGCCTTCGACATGGCCTATGGCCTTCTCAAGGTAATTGGTAGCCTGTGAAACTGCCATTTTCGATTCAGATATACAAGTGATTGAGGATCTGGGTGTGGATGTTCAATGCAAAAAAATAGAATTACAAAATGGACCGGTATAGCAGTACGTCATGATGCGAACGTCAACGGCAATTAGCGGAGACAGTACCGAATGGTGGGGCATGCCACTCCGTCATGACGCTGTGCCCAATTGGGAATGTCGTCTCGATTTTCAAGGGTTTAGTATTACAGGGTACCCTTACCAAGAGCCAAGTGTACGGGGATGAAAATTGTCTAGCTGACCCGTGCATCTGGAGGCAGAATGATCCCGTCTGAATTATCGAGGCTCAATCTTCTCTTGGCACAGTCCCTGCCAAGACTGCCCCGCAACGCGGAAAACCGGCAGCCGGTAGCGGATCAATAAAGTACAATGGCCTTTCCCAGACTATTCAACTCCCCACTGTGTAGATGCATCCTACGTTCCGAGAGCTGAAGACTCATCATTTCCTTGATGCAATTATCCACGGTTTTGTATACGCATCACTGACTCATTTTCAAGCGTATGTCTTGATACCTGCAAGCAGCATAGAGGCGCTCATCCTTAGAGCTACTAGCATGCTCATCTCCTGTGCAAGTACCCATAGCGTGTCAACTAAATTTGTTATTATGCTTGCTGTTGAGATCATCCTTTTGATTGGATGTCTCATTCTATTCCTAGGATTTCTACACTTCAAAAATCAGCCTTTGCCCATCTTGCAGATTGGGACGGCAAGCCGCTCATGACTTTTCAGGCTTTTCCAGCTTTTGCCACTTTGTGCTAGGCACTATTCATCGATTGGTTTCCTATGTGTCGGACACAGCATTCTCCTACTACAAACCATTAAATTGCGTCGCATTGCATGAAAAGCTCTGGTAGATCAAGCTAGGCTTGCCAAGCCACTGAATCTTAAGTTGGTCGGTCTTATTTTCTTCCATTTGACAATTATGATACTAATCGATTTGATGACTTGTTTTACGAATCTTACTGACGGGAACAAGTAAGTATTATTACCAAATCAAAAGTGGACGCCGGAATGCCATGTTTACCGATTATGTCGAAACAGCGCCCATTTGCTCTACATCTAGTGCACCAACTTCCGCTTCTACTTCATCCCCAAGAATCTCTTCCAAAAGAAACATACTAAGGACGTAGGGAGCAGATACCAGTCTCATAACTTCAAGCAGCTGTGAAAATGTCTTCTCGGAATTCATCGTATCCGTTCAGCACCGCTTGACGAGCTCCCTTAGAGGATGGGGGTACAAATGCAACAGCTGTGCGCCGGAGATCATATTCTGCAATCTTCAAGGACGAGTCCATTCGACTAATCATAGTCTGTTTGTTCATCGCGTGACGGAAATCTCTGCAGCCGAATGTCTCAAGATTGATCTGTTCTCTACTTCGTAAAGTCACATCGGCAACAATGATGATAAGAATATCAAGATAGGATGCGGCGAGTGAAGTACATTCCTGCCGCATAGTGGTGGAGGATTCCCAAAAGCGACCCGTTATCCAACCGTTCCGCTTCAACACCTCAAGGAAATGGGGCTGAGTCGAGGACCTCATTTCGTAGATCGCTGAGGTAAGAGCAAAGAAGCTCTTAATTACCTGCAGCATGAAGATCATCCTGACCTGCAAGTACATTACAATGCATTGTGAGTCTAATGCGGCACGTGCCGTGCACGAGAAAGGAAATGGTCGAGCACACCTTGAAGATCATAACTTCGGGAACTCGCCCTAGCGCCAATCATGATCGACCCTTAGCGAGGGATTTACTGTTTGATCGGAGACTTATCGTGGCAAATAATATCATGCAGCGATCTGAAACCACAAGCCGTCACGCGGGGTAAAGAATTGTTTTCACACCAAATGATTCTCAGCCGCACCACACCAAAATTACTACTATACATAACGAGAACTATTTAACGCGCAATTATCCTCCCATCGCCATCTAGCACCTCCTATATGCGCTGTAGCATAGTTAGCACCTGCTTATTTATAGTTAGCTGAGTAACGCTTTTATCCCAGCACTATTCTACGCGTTTTTTCAGCTCCTATATATTCCAGTAGCCTATATTAGAGAGCGCTTACTTCAGGGGTTAAAAACAGCTTTTAATAACGGAGAGATCTGGAGATTTCCTAGCATTTAGATAATAGTTTAGGCCGTATATCTCCTTCTATCTCTTAATAGGATTCAGTTATTATTAGATTTTAACCTATATATATTATCCTGGTCCTCCTCTAGTATAAAATTTTCGCCTCTTTCAAGTATAGGTAAGATATAAGCTTCTAGAAAGCCTTCGATATAGACCTTTATATTTATTTTACCGTTCAGCTTATTCGTTTCGTACTAGAAAAGAAATAACTTATAATTCCACCTAATAATAGCCTAGGCGTATAATACCTTTCTATCCTTTTTAAGCGGCTCAGGCCGTTCTTAAATATAATCCTAATATTTTTTTTCGCCAGGCCTTCGAATTATACGGAGCTTCTTCTATAAATCTAGACCGAAATAGATTTTATCTAAAAAACGAACAAGCTTCTAATCCTCGAGCTTCCAGCTTAATTTTTAGCGGGTAAAAGTACATCGATCGGCTCGAATATAGGGAGAAAGCTATTATTTCGAGTAGGCGATATACTTATAGTACTCTAGGTCCTATATAACTAAACGGATTATATAAAAATAGACCTGTTTCTCGCCGATAAGCTCAGCTTTCACCCCTAGCTGAGCCTATAAAAAAGCGCGCTGATTGATATCGCTATCGTTGATAATCCTTTTAATTTCGTGTATATTATCTTTAATAAGTTTCCCCTTTTAACCTCGTTTTTCTTTAATATTGTAATGTGCTCTTCTACGTGCTAAATTATTATATAATATATTATAGGCGGAACGGCGTTCTACGCTAAAGAAATCGAAAACAGACTGCTTAGTAACGAAGGGGTTATATACCTTGTTATAGGCGACTATTACTTATACGCCTTTTTTAATAGGGGTAGGATATTTATAGTGTTTCTAGTGTGGTGGATCTAGTGTTTTCGGGCGCTGCGTGGCCATATCTCAGGTAGTTTGCATAGAAATTGGGTGGTAGAAAGGGGAGAAAGAACCATAGGTGGTGCGGGAGACTAAGCGAAATTAGGTGTGAAAACAATTCTTTACCCCGCGTGGCCGTTCCTCGTTTAGCAAATCCTCCGAACCCTACAGGCTACCCCCAACGGTAGCTGCCAAGACTTTCGGGTACCTGCCGTCAAATGCAGAGTTTTTTGACGTCTTAAGCCGCGTCCAGCGTCTGTTTCTATATACCTCGAAATAGAATCACTCGTCAATGATGTTTGGTCAAAGATACCCTGATCCTGCATCCATCGACGTTGGCCGGTTGGGCATATTCGTATCTCATGGGTCCTCTGTTTCTATTGTCAACCGTGAACCCGGCGACGTCTTCTCGTGCTTTGTCTCATCATTCCCGAAATTAGGCATTTTCAAGGAGGGTAGTGGCACCGCCTTGCCTGTACAGACCATCAGCTCTCGTGGGAGCTATACTTAGAATCCAGAGCAGAAAAACATATAAAGTTGCTACACTCTCATGAATTCCATTGCCAGTTCAGTCCGACAGTCTTCGCTTTACAGTCATTCTCTTATCCACCGTACCAAAGTCACTCTTTCAGATCTCAACGAAGTCCCTCATTTCGATAACCCCTTCAAGCGAAGAATCATCCCAAAAGTTTACCCTTTCTCCTTCTCTTCATTTCAAAATGTATATCTCCAATTACTTGCCTCTCTTGGCGGCTGTCATTCCCATGGTGGCTTTTGGCCATCCTACCCCGTCAGGCGAACAACCCAATGGTCATAGTGCTGCTGTGCTTAAACCTATCAACATCAATGACTTTGAAGCTGCCACCGGCATCCAACGCAGAGCAGCGGAAGACTTCTCCCATCTCAATTTGAGCACCCAAGCACAGCTCATATACGGTCGGCCCGGAAGTAAGTAATTTGAATTTTGATCTTCATTTCATTGGTGGTTCCCGCCCCAGTGCTTTGCTTGAAGACGCCGATAGTAGCTGCAAAGTCGATAAAATAGAGAGCTGACTTGCCGTAGATAATGGCCAGMTGTTGTTAGCCAACATGACATTTTATGCTCCAGATGGCTTGCAAATAGTCATGATGGAGCGCTTCGAACCCTTGACCAATGCTGTTGATTGCAACGGCGACGATGGTATGATGTCATTAACGTTCAAGTCTCAAGAAGCTTTTCAAAAGGCGCTGGATACCTGGAGCTTCATCAATCAGGCACCGGAGAAGCAATTCCTGCTAATCGCAAACCATGATGGCTGTGGTCCCCAAGATGAACGTCAGGCATATCGGTACGTCAACTCCATACTTGATCAAGTCTCGCTAACACCAATTGCAGGATCACTCAAATTCGTGAAGATCAAGGGAAGCTCACTACGTTCCTCGCGGCTCAAAAAGCCCCGTGGTCTGATGTCGCTGGTACCTATGATCTCGACTTCGGCAGGGCCATTGCATCTCCAAAAGCTTCCCGTCGACGAGGCCTTATCGGCGATATCGGGGATGCAGTTAACCATGTCACTGATACTATCACTGATACCCTCGGTGATGCCGGTGACTTCATACTACACGGAGACGCCGACTTCAGCAAATCCGTCACCTTCCCCGTCAACGTCGGCACACCAGGACAAGTCAACGAGATCGTCGCCACCACATTGTCAGTAGTACCATCCCAATTCACTGAGGAATCCATCGTAAACTGACAGCGCGTATGTAACAGATTCAGCCTAAGCTGCATAGACTGCTACGTAATTGGCAGTTTCCAAGTCACAGGCCACCTCTCCGTCCAAGATTTCTCACTACAGGACTTCACCCTTTCTGGCTCCCCACAAGGTCTCGCCGCCAAAATCGAACTCGATACTAAGATCACGGCGCCTTATTCTCCCAGTTCCCTGAACTACACAAAGGAGTTGTTCAACATGGCCATTCCCGAAGCTGGCATTTCCGTGCCCAAGATCTTCGACCTCGGCGCTTGGGTCTCGTACGAAGTCGGCGTGAGCACCACGTTCGCCGGCTCAGCGAATATGACTTTTGGAGTCGGTGCAACAATCCCAGACACAGCCGTCGCGGTAGCGGATTTTGCAAATCCGTCTTCAAGTTCCGCGACGGGCTTTGATGCCGGAAACGTCACCCCGAATTTTGATCTGCAGGGCCTCTCGGCGGGAGTCACCGTGGCGGCATATTCGCAGGCGAAACTTTCCTTCGGTATCGACATTGTAAAAGTTGGGAAGTTGGATATCGCATTTGGGTTGAAACTTCCGGCGATTGAGGCGAAGTTGAAGGCTGCTTATAGTAGGATCTCCGTACTCTCCTGATGAATTTCAAGGTTTGGGAATTGCTGACGGTCTATAGATGAAGCGGGCCTCTGCTCCACCGACCCCGGCGCCTCCAAGACCGGCGCAAAATTAGACACAGACGTCTTTGTGGCAGTGGACCTATCGCTTGACGCGCAGCTTGGAGACAAGACGATCCCGACTCCTTCTTTCAGGCTTTTTGTAAGTTCAAGCTATTTCTCTTACCTCCGAAACCCCCCTTCGCCTGTCTCCTGATCCCAAGCTGTGGCCTCCTAGCCAACCTCTCACTGACGATCTTGTAGAAGAAGGAAGTACCTCTTACATCAACTTGTATTCCCATCGCTATCCCGGGTATTGGGTCCACTCCCAGTGGTATTGCGGCGGCGGCGACAGGAACTGCGCCTGCGGGGTCTATGGGGACGTTGGCTCCAGTGCCGGCGGGGGTGAATGCTTCGAGCGTTGTGCGGAGGGGGATGTTCGGGAGGGCCCGACTCGATCTCTGAGTGGAGGGGGAAAGGTCTCGACGTAAATTTTTTCGTAGGTGGGGGTAATATGAGGGATTGGTCGCTTTGGGGTATTGATAAGGTGGAAGAGCGCAATTCTTCCATTGTTACATTGACGATATTGGAGGACTAATTCTCATGGGAATCGGGAAGGCTGGGGGAAGTAAAGGATACTTACCTGATGCGTCTAATGTTACGGAAATGGTCAGGGCCGGTTTTGAAGTATGAGATATCTATTGATATTCAAACCAGTATATGGTATAATCAATATTCTGTTTATCATACATCTTTTTCTTCCTCAAAAGATACTTACTTTTGGAAACAAGAGAACCTATCGATATTCCAAACTTCCCAGTACTCGAGTGGAGTAACTTTGCGACTCGGACACAACCCCTCTTTTCACCTCAATCAATATCTAATCTCGGCAGCAATGCACCCTTCTCTCCTCACATGTGCAAAACAAGTGCATAAAAGAATTCAAGCAAGACATAGCGAAAAGAACATTTAAGACCCTTTGGTGGACTGCTACAACCAGACCTTTTGATCTACTTCCCGAAGCGAATTCTGGTTTCCGGTACTGAGACTGAAAATCCGAAGACTGGTATCAGCAGAGCGGGATATATAACGCTTCACAAATGGAGAGTTTGCAAGATATTACGGCAGCAGAGTCTCCAAATACGTAATCCTGGAAGCATTGGTAAATGACGTCACATCAAGAAACTATGAGTCACCGAAACCGGCACTTCCATATCCCCCAAGGATTTTCCATCATCGACGTACCTTTCCCTCCAAAAGCCATTGAACCATGTCCCAGACAACAACCTACGAGGTCGAGCTGGACTCGATCAGACCAGTGGCTGCAAGAAGGGACGAACCTTTGCTGAACTTGGAACCAGTCATCCTACCGCCGACACAAGATGTCGTTGTTGAAACCACCGAACTTTCCAAAACCCGTGCAGCTGTTGTCATCGCTACACTCGCCGGTACAATGTTTGTCAGTAGCTTCAGTAGCGGATTGTTGACCGTTGCTTTGCCGAGAATGGCCAAGGATGTGGACCTCGCTCCGAATCTGCTGTTGTGGCCTGCTTCTGTCTATCCGTTCGTGTTTCCCTTTCTTCGCCATGCACAGCTGACCACCGGGCCACACTACTAACCCTTCTACTGTATCAGGCTTACAGCAGGCTGTCTCCTCATCGCGGCAGGTTCAATCGCCGATGTTGTGGGCAGCAGGATGATTTTCATCGTTGGCTGCGCGCTGCAGGGGATTTTCGTCCTAGCTTGCGGATTGGCGGAGACGGGGCTTCAACTTATTCTGTTCAGAGCTATGCAGGGGATTGCGGTTGCTATGTGCTTGCCGACGGCGGTTAGTATCGTTACTACTGCTTTTCAGCAAGGGCGGAGACGGAATATGGGGTTTGCTTTGTCAGTCACACATAGTTCCTGTTCTGTTTCGTCGGTTTCGTCTGTCCCAACCCTGCAAATTGTGCGATATGTGCCTCATTACCATGCACTGTGATCTCGTAGTAGCAGTTTTGGTGACTTCGTTGGGTATTGCTAACATCGATTTTGTTTTCATAGTATGGGAGCCGGACAGCCGTTTGGCTTCTGTGTAGGTCTCGTTCTCGGTGGACTCTTCGTCGATACCATCGGCTGGAGATCTGGATACTACATGTGCGCAGCCACGAACATTGCTTTTGCTCTCGCCAGCTACTGGAGTGTCCCAAAAGACAAAGTCTCCTCCCAAGATGTATTCCGGCGTTTACGGACTGAACTCGACTGGGTAGGTGCAGCGATTATTAGCCTTGCTTTGGGCTTGCTGTCTTATGTCCTTGCGTGAGTCATGACCCGGTCATCTCTCTCTTATGGAATATGAGATTGATGTCAGCGGCAGAATGGTATCAGGAAGCCCTTCTAACTTGAAAGCACCGGTCAACATCGCGTTATTCGTCGTATCGCTAGCTTTGGTGCCAGGATTCGTCTTTTGGATGAATTGGCAGGAGAAGAAAGGCAAACCTGCCCTGATCCCGAACTCCATCTGGAAAAACACAGCCTTCACATCAGTCTGTATAGTGCTGCTACTCTCCTGGTCCGTTCTAAATGTAAGCACCAACTTCCGATCATAACTCTTCCCAGAGGATGGTAATGCCCACTCCAATGAAATCTACTACATGGACAAGCTGCCTCCCCCTTCCCCCACTCCTCCCGACCCTCTCACAAAACACACAAAAACTAACCTTCCCCCTCCCCTAAAACACAGGTAATGGAATTCTACACCTCCCTCTACTTCCAAGAAGTCCAATCCCTCACCTCCCTCCAAACAGCCCTGCGTTTCCTCCCCGAAGTTTTCTCCGGCGCAATCCTAAACATCCTAACGGGATTCTACGCCCACAAGTTCCACGCCGGATACCTAGTCTCCATCAGCACATTATTGAGTGGCATAGCCCCACTTCTCATGGCGATTACGAATCCAAGTTGGTCGTACTGGTACAGCGCTTTCTGGGCGATGTTGATATTGCCGGTGTCGGCTGATAGTACGTAAGCTACTTAGCAGTCGTCGAGGTAATCAATTTTAATTTTTGATGGTGCTGACAAACAAGAAAAGTTCTATTCACAGTAGGCGCCCTAGTAGTAACATCCGCCTTCCCACCCACAACCCAAGCCCTCGCGGGCGCCGTCTTCCAAACCGTCGCGCAATTCGGGAACTCACTCGGTCTGGCAATCATGGCTAGTATCTCCCTCTCCGTCACCGCGGCATCGGATGCTCCGGCGAAAGATAACGCGGCTGCATTGCTGGAGGGGTATCGCGTGGCGTTTTGGGTTAGTTTTGGGTGGGTGTTGTTGGCGGTTGTGGTGGGAGGATTGGGGTTGAGGAAGGCGGGGAAGATTGGGGTGAAGAGGGAGTAAGGGATTTTGAGTATTCGTCTCTCTCTCTTGTATGACAGATGAAGGCCTTACTTTGAAGGAATGGGGGAGAGGGGTAGGGGAGAGAAAAGAAATACAGCATTGTAGATCGTCTATCTAAAAAGCCTTAGCGGAAGGATTAAAAAAAGCCATGAAAATCCGAGTGGCCGAGAACTCGAAATGTATTTTACAGAAGAAAATCCGAAAAACATATCTACAGAGCTGAGTGTGCTTGACAGAGCTACGCCGACCCTTTCTTAAGGTTTCTTGACTTCCTCTATTCTCCCTCTTGTGCTCAAAACATTTCCATGCAAAGTATACTCGTACGTATGCATCGATATACACATTCCAGAAAAATGCAATATGCCAGTAGTATTAGAATAGAATGGATGAAGTCGTTGACAAGTGTACACTTGTTGCTCCCTGAAAGCCTCACAGTGACGAGGAATAAGACGGTAGCTAGGATTACAATAAATTACTAATAAAGCCGCGGAATATTCCTACCGCGGTAAATAAGTCAAAGCAGTTCGGAAGGTAAAACCCAATAAAGGAAATCAGGGCTGCTGGAACGTTATGCGCCTTGGTTAGGGATTCTGCGTATTGCACTCAATGATATTTGAAGAGTATTTATGAAAGAGAGTTTAGGAGAAAAAAACGGGCCGGGGGAGAAGGGTTTAACGGATTGGGTTATGTTGCGGGGCTTGAGGGCGTGGGGTTGTAAAGGAAAAAGTGGATCTAGAAGAACGGCATGAATTCACCTTCTCTCGAATTTTGGCTAGATGACGAAGCGTCAAAGCCCCAAATTCTATCGTCGATGATACCTCACTGTAGAGAAACTAGCACGTTTCAATGTTACAAGAATTAAAAAAAACCAAATCTCAAGTTTAAGTGTACTTAAAAAGATATGGCGGGGCTGAATGATAGTACAGAGTGCGTGTCCAAAGATTTCCCCTTCATGGTGATGTCAATTTCATAAAAGTTGAATTGCTCGTGACGAGCCTTGTGTAAATAAGCGACGTTTGAGAAGATGAAGCGTACTAGCTAAGGCACTGAAGCTAATTGAAGCTTACGTGGACGTGATCCCTACGTGCGCTTGAAGTCAGTCACACGTCTCAATCAAAAAAACGGGGGGATCGACGAATCGATTTGATCGAGGAGATGTGGAGGGGAGAAACTTACCAATGGTTTGCTGTGATGGAGCCTCTATCCTCCATCCCCCGCCATCCAGTCCACGGCCCAACACTATCTCGTGACGGATTCCAGATTTTCTGACCCCAGATGACGTACTTAAGGCCGAGTGACGCACGATTATTCATGACCCATTCTGCAATGGGACGGCCAGAGTCCGTGCGAACCTGGTCATATACGTTAGCAAGGGCAGGATGTAAAATCATTCAACTTTGCTAGGTAAGACCTACCCCTCCAGCAGACGAGCACATGAAATCAATAGCTAGCCCGCAGCAATGATCACTATCACCAGGACATGCACAATCCCTCGTACAGTATATCTCGCGGACTTTGCCTGGATTCCCATTCACCACCTTCTCTGCTCCGCTGACAGCATGCGCCTTACATGCGCCAACAGAGGGGATGCGGGGAGGTGGGTAGGGACCACTGGTTCCCCCACCAGGAACACAGCACTTGAAGTCCGCGGGACCTGGGCACAAGCCCGTAAGGGTACTCGTACTGCATGAAGAGGTAAAGCGACAATTTCCTCCGCTGCCGCAAGATGTTTTGGTACAGCATCTGATATTGTCTGGAGTGCCTGGGCAGGCGTTTACGATGCTGGTCCCTCCACCGGAAGTGCAATCGCTGGTTGATATGCAGACACCAGGGGCACCACCAGAGCCAGTACAGGGACCATCGAGGGTGGATCGTTCGACGAGATCGGGATGGACGTAGGCATTGACGTTGTTCGAGAGTAGGAGGATGGCGATGTAAATAATGGTAGAGGTGTGCATGCTGGTCCCGTTGCAGACAGTTGGGTTGGAAGAGAATTCGTAGGACCTTCCTTATAGATGATGTCACCTTCGTGTGTTTTGTATTTGGCAAAATAGCCTGGCTGATATTCGTGGAGTGATCGGACCCTATTATATTCCATCTTTGCTGGTCGAGGCACTCTTTTGCTTGGCATTTCAGTAGTGACGGAGCATCACCTGAGCCGAAGAGATGAAGTGATGTACGAAGCCTTTGACTCCAGGAATAGTTGACGATCATGTTTCACGTTTCGCCTATTCGTGCACGGTCCGGAATAGCGTCAACGGTCCGTCAGCAGATTAAGGTTAATCGAGGCTTGGCCCTGCAGGTACTGACCACTAAGGACCTCGCTCCGTCAGAGAAAAAGGAATGCTTCGCCTCTCCATAGACTCGTCTGCTTAAAAGGTACGTCGTTTAGCCTCGTATCCGCCAATGACAGTGACACTTGACCTGAAAGTTGCTTGCATTAGGCCTGGAGATCATATGTCACTAAAGGTGTAGAAATGATCTCCAGACTCGATGTAACTCTGACTGATGGTTCAAGGACCCTCCGTCATTTCGGTTGATTCACTTGGCGACTAGCCGGAAAAGTATGGTGGATGGGGGCCATAATTGCTGCTTCAACCCTGCAATCATAACCAGCGTTCGATGATCGAGCTTCCAAGAATCTTGGCATCAATGCCACAACCTTCGATGTCACTATTGAGGACGGAGGAGGCAGCTGTGGAAGACCGATAAGTCAATTGATCCACTACGTCAGACATCGGAGATTGACCCAAGAGGAAGGTACTGTGAAGAATAACTGCTCGAGATATCGACTCCAAAACACATGACCATGATGACGGCCTCAATCGGCTTGTTCCGATGAGATGGCACAGCTATACGGTGCTTGGCTTTCGAAGGTGCATTCATCTTAATTTCTGTACACAGAGTAACTACGAGACGTTGACTGGCACCAATCAAGGTAGTGTTTGGTGCTTAAGCGCAAGATGTACGTCGAACGCCGGTGCCATCTAGTACAGCAGCCCTCGGCGGCTTCATCGCATGACTTCTGAACGAGTCTGAAAATAGCAGAATAAGCAACGTATGTGCTCTTAGCAACAGTATCATTCGTACTCCGAAAACCAAGACCGAATTGCACAAATATTGCACAACACCTTCTGCATAAAAATTGCATAAGAATTGCACATGGATTAGACTGCATTGCATAGAGTTCAACATCTACTCGACTCCACTGGCCATCAAGTGATTTCAACGAGGATCAGTAAATCGTTCCTTCATCAGCCGTTTGAGACTTCTCTCTTCATAGACGGCAAAGGAACAATTTTACCTCATTAGTGACCAACCTTCCGTTTTATGTCCACACTCGTATCCAGTACCAAACGAGCAAACATGTGACATTACATTAAAACTATTGATGTATTTTATCATAAAAGCTTCATAAACTCTGCAGTATGGGCTGTAACTGCTGGCAGTCGAGACCACGGATCAAATAGGTACCTATGGATTCAATCTTTCGAGTCTCTCCGGCCTCGGTTAGACCAAGAACAGTCGGGTCCATACCGGATGTCGAGGACGCATCCACTTTAAAAGCAAGAGACTGAATTTAAGCATTGGTAAGCAGGGGGATCAGCTTTTATTCCATTGCCGATTTGATTTATTTACACATTCTCTTGAATCCTCCTCGACTCTACCAAGTCTCGACTGACTCTAACGAGTATTCAATCCATTTTCCAAATTCCACCGTTCATCTATTCTCATCAAATTTTTTACTCTACAACTTCTTCGGACGCATGACCAAAATAGGATCATCCTTCTTCGAGACCTCCCCTCTCAACGGAGCAAATATCTTCTCACCTCGTCGAACATTCACCAATGTCACTGCGTGATATTTTAGAAACGCCTTCACGATCTTCTCATCCCTCTCATCTGCGTCCAGCGACATGTCAGGCTGCAAGTTATCAATAAAAATCTCCTTAGCTGTATCGTTGTCAATGATTGCATCAAAGTCTTCGGTAAAACGACAATACGCCACCAATAAGAGTGGAGGCGGATCACTCCATCCAAAGTCCTTGTGCCAATTCAGAACACGACTTAATGTGGCATCTTGAAAGTAAAAGCCCTTATAATGGGTGCAGGTTCCGAGGGGACAGTCGATTTCGGTGCAGAAAGGCTCACTGATGTACGGACTTGCGAAGCCTACTTGCTTGGAACATCCATCCGCAGAGTGGAATCCCTTCATATTCGCTGTGGGTATAGAAAATAGACCGGCCGAGGTGACAGGAGAAGGTTTCCACACTGCTTGCTTTGGGTTCTCTGAAATCGTTAGGGTATGCGTGAATGGTCGGAGCATGCTCTCGCTAACGAAAGGATGGGTCTCCCGAATCTTTTTCTCGATAGGTGGCTTGTACCACATTGGATGGCGGTTCAGGGCTATCATTTCTGGCATGATTTCGAACAATGACAACTCGGGACACTTCGACAGGAATTGACTACCATTGTTCATAAAGAAAACACTGCGCCATTCGTCGGATTTCTTTCCGACCACCACTACGACACTTCAAGCCAAGCAAATGACAATCATCTGGATACAAGTACTCACCCATGCCTACTGACTCCATCAGGATTTCTGTTCTCCCTGGATGTACGTGAAATCTACAGATCGAAGAATCCTTACAAATATGCGATGAATTCAATACAGATACTCCGTATTTACCTTCATCAATAAGAATGCTAGGCTGCATGATTTGTACTTGTCGAAGTAATCGTTGATCACATAGTCTCGAGGATAATATCATCTACACAAAGAAACTAACAACAAAACAACAATTACAGTATCGACACAATTCTTAACAGCAACACCAAACCAAGCATCAACACTCGAAAACACTGAAAACTCTTGCCCGTCCATAACACCACAAGTCTCTCGTCTCCATCCAACCCACAACCCACCATCAAGTCCCCCCTACCGAAATGACTTCCACCTCCCTTACCTTAGCCCTCCAATCCCTACACATCGGCCGGTCTCCAGAAGAGGACGCCATCGTCATAAAATTATCTCTCTGCAGCCGTCACATCACTCTCCCAAATCCCCTACCCATAGACTCAAACCAATCTTCCACCCCATCTAACACCACCACCTACTCCTTCACATCTGCCTGGGCTCAAAAGCTGTGGATCCCACCGACCTCCCTCCTCTCATCAACCCTCTCTTCCCTTTCCTTGAAACCCCCATCCCCCACTTCCCCACCCCAACAACCCCCTGCACAGCACCCACCTGCCCCCTCTCACCCCTCCCACACCCTCAAGGTCTCTACCCCTCCCCCTCAACCCCCTCCTCTCATCTCATCCTCCATCATCACGCAGACTTCGGCCTCAGCAACCCTCCTGCGAAAATCTGGGCAGCGTACTTCCGCCTCTATCCGAAATACAGGGGCGAGATAGGGGATCACTGTCGTACCGTTGGGGAGTTTATTGAGTTGTTGATAGAGAGGCCATTTGATGATGTGAGGGAGGGGGATGGGGGGGTTGTGGAGGGGTTCGTGCGGTGGCATGCTGTGGGTTTGGTAGCACTTCTCCACAGAGTATCAGCAATCCCAGCAGATCTGCAAAAACCAACTCACTCACTCACCCATTCCAAACGTACTCTCTCTCCCTTCTATAACCCTACACCAGATCTCTAAAAGAGCTATAGGCAGCAGCCATTCAGCAGCCACCCTCAAAAAGGTTGCTCTCTCATCGCCGTGGGCCGAGTTACGTTAACGTGTTCAATTCTCTAAAGACCAAGGCTAGATATTTCGAGAGTGCTTGGCTTATCAGATTTTATATTATTCACCACAATCAACGGTGTCAATCTGGTAAATTATGTAACGAAGTGAAGTTGACGGGTAGAGGAAAGCGGTAAACATCCAAGAAAAGAAAAAAACGAAGAAAAAGCGGAGGTGCCAGAAGAAAGAGCCTTTTCAAGAAATGACTATTGGAGGATTTAATTTAGACCAAGGCGCGTAAGTTGGGGGAGGGTAAACAAGTGTTAAACTTCCACGAGAAAAGGAAGAAAGAGTGTTGCTGCAAAACTGGGGAAAATTTCGATATATACGTGAAACCTCTCCAATGGGTATCGCTCTATCCTGTCCTCTTTCCCCTCCTCCTCTCCCTTCCTCTTCTATCCTTCTTCTACTCCCCTTTCTCTCCCTCCTCCCCCCTTCTCCCGTAATCCATTTCCCCCACCCACTCCAATCCCTCCACTCCATCAGAACCCAACTTTCCCATCACCACCCTGTCCCCCCACCGCAACACTAACCCTCCTAACCGCATCCCCATCCTGCGTCGGCGGACCCTTATAATTCTTCTTCCCCCAAACGAAATACCACCCCGTCGCCACAACGAAAAACGCAAAAAATACCACGGAGGCGTAATTCATGAATTCCGGGACGACAGGGATGGCGGAGGGCATGCAGAAGAGGGGGAGGGCGAGGGCGGACCAGCCTGTCATCTTGTTAGAACACGCAACTTTTCGAGAGTCCCGCTACGAAGCGTGACAAGAAAGGAAGAAGAAGAAGAAGCAAAGAAAATCACTTACAAACAGCGACCAAATTACAAACCCACCCCAACCCACCCCCAAGATAAAAGCTACATCCCTCAACCTGCTTCCTCCCCGTGATCAAATTAACAAAGATCGGGCACGCATAACTCAGCGTCAAACAAATAACGCCCACGCCCGAGAAAGCGTTGAAAGCCGCCGTGCTCCCGAAATATATCAACCCCAACACCAATTCCACAACCATGATCATCATCATCGCATTCAGCGGAACATCGAGTTTCGTATTCACCTGTTTCCACCACTTACTCCCCGGGATGGCGCCGTCGCGAGCGAATGCCCATGTGCAGCGGGAAGAAGCTGTTGTGCAGCCGATGCCGCAGAAGAGTGCTAGGACGAGGAGGGGGAGTAAAAGGGCGATGCTGCCCCCAGAGGAGCCGATGGCGGATTTGATGATTACGGGTGTGGGTTGGGCGGAGACGAGGGCGGCGAGGTCGGCTTGGTTGGGGAGGACGAAGACGAGGGGGATGAGGAAGACGAGGCCGGCGATGGTGTTGAGGACGATGGTGGCGACCATTGCTTTGGGGACTTGAGTGGCGGGTTGTTGGACTTCTTCGCACATTCTGGGGCATAAGATGTCAGCGTGGGATACTAGAGAGCAGTCCTCGTCGCTTTTTGTGTCAAAAGTCACACAGAAAATGGCAGGGGGTCAGGTTTTGGGGTATGCTCGTGAAGCAGCTATCGTAACGAAAGCGCGGACTCACGAGATTATCATCCCAGTGGATGAGGTAGCGTATGCGGCATGGAGAAGACCGACACAGAAGGACCAGCCTGCGGGCCATCCCGAGTAACTTGGGTCGAAATGTCCAAATACGTAGGCTGCGTCATGGCGTCCGTTTTTCGCAATGGCGAGCACGCACACAACGATGCAGATCAGGCCGGCAAAGGTCCAATATATGGCGAAGGTCTTTCACCTCAAATTAGAAAATCGTTCAAAGAATAATATTAAAGGATGGACCTTACATCTAGCCACGGTAGCCATTTGTTTCCGAGCGCTGATACGGCATTGCACAGGAGTGTGATGGCGAAGAAGATAAGGTAGATCTGGTAGGTCTCGGCGGCGAAAATACCTACGCCAGGCTCGCTTTCGAAGACGTTGATGCAAGCGGCGAAGAATAGGGTGGTGCCAAAGTTGACAGCAAGAGTGATAGTTCTAGAAATGCGTTTAGCACCTGCCCAATCTAGGATCGGTCGTACTGTGAACGAGTTGTCTGTGTCGCGGAAACTTGAATCACCATCTCGTGACAGCTCATCAACTCTCGGAGACAAACAGACTACCCTCGCTTGTTGTACCCAAGACTCCGTACATATTGCCGACCACGAAGGACCAACCGCATATCCAGGACGCTATCAGCCGATAGGAGGGAGAGGCGAGCATGAAGGTCTGATAATAGACGCCACCAGATGTAGGATAGACGCTCGTGATTTCGCCCAATGATGCGGCGACGCAAAGAATAATCAACGAGACGGCGACCCATCCCCAGATGATGTTGACAGGGCCACCGCCTGCCAATGGGTAGTAGAGTGTTGTCGCTAGACCGTATGGAATGGCGGCGAGGACAAAGGACATGAAAGCAACCTGAAGAGTGGAGCGCGATCGTAGCAATTCGACCTGGTAGCCCATGGCTTCGAGGAGGTCATCGGCGGAGTTGTGGCCGCCATTTTCTCTCGACTGCTTTGCGTCGACACTCAGGTTCCTCTCCTTAACCAGACTCCGACGGTGGAGATCGCTCCCATCAGCGAAAGCTTCGGATTGTGCGCCGTACGCGTTGTCGTAGTTGGACATGGTGGAGGGCGATTATCTTGTCGAAAGGAAAGTCTGGGACAGAAGGATGAACATGTCTCCCCACTCGTTTTCCAGCCTAGGCCAATGTAAGAGCTAGTCTGCTCGGCATCCCGAGAGTCAGATCTCATTGAATTACCTGTATTCATTGGTCAGTGATCTTATGGCCATCCCGTGTGACGGAGTAGCTGCAGAAGATGGATGACAAGCTTTGAATGCATCAAGGTTCTGGGCCCGGATCAGGCTCGATTAAGCCAAGTGCATGTCCCACGCGAAGCCAGATAAGATTAGAGCCCCGCTTGATGCGAGGCATGGAACCCCACCGTACGCCACCTCATCGGCTTTGCATTCTGTAATTCGGCTATTCTGTCTTGGTGACACATGGAAAGAGTTCCACAGGAAAGCTGTAATGACTTCAAATGTCCGAAGTTGATACGGTTGATGTATTACTCCGTGGAAGTCTTTCAATGATGACCCGCCAGCTTATTTAGGTTCCATCTCATGGTGCAAGGGGGCTGCAATATCAACATATGGCAGGGACTGTCAAAGTAGAAGTATGTACTCACGGCCCAAGATTGATCATTCATGACTTCCTTTCATACTGCGCAACTCCATCTCCCAGATGTCTTCTCTATGACAGGCGCGAGCTTCAGACACTCTGCAAATAAGGCGGACCGGAGATAGAATTAAAAAAAAGAAGAGGAAAAGGGAAAAAGGGCAAAGACGAGAAAAGATGGCGAGATTGCTATTGATTGATCGAACGTAACACAAGCGAGACAGAGATTTGAAATCGATATCCAGAAAATGATCCTGGTTTGTCAAAGTATCAATTCGACATTGGGAGTGGTAAAACGATCTCATAGACATGACTCGAGTTTAATCGTGGAAGAAGTTAATCATATAGAGCCGGCGTGATGATTTCTTGTACAAAAACACCAGCGTTCAAATGCTTGTGATTCGGTATTGTATATGACTCATTTGGCGTAGATAGAGAAAGCCGTTTTCTCCACGTCGTGAAATGGTAGAAAAGATGCATCTATGAGAGCTTGCACATAGGCAAATCACGATAGTACGGTTGCACAGATAATGGTCACTCTTTCATAAATCTCGATAAATGTAGTTTTGGATTTCTTTCGAGACGTCCCTGACAGCAGCATATATTGGCGACAAGCGCCAGGACTATATCGCATGTCATCGTCACTGACCAATGCTAAGCGTTCCTCCTTTTTGTCACTGCCGCTCGCGTACCATGACAACAGCGAGGAGCTGATACATCTGCGGGTCAAAGTGCTTGTAGGGCCCATGATCTTACAGTTGAAACCGGGGAAATTTCTTCTTTCTGTCGTAGCGCGCGTCCATTGAGCGAATAAAGAGATCAATTCCGCATGAAGACGGGTCGCATCGTCGGGGACGTCCGTGCTGGATGATTTTTGGACGTGGTGTATGGTATTCGTGATGGAAATTTCAATTTTCCTGTCAATGGAACGATGGGGAACGCATCAGCAAATCTTCGTTCCTGATCAGCATCAATAGCGATGGTGTCAGTATCATGGTCTCCCCTCATCATAATCATCTGCATAGCATGGCTCCTACACCAAATTTCCGCCGTAATCCAACCGACTTGCAACCGCGAAATCTTCGGGCAACCAGATTTCGAAGCCTGCAGGGCGCTATTGTTCGGCACACTCGATCAAAATTATGAGATGCTCACCCGAGGCATCAACGAAATCGATCGTAGAGATCACTTGTTCCACACGGCGGCCGATACTCTGCTGGCTCGGGATAGACCTTATGGGGTTTCGTTTTATCAATGGCAGCAGAGAATGATGTTGCCTCAGCCCAGGTATCCAGATCTTTGGGTGAATTCCCATCCGGCAGGGAGTGTGCCGGCGGCGACTCGATTCTGGCCTGTACCTTGGTCCAATGGTGAGGGACATTCCTCCTCGATCAGTTGGGCTCTGCTGACCCAAGCTTTGCACCTGAAATAGCCGGTTGTAACATCATGCTGCTTCCGGTCCGTCGCGTCAACGGACAGTACACATGGGATACCGGGAAATACCCAGCTTTGGCCATGACCGGACAGAGAATAAACCGTTATTGCGTTCGGTCTGCACAACAAGGAGGTAGGGACAGCGGTGGGTTGATGTTCGCAGGTGGGTCCAATTGAAAAACGAGAGCGCCGGGACATGACTGATTTGGTGTGGATAGGTGACAATGGTCGAATGACAATGGTTTTGTATGGAGCATTGTCGAGGTTTGATAACACGACCAGATCCAGACTATCTAACGGCCTGCCGATGTATCTCAACGAACCAGAGAGACCACCGGAGCGACCGCGGAATCCACTCGAGGAGCCGAACGCGCCGCCCGCACCGAAGCGGACCAAGATCGATCCCGACACCTCCAGTGTAGGCTCGAATAATCCAGTATATTCCATGGCTTTACAGAATTCATTATCAGCCAACATTGGGAGCGGTTGGTGGCTCCATAACTTCGTCATCAAACCAATTCTCCCAGTCGTCAATGCTGCAAAGGAGCTCGTGTCCTTCTATAACCTCGTGACGCAGAAAGCTGGGGATCAATTACAGGCAGGCACGGAAGAGTCAAAGAGGATATCCTTTCAACATGGCGCGATATCTCTGGTATTGACGGGTACTGATATAATATACTGGGATTGGATCATAGGATTCGCCACGGCGATGGTGGATTCGACAAACGTTGGTAATCCAGCTCAGTACAAGTCCACGGTGACCAGTATATGGCAGCAGAACACCATTCTTGCCGAATTGTTCTTGGGTGGTTCTGGGCCCGGCTGACGAGTTTGAATTCGATATTCTGTTCATGCCCCAGTGCGGCTCAAGAGCGTCGAGTTTGTACGCACTCCTGTTGCAACTAGAGTGTGCCTGTGTATGGATATCCCAGCTCTTCATTCCCCTTCCTCTAACACAACATGTTCCGGCACCCTCCCATCCCTAATCGGAATCGAAATCGCCACAGTCTCCTCCCCACCCGGATACACCGTCCTATGTCCCTCCGCGCTCACATCCTTCGTATCCGCCGCGAGAATCAACCCGCCTCTTCCCCCCTCAACCCTCACAGATTGTCCAGTCCCCGGGATCGAAATAACGGCTTCACCGGCGAGGAAGGCTACATACCTGTTTCCACAAATCAGCTGTCAGCTTATGCAGCCATATCGTTCGAGGGGTTTGTGACAGGATTGCGTGAAGTGCAATTGAAAGGAGGAGGCAGGGAGAAAGAGGGGGGCAGGAAAGGAATTACATACTGCACAGCAGGCGCACAATGAACGCCCCCATCAAAATGCGGCGGAATCACCACATAACTCGCGCGGTCCACATTCCCTAGAGAGGCGAATGAAGCGCCGGATATGCCTGGTTGGGTGGAGGTTGTGAAGGGGGAAGAAGTGAGGCGCCAACGTTCGATGGTGGAGGTGCCGTTTTTGGCGGTTATGGCGATGATGTCGAGGTGGGTTTGTGGGGAGGGGTTCGTTGGTGGAGGGTCTGGTGTTATTGTTGATGTCGACATGATTGTAGAAGATTAAATGTGGGTGAGGAGACATGGGAGGTGAATGACGTCACTGCTTTGACGGGATGGAGATATTATGTGTTGAGGGTGAGGGTGATGCGAAGATAACATATGAAACACCTCGATTTCAAAAAGGTGGTTTATGATGCAGGCATTCACGTCCCTACCCAACAGGCCGTGGTATTGTTACCGAAGGATTGACACAGAAGGATCGAATGCAGTGCTTGTGCAGAAGATCCTTCTGTTCATAAACTTTAAGCCACCGACGAATGGATTACTTCAATTGTAGATTATCTGCCTGATAGACTGCTAAGGTAGTGAAGCTCTTCATTCGCCGCCAAGATGAACAAGTACTAAGCTGTGCAAATTACCACGTGTAAGGATCTCGCTCAGTAGGATCCTTGATTTTGATTTTCAACTGCCCTTCTGTGTCTGCAATTTCAACAGCAGCTTCAATTGGTTTAAATAATGTGGACCATTCCATACGATTGACGGGGTGGAATCTCGACTCGGTCAAAATGCTCCAAATTCAGTCCATGCTTCAATTTGGTTTATTATTCCTTCTCCGAGCTCCAATTCACAGGAAAGGAAGTAAGAAACTCGATGAGTGTTCTATACGTAACGGAAACGACTTCACTGATATTATAGATGGTGTCAAGGCAGTGGTGGAGGATATTGATGCCAGCGTGAAGGATATTGATGCCAGCGTGAAAGGTACTGATAACTTAGTCGTAGTTGATTTGGCGGTACAGGTCAAAAGGCGACTTGCTAATCCATTGAGACGCGGAGATGTGAATCTATCAACGTGGTGGAGAAAGATAGTATTGATCGATCATTCCGTTGTAGTTGTGACCGAGTCCTCGGATTATCTTTGACATCATTTGGGCTCCAGTATATTCTTCTCCGATGTCTCTGATATCCAATCGACACATTTCGTGATGATTCAGATACTCCTGGATGGAGGAGCATTGTCTATCCTCCTTCGCACCCTCCTCAAATCGAAAGAAGCAATGAAACATTGAATTGATCGCATTCGTCCCCTTCGGTGAAAGCACAATTTGTGCACAGTCCCTTTATACCTCGATATCCTTTGTCTCGATGGCAAGTCGACACGTGCGAAGAAGATGGGAGAAGATGCCTTCTCCTTCCGCACGCTCGGCTATGATAACCGGTAGTGTCACCAATTTAGTTTCTCTATGGTTCAATAGTGAGATAGGCCTCGCCCTTCCTCTCGTCCTTACCCTTGAACTGTATTTCTATTCCATCCTGATAAAAGATTTTCATTCATTGACTAGGACGCTGTTAGTTGGTACGGACGAACGCAGGTAAAGAGGGTGGACTTACCTCAGTGTCAATGAGAGGGTAGGTAGATGTCACGTCTTCTGCTCGATATGGACATAGTTGTTCTCCGCATACTGGTGAAATCGCAAAGCACCCTTCTCCAAGCCCGAAACTCGATGTAGAAAGTCATGCTTGGCTACTGGCGTCTTGGGTTTCTAGCATTGTGCGTCGGGCTGCCCTCGTGGTGATCACCGTCTCACTATGTGTTTCCCGATTTCCCAGAATCTGATTCTGGACGATCTCAGTCTCCACGACCTGGTTCTCCACGACCTGGTTCTCCACGACCTGATTCTCCATGACCTGATTCTCCATGACATGATTCTCCATGGTTTGATCCATTCGGCCAAGTCATTTGATTTTGAGCCATCGGCGAGAGCGACTCTTCGCCATACTGCTGCGAAGATTTGCCCACATTGGTCGCAAAGGCAATCAAGCTGATGACTTGCTGCATGATTTCCACTCGCCCGGAAGTTGGCACAAATTCGAAAGGCAAGCGCCTTCGTTAAGAGATCGTCGTCGGTGATGTCAGCCTGGTTTCGAGCAGACCGAATAATGCAGTCCATTTCATTGCTGTGATCTTTGGGTTCTTCCCTTCAAATTGATCCGTAGATTGATGTTTTCCAGTTGAAGTGTTCTGTCTCCTCTCCTTTGTGAGTTCTGGATGAGCCACCCAAGACTTTCCAGTCTCGCGTCCTTCAGTATACTTTCCTGCTCATTCTCCACCGCATCCTGCTCCGTGATTCTCTCCACGACATTGCGTCTGTTATCCTGACCTTCCAGTGAACAGCCAGAGAGTCCGTCCCTTCGCCGACGATCGAGGTCGAGATCGAGATCAAGGTCGAGATCGAGATCGAGGTTAAGATCAAGATGAGAATGGTGACGATCATCGTAATGAAAAGGATGAAAATTGGAGGCTCTCGGTGAGAGTTGGTTGGGGCTTTGCTCGAGCCTCTGAGGCCGATATGTGTATTGCTGCTGGCTCCATCTCAATCTCAACCAATCTTGTATCTGAATCGGTCATCTCGACTTCGGAGAGGTTTGTCAAGAGTTGTGTGATAGGATGGGAATGGAGAAAGTCCAGCAGGACTTGGAATAAAGTGGAGTGATGGATTTTTCTCCAGGACGGTGGAAGAGTAATGGAAATAGTATCACCACTGAGAAGTGCACCATTGAATCGTTCGACAATTAGACTTCCTAAACCCCCGACACGGGTCGTCGTCTTCGATTCAAGTCCTTCATTCCATACTCCTTTTGCGCCCTCTTGGTACGCTTTGTAGAAACATCATCTGTCTGTGTTGAATGTTCTCTACTTGTAGCGAGCACGGCTTTCTCTCGCCGATACACGACACCTTCATTCCTTCAACTTTATCCTGGTGCTTGAGCCAAAGCCCGGGTCGTATTGCCGGATCAAATGCCCATCCATCCAGAATCCAGCAGGCCACTACCAGGTTGAAGATGAATGAAGCTCATCTGCACTAGGAACAAGACTCGCGCATCCGGGGCGACATATTCTCCACCGCTAATACACTGTTTGTTCTTTAGCGAGACGAGGTCCGCAATTCCAGCGGATTGAACGTAGGAGGCAAACATCGTGCTGTCCTTGTCCCTGTCCCTGCTGTCCCCATTGAACAGGATAGCCATCCTCCCCTATCCTCAGATCATCCGTCGTCACGGCACTCACTGCAGTCGCAACAACAACACTCAGATTCTGACATACCTCCGGCAAAGGTGAACTCGCTGCGTTTCCGCTTATGTGCTTCGCGCTCCTCGGCTTCTTGTCATCTTGACAATATACGCTGGTATCGCTCTTCGCGAGCGAACATATTCCACGCTTTTCGTGATGTGCAGGTGTCGTGAGCTGGTTCCAGTTCGCGCAGGCTGTACTCGTAAGGTGCGAGACCCTGATCATGAAATGCCCCTTCTGATCTGGGTGACATGGTATCCGGCTGCTCTGACTGCTCTTCGGCATCGATCATCGCCATGATCAAACGGCGACTGTCATCAAGTGTCGAAGGATAATTATGCGTCGCACGGCGGCAAGGACGGCTCTCGGGCTGCTTCGACTGCCTACCACAGCATTGGAATCAGGGACACTTCGCAAGTCTTAGGGCAATCGACGGCTTTGGCGATAGGCAAGACTAGGCAAAATTCTGCATCAGCCCTTTGACGCTCCTGCTCTTCGTGCTCTCTTTGAGACTCCTCCAAGAATTGACGGAGGGGTTTCCTCGTCTGGCTCTTATTTGTCGTCTGAGCTTACTCTAGCATTCGCTGCCGCGGTCAAAGATGCTGTGGTGTCCCTAGCTAGACTCGTCGATTCTGATCTGGAAAGACAGACCGACTCGAGATGTTACCGACATGAAGACCTGTTATGAAGGATGTAGTCTGATAGAAAGTGTATCCACTTGGGGCTGATACCAAATTCGCTGAAAATGTTTGATTGGTGAATGCCTGTAAAGGCCGCCACCGAGGTCGAGGTTCCGTAATAGCTGCTGGACAGGAGAGCCCCAATAGCATGTCATCGATACCACGACGACCAGTGTATGCGAGTTTGTTCATAATAGCTTCTCCTTCCTGACGCATGAAATGGCGGTGTAAGAGGTGAATTTCAACCAAGTCTGCGACTCCATATGTCCACACAGTCGTCAAAGCTGGCAGGTATTTTCCTTGGGAAAGTCTTGAGATGCTGCACAATTCGTTGCGTCATGATCAATCAACAAACGATTGTAGATATCTGCTGCGACGATGGAATCGACATCGAGATAGGACATAGTTAAGCTTGAGCTCAAACCAACTGGGCTGGGTTCAGTGGTCAGCACGTTGTGGGCAGCCGTTGTTTGCTGGTACTTACCTTGCAATTGATCCCAGCGTCGCCGTCGTCACTGGAAGCGAAGAGGATGTATTAGAGGGAGTCAGGGAGACTGATCTCGATGACTCGAGCCAGAAAAGCAGCGTTCGATTCGTTGCGAACCAATCGCAGCTGAGGCTTGTGGCGAATGAGAGATGGTGTCACCGTGGAGTACTAACCTGCTTTAGCTTGATTTTTCAACATCAGAAGGAGGACAGTTTACGCATACCCTCCTTACCAGCTCCCTCAGGTCGTTGAAAGGATAATCTCTTCTCCACTCATGATATCAAGTTCTCCATTCGAGTTGGTCAATCAATTTCAAATCTCGGGACCAGCGGACATAATGCCTTTGGGGTCATATGGCTCCGAGGTGTCAGGAAGACTTCTTCTAGACACTGAATCTTGTCAGATCAAAACCAAAGATCAAAAATCAAGCCATGAATCAACAAACCCGCAAATACCCATATCTCTCAGTCAATCTCGGAAGTAACTTTCCGCCGAGCTTTGACTGGCCGTCTCTTCATTTGTCAAAGCCTTCGTGGATAGATCCTCGCCGTTGTATTGTTGTGTGAAGAGCGGCTCGTCATGAGTCAATATCTCAGCCAACGTGGCTGAGATGTTCAGAATCGACAAATCTCGTCGCCATCAAAGACGATGAGTGTAGACGGGTTTGGCGACTTTGCTCTCCTCTAGATGAGAGGGATGTCAATATCTCGCTTGCAGTGGAGGTAATAATATGTAACGTGTTAACTTGAACTTATCATACAAGACTGATGATGTCTTAGGGCTCCCAAGCATGTGAAGATCGAGCCAGCCTTTCAAGAAAGATGTTGCTGACAGTGACACAAGTGCCGACATTGACATCGGAACCAATATTGCTAATGCAAGCAGGAGAATCTTAGAAAAGTGATTTCGATACTTCATGGGACAGTAAAGTCTCTGCTCCTGAAACCCACGCCACGACCCCCAGCGCGTCGAGCGAAGCGCTAAAGTTGCCGAGACCTAGCTAGATGTCGAGACAACGAGCGGCTTCAATAATACTGGACGGGAGGATTGATAGAAGTCCTCTAGACGGGCGTGAGGGCATCGTGTACCGTCATCTCTACCCGATCCCACCGCCAACCCTTCCCCCCGACTACCCACCCCGGTCCGACTACTGCCCAGTATCGTTCGAGTCATCTTGTTTAACTGCCACTGGTTTCAAATCATCGTCAAAAATGAGGAGATCATCCGGGTCTTGAGGTCGTCGTTCTGGTGCTGGAGGGTTCGAAGCTCCTTCAACGGGCGGAGCTTCCGCAGGCTCAGGAGTCATGTTGCCAGGAGGACGTTTGAACCTCTCAATGTACGTCGGTCGAGGCCAAACATCATCTCCGGCATCTTCCATTATTCCTAGACTTGTGTCAGCGTCGTCAAAAGGCCGAGATGGATCAACGGTATGCTCACCAGAAGACTGACTGCTCTCCGCCCCGGCAACATTTCCAGGCGGTGACGCAGTTCCACCATCTTCACCTGCAGTGACTGGTGAATTTGAGTCTGACTCCCCCTGGTCTTTATCTCCAGGAGATGCTTCGCTAGGCGTAGTATTGTTGTTCGTGTCCTGCGGTCTATCACCGGATAGATAGACACGTTGACGTCTCTCAACCGGGATAACAGAAGCACGAGAATACTCGCTCAGTGTGACAAGATGAGGACGTCCTCTACCAGCCGTCCGTGGTTGGTGAGATCTATCTCCGCCGTTTGTGGCATGACCGCCACGACCACGTCCTCGTCCGCGGACGTTGTTACCCCGTCCTCTGGGGTTGCCGTTCCCTCTTCCTCTCCCCAGCCACGAGGTGCTCATGTTCCTAGGAGCGTCGGGAGAGGTTGCCATGTTTGACAATTGTATTTTGATAAATGTAAGGATGTTGTTGTGGAAAGAGATTCAATGAGCCTGAAGATCTTGAGAAGGTGTAAGTATCAACTGGTGAAATGTATGCTTGAGAAAGATTTCTTCGGAAAAGTCGATGGTAAGGAGAGAAAAGAAGGAGGAAATCACGAAGCAGAGAAGGGAGCATATATAGGAACTGTAAACCCACTAGCTTTGTCAGTGCCAGACTGATGATATGTCGATCTTCTTGAATGCAGGGGTCAGGTGCTAGAGAAATAAAAGTCGTAGGAATGCTAGGGGGGAATTTTGAGCAAAGACTTGATGAAGGTTACTGATGAAGATTGTAATAGATGTTTGTGGCGCGGGATTACTCGATGGGCATCTGTTGAATATATAAATTTGCAGGGACGAGTATGGAGGGGACCTTGGAGAAGGGGTAACATCATCAATGATCGACATTCCGAAGTCGAGGAAAGGTAGCAAACATGGACATATGTCCTGTATGCAAAAGACTTGGCCAGTCCTATCATGTCACAACTCGTCAAGCCATCGAGATCCTCGATGTGGAAGACACAGAAGGAGCAAACAAATTCTCCCGGCGCTCGAGGTACCTATGGGAGGCCATTGAATGTTTGCCTTCATGCATGCAAAGAGATCGATTCTGGGCAATAGCCAGGAGTCTGTTTGCTCGTTCGGAGAAGGTGACGCATCCAACTCAACTATATCGACCACAATGAAATTTTCGGCAGTGAGGGCCGTAGAGGAGAAGCTTGAGCAGCTGGCCGAGGATCGGTTGCGAAGGATCATCGATGTGTCATTAAAATTAAATACCAATGTGCGCAGTCGTGAAAAAGATAGGGTATTCACATCGGATGCCAGCAATACCAGTGGCGGGTCCAGAAAGCCGATCAACCATGTTTGCTTTTGCCAAAGACGTGCAGATATTACATTACCAATCACATTCAAGAACAGAACCTCCCAAGCCAATCTTCATCGAATGCTGCCAAACCAATCTTCGTCACCCATCAGTCCACCTTTTTCTTGCACGACATGCCCCACTTCCGGTAGCTGCGGTGGTGGACTCCTTGGTCGCAGTGTGATTGGGTCCGGTTCACTCATCACCGTATCTTCGTTCCCATGATACCCGTTTGTACCAGTCGTAACCGACCCATTCCGAGTGGGCTGCTGCTGTCCATATCCCATGCCCGTCTTATCTAGCCCCAATGAACTTGTTCTCCTCCAAAATGTCAAACTCTTCTTTTTCTTCAGCCGCGGTGGGAATTCTTCTTCGCCTTCATAGCCATGCTCCACGCTACTCACCCCACCACTGACGGTTCTCTGCCTTGCAGGTGCTGCTGACCCATTCCCCATGCCACCATCGTCATACCCAGTCACGTAGTTTAAGCTGCTCTTTCTCCTACCCCAGAAGCTACCACTCTTCTTCTTTTTTAGGCTTCTCTCGGCACCACCGTCGGCTAGACTGCCGATTATGCTGTCAGCACCCGGTGTCTGCGGTCTTCCAGAAGTGATGGAGTCAGCGGATGAAGAGGCACGGTCACTGTAGCCACGCTTGAATGGGAGGAGACGGAAGACGCTGCTCGGTCTTCGCGGTGATTTGGATGAAGGCGATGGCTGGGAGGAAGGAGCGTATGGGGATGGCGATGCGGTAGCGGAAACTTCATAGCCCATTTTTCGTAGTTTGGAGGATGTCTGGGACCGAGGTGCGTCTTGAGGTGACGCATCGTCATCAGGGAAGGTTCCTGGCATAGTGGGTGAGGTGGCGGAAGGAAAGTATCTGTTGTATGTAGCATTGCTTAATGGAGCTTGCTCTTGCTGTTGAGACGGAGTGGAAGGACGCATGGTGGGTTCGGTGGGAGGTGGAGTTGGAGGTTCTGGAGCAGGAATTGAGGTGCCGTTGGTGAGGGAGTCGGATAGCGACGGGGAAAGCGGACCGATCTGAAATGATTCGACGGATTGACCGATGAGGGGAACGGATTTGCGTTTGATTATTGGGCCAGACCTTGAGGACATGTTGTACATTTATGTATGTTGTCAATGTATGCAAGTGACGTCGTGGCGCGACTGTTGTATTTGTTTCTCTCTTGATTATGTGCAGATCACCGATTAAGAACAATAAGCTGTCAAAAAGAAGCGTTCAAAGCCTATTAAAATGGAGTGAATATGAATAGAGAATTATAACGAATGAAAAGGATCATATGAAACGAGGGTGAAGAGACTGATCACATCGACCAGGATCTCTCCGCTAAAACTCCCTTTACTGTGCCACTTCCACCAATCATAGCGCAGACCCCTCGGAGCTGCAGAGTTCCTCATCATAGACATGTCGATACCCATACACTTATATTTATCATATATGTCTATGTCAAATGGATGGTCACAACGTTGTTCTAACGTGCCAGAACCATGGTTTGACTATGTACTAGCCCCCCTCTTTCCCAATTCGTCACGTCGGAGCTTCATGAAACATAATACATGCATGCGGAATGCCTACTTCGCCTTCCCACACGTCTCACAGCAGTCTTCCGGCTTTGGTCTACCGCTCAGCGTATCCACAATCTTCTTCAGCTGCAACCACGACTCGTCCTTGGGTCTTCGGTCCTTCCAATCCGTCTCTTCCCTCTCGACTCTCTCCATACCCCCGAATACGACACTTGCACCTTTGATACCAATCACCGACATGCTCATTGGATCTGCCATGATCTCGTCTTTGGACTGTTCTGCATAGCCTTCCAAGAACGTGATACATTTGACCGCCAGCCGTACAGCTCGAACCCGATCCATCGGCGACGGAGTACCACCTTGTTGAACATGTCCGGGAATAGCAAACCTTGACTCGAACCGACCTCTTGCTTCCTCTTTGATCATGTTAGCAATCACCTCGGTCGTGTATGTTGTAGATGCGTGCTCGTTCCTCAAGATCAATTTGCCGGCCCGACTTTGCCCTTGATCTTTAGCGAAGCTGGTACGCAAGTGTTCAATATCCCTTGCGAGCATCTTAATGTTGATACCTTCCTCGGGTGTATATACTGCCGTTGCCCCAATCGATAATCCAGCAATGGTTGCAATGTACCCAGACTTGCCTCCTTGCGTTTCAACCACAAACACCCGTCGCCTCGAAGCTGAAGCCGACTGCTTGATGGCGTCGCAATAACTCACTAGAGCGTTCAAGCATGTGTCGCTTCCCACAGAGTATTCGGTGCCTGGAACGTTGTTGCTGATTGTGGCTGGTAATAGGGCGATCGGTATTCGGAATGCTGGATATTCTGGTCGGGCTTTTCGCAATTCGCTGACTGCTGTGAATGCTTCAAATCCGCCAATGATAAAAAGTGCATCGATCTTGTATTTCTCGAAACAGAATGCCGTCTTTGGCATATCTTCTGATGGCAAGGCGCGGTTGGTGCCAATCTCCGATCCACCTTTGCTAACCCATCCCTCCACGTCCAACCAATTCATTTCTCGAACAGAGCCTACTGGCTGATCATCATGATGTCGGCAGAGACCTGGGAATCCATTGTGCAAAGCAAGCGGTGTATGGCCTCTTGTGAGACAGTATGCAACCGCTGCTCTCGTGGCGGAATTCATCCCACCAGCTGGCGCACCGATGTGGATTATCCCGATCCGCATTTGCTGCAGAATGTTAGATCCTGATAAACGACAACGATGAAGACATACCTTTTCCTTGGGTAACCTCATCTCCGGCTGGTCAATGGCGGTGGTCGTCATGTAGGCATTACGATACTCGGCAAACTCTGCATCGCGCAGTTTCATCGCCCGATCAAAGTCTCTGGCCTCAATGGCTTTTGCAACGGCGTGGGTATCTTCGACGGCCTTGATCAAGGGTTTCCTCACAATCTTATTCTCGATGATACAAATGACAGGTGTGGGTGTTTCTGGGGTTGCGTCAAGAACAGCTTCCACAGCCTCCACTCCTTGTAGGGTTGATAGCATCCGATCGTAAGCGCAAGCTCCACCTCCTCTTTGTACGTGTCCAAGTGTGGTAATTCGAGTGTCCAGCTTCAATCGATTGGAAAGAAGGTCTTTGACTTTGGTGGGAGTGACTTTGTTGAGAGACAGATCGTGAGCGCCTTCTGCAACAATGACAATGGTTTTCCGTTTGCCCATGCTGCGATGCTGTCGATGATTAGCTGGTTATCGTCATGTTGAAGTAGACACTTACCTTAGAAATAATGCCACACATCTCTTCTTCCCAATTCTCCGATGGGGGCTTCTCCGGAATAAAAACGAAGTCCGCACCAGTGCTGACTCCCGCCATCAAAGCCAGCCATCCGCAGTGTCGCCCCATGACTTCAATGACGAAAGCCCGTTGATGAGAGAAGGCGGTGGCATCGATGTAGTCGACAGCTTCGCATATCCTTCCCAATGAAGAATAGCAGCCAATAGTTGCATCGGTCGAAGACAGATCATTATCGATGGAGCCAACCAATCCGACAATGTTGAGGTGTTTGAAAGGGTCAATTTGCCTTGCTGTGAGCTCCCCCTTGTCTACCAGCTCCTTGAGTAAGCCCGACCATTCTTTTCGGAAAGTGTCAGCTCCAGTAAGACTTCCGTCTCCACCGCAAATGACCAGCGCATCGATACCGGCAGATACCATGTTCCTCGCCGCTTGTAGACGACCAGGTCTTTCCATAAAGGCCTTGCATCGCGCTGTACCGATCAGTGTACCTCCTTCTGACAGGTAACCTCGAACATCTTCCCACTTCATCTGCTTAATGAGGTCTCCGCCCCGGACCAACCCCTCGTACCCCTCATAGATCCCATACGGCTCACAGCCCTTAGCGATTGACATTCGGACAACAGCTCTGACGACGCCGTTCATCCCTGGAGCATCGCCTCCACTGGTCATCACGCCAATGCGGCGCTTCTTGCCGGGTAGGGGTGGTGGAGGCATCGTAGATGGTATGCGGGTTTACTTGGTGAATCTATTAGGTCATTGGGAACAGTGAAAGAAGTATTTGATATCACGATATCCAAGGTGACGATAATGAAAGTAAATATTCTAAGGAACAAGAGGAAAAGCAATAAATATAAGTTTTCAGCTGCATTGAGCAGATAAGATGATACAAGCTCAATAAGCTGCAACTCCGCGCGAGTCATAAAACCCCGCCTTGGCATGTGGGATGCTGGTCCAAGCTTATGATCTAGTTTCCCTTGCCTAAGCTTCTCAATCCCTCAGTCCTAATTTATGGATTCATCAACCTCAACGATGACCGATCCATTTTCTATATCCCTCAGAGCATGGCTGGCTCGGGATACAACCAAAGATTCTGTTTCCTACCTCATTTCACGTATCAATGCCCAGAAGGGTTCCTTCCGCAATGTCACCGAGGCAGGCCTCGAGGAAGAGATCCGCTTAGCAGAAGCAGGAGAAGTCAATACAGTCGAAGATGGGGAAGAGAAACAAGCTACTGATGATGGCCAAGATACACAAACGAAGGGAGACGAGCTCTTCAAAGCGCGGGAGGAGATTATCAAACAGATTTCGTGAGCTTTTTGCCAAAAAGAGAAGACCACTATCAACGGCCATTGACATTCGCTAGAGCTGCAAGCAGAGCAAGCTCCAATGCCCTCGAATTTGTATCGCTGCTATTGTCTAAACACGCGTCCAAAGCTGCTGAAACTACAATTTCACCATCCATCAAAGCAATTATCCCCATGGCATCAATCGGCGCAGAGGTCATGCAACGACCGCCTCCATCGGAAGCCGAGAGAAATGCTGAAAACTTGGTCGGTCTTGGATGGAGAATGCAGTCTTTGGCACGGAATGCCGATTCGCTGTTGAAATCCGCCTCACGGTTGGAGCAGGAAATGGAGCGCGAGGCTACCTACTGGAAGGAGATCCTTGCCGTCAAAGAGAATGGGTGGTCACTTTGTCGGCTGCCAGGAGAAGGACATACCCTTGGTGTTCGGTTTGGTTTCGGTGAAGGTACACAAGCTGTAAAAGCCACTTGCTATGCCACACTGACAGCTGCCTAGCTCATCCTGAGTTCCGCGATCGAGGCCTAGCAGCTCTGCGAAGAAACACAAACGGCAATATCGAGCTCGACCGTGGTCCTCGATGGCAGGGAGATAAGAGACTCAGAGTCCGGCTCTTAGATAAGGGCAAAATATTAGCAGTAACCGAGAAGCCCGCAACGTCAGAAGACGGAGAAATATCACTTCCAGAGACCCTCCTCCGAGCTCGAAACAGCCTCTTGGACGAAGAACTTTACCAGGAACTCAACCGCGAAGCTCGCAACCTAATCCACCATGGCGTTACCTGCATCGGCGACACCATCCGCTTCCCTTATCAAGAAAAGTCCGATATTAGACTCGACCTCGTGGCTGTTGATGACATACAAGACATTCCCAACCCCAACGCCTCCGAAGTCCCAAGAGCAGTCTTATTGGCCCTCCGCATACTCCTCTCGCACGCCCACCGCGAAAACCTTGCCAGGCGCTCCAAACCCCCTGCACCCATAACCAATACCTCCACCCCTCGACCAATCTACCCTCTCCTCCGTCCCATCATCGAATTCCTAAAACACGACTCCGCAGTAACCGCAACCAAAGCCCTACTTACGCATCTAAAAACCGCTTTCAGCGCAGCCAACATCCCCTTCTCCACACAACCAAACACCTCATCTCTCACGCTCCCAAGCCCCACATCTTCCAGCTCATCCTCAAACTCAACAATCAAAAACCTACTCTCCAATCTCACAACCCCGCACCACGCCCTCCATACCCTCCACCTCCCCTCTGCACACACGACCCTAAAGCTCGAAATCAACACCTCCGTTTTCGCACCTGTATTTGGTACTTCTTATACCCTTACCACCTCCTCCTCCATCCAACCATCAGGTTCACCAAATCCTACCTCAACCCTCCCACCCCTTCCCCAAACCCTATCATTCCCCACCCTCGAAAAAATGAAAGTACATCTCTACCACATCCTCGCTCTCGACACCATAAATTTCCTCCTCCAGAAGCAGGAAATCCAGAAAGACTGGGCGAAGTTCGACCCGTATCAGGCTGAGATTTTCAGAAACAAAGGGAAGAAGGGAAAAGTGACGGTGTGGGTGGATGATGGAGGGTTGGGTGTGGAGTGGAGTCTGAATGCAGGAATTGGGGACGGAAGTGGAAGTGGGAAGAGGGTGTGGGGTTCTACACGGGGTGAGGGAGGGGATGGGGAAGTACAAGAGGATGCTGCAGAGAACATGGTAGATGTTCTATCGAGGAATATCCTCTAATCGCAAACAACCACAAATGGATAAGTCAAAGAAGGCAACATCCGCAGTAGCGAGCTCATGCACAACCTGTATATCCATCTATCAACAATTTCACGAGTCATTGCTCTGAATGCCAATAACACAGCTATCCCTTCCCTCACGCTAGCCACAACCTCCTAAGAATCGCGAGCATCAACGTCTATTATCACCCCTTCCACTTTCTCCGAATTCTCAAAGATTGATATCTCAGATGGGAATCATGAATGGCACCAACAACCGCCACAACATGGAGTGAAAAATCGAAACCATGCAAAGCTTCATGACAGCACAGAAGTGCAATAATATGATCAAGAAGCAAGCCGGCTCTTAAAATATGTACATAAAATGCCTCTTCCCAAAATGATGCCAACTCAAGCTACTAACAACAGTAGTGAATCCCCATTTACCTCTCTCTCCTTCACCCAATTCATATTAAGAAGCGCTGCCTCAGGAACATCGCAGCACCCCTTCCCCCCAGCCAGAAATTATGCTACCCGGAAAAAAGGCCAGCCAGCCACCAAAAACCATGCATACAAACAACAACAAAAGCTCAGAATTTCGACACCGCAATAGCAATAGCCTGGGAGTCACTATGACTGATACTAACATCCACTGACTTAACCCCCGCCTTCTCAGCAGCAGCTTTCGCATCCCCATGTAACTATCATCCAAATTAGTTTTCCCCCCCAAATCAAAGAGGAATCATCAAGATCCACATACCATAACAGTCGGCCCCCCATTCCCCCCACTCAAAACCTCAATCTCCCTCAACCCCGCCCCCGCCCCCTTCCCCTCAACGCCCAAACTCTTAAAAACAGCCTCCTTCGCACTCCATCGTCCCGCAAAGCTCGCTTGCGGACTAGGCGCCTTTCTGCAATACGCTTGCTCCTCAGGCGTAAAATTTCTCTCGATGAAAGTTTCATTATCAATGTTGATAGCATCCACACTCTCGACATCAACGCCGATTTTGGAGTTTTCCGTCGCGGTAGCCTTGGCGAGGGATTCCACCATCATCTTCGTTTGTTTAGTTTTATCGTCGTCTTTGACTTGCTTTAGTGCGGAGGAAGGGTATGTAAGCTCAGAGGATTTCTTATCAATTGAAACGCGGGAGGTGGGATCGAGGAACACTTTGCTCTGTTGAGCATCCGTGTAGGGGCTGTGTGTTTTTGCGACAAATAAGGTATTTGAGATCATGCCGTGGTGGAAATATCGGTATGCGCGCTTTTGTCTGGCTTGCACCTTTGCTTTGTAGGTCTGATATTGGGATGGATCGAGAGTTGCGAAGAGGTACTTGGGGTGAATCCCAATGGCTTGAGCGCCTTTCTGGCCGAATCCGAAGGAGGTGACTGAAAAAGCTTTGACACCGTCTGTTTGGATGGTTCGGCTCGGGTACACAATGTAGTCGAATTTCTCCATCACCTTGTCCACGTTGTCTGCATTTCGATTGCCTGGCACAAGGCCGGTGTTGAGCACTTGTAAGCAACCATTCATCATCCATGCACCTGCTGCGCCCTTCGGATGGCCAGTCAGATATTTCTGGAAAATTCCCAGCAAGGCATTACCCTTTTTCCGGCCGAGGTGCTTCATTTGTTGGCAAATGACGTCCGATTCATTCTTATCGTTTGCAACGGTCGAAGTACCATGGAACGAAGCCACACCCAAGTCGTCAATGGTCAGACCCCATGTAGCAAGAGCTCCACGCAAAGGTGCTATCCGCTCGTCCTGCTTCCAGAAGTTGTTGCAGAGATTGAACTGAGCGTCTTTCTCCTGCCGTATAGCTTCTCGTTCGATGTGGCTTGCTCGATCCTGCATGTACTCTGATTCATTGACATCACTTCCCTGAGCTTTCATCGCGGTAACTTCTTCCTGAAGATACATGAGCTCCGACTCTTGCCATTGCTTGATCTGTGTTTTCCGGAGATCGAGCTGACGGCGTCGGTAGTTGATATCGAGTAGTGGCGAGGGGTATTTGCCTGGTGTCTCGCGAGCAGTCGTCAGCACACCTTGACCAGGCGCTGGGACCGATCGTCCAATCTTGTCAGTGGCGGTCGCAGTGAGACCCAGGATGCCATAGATTGGAACACCCATATCCAAGGCAAGTTGAGCAGTCATGATGACCTGCATACCGCAGCCTTGCGATTCCATGAACCCATTACGAGTAGTCGTTGTTGGGCGAGACATCTCTTTTGGCGTTCTACCATGAGCGAATTCATCCTCAGCGTTACTCGTTGCCTTCATATTGGCAAATTCGTATGATCCCTCTTCTTGGAAGTCATCGAACCCACCAACGAAGCAGACCCTAGCTTTGCCCTCCATGATAGTCTCGTAACCGATATCGACGGATTCGACAGCAGTAGCACATGCGCCGACAGGGGTTTTGATAGGTCCAGTGGATGAGAGAAGCAGCATGTTCACCCATGCACTCATCGTGTTGATGAATGACTCTTGCAAGATATCCTTCTGCAATGGCTTGTCCAAGAAGCGATCTTTATACATGCCTCGAAGAGCAGTAGTACCACCAATGCCGGAACCGATACAGTTGCCCACCTCAGAGATATGGACGTACTGATAGAACTCATATGGATCAGTGATCCCAGAAGCAAGTAGAGATTCAACTGTGCAGACAAGGACATATAGGGTAACGGGATCGACTTGGGAGATAATATCATCGGGGATACCGTAATTCTTTGCGTTCCACCCGGTGGGTATCTGGCCGGCAACAAGGCGATCAAATTTGAGGGCTTTTGGTATCAGTAGCGTTGCGCCCTTCTTTAATCGAACGGAAAATTCGCCAGTCTCTGGCATTTCGAAGACTTCTACCTTGTCCCTATGTTCCCGCTTGAACTCGTGTGCCGTTTCCTTCGAGGATTCAAAGGGGTCAAGGTCCTCTTCGATGACGACTTCTTGCAGCAATTGCTTCTTATTCGGATCATAGCCATTGAAAAGCTCGGGCTCGATTAATCGGATACCAGAGTGCTCCAAAATGTATTTCTCATACTTGGGCTTAACGTCCTTGTCGTCGACAGGCTCATTAGTCTTTGCGTCAACCCAGCCTGAGTAAGTCTGTCCTTTCAAAGGACCATTATGGTTTTTGATCAGACCCATGATCCATGCCATCTCAACGCAACCTTCAAGTGAGAATTGACCGTAAGCCTCCATCTCCCATCGAGTTCTGGAATTACCCCAAGGGCCAACTTCCGAAAAGCCAGTGACAACGACGACTTTATCGAGGTTCACCATGCCTTTCAGATTCTTATTAAGAGGTTCAATCTCCGCTTCCCAGTCAGGAAGCTCAGGAAATTGATACTTGATGTTTGCACGGGGCTCAACAGTGACCTTTTTGTACAGAGCTTCACTGTTCTCTCCATTGACAATCTTGTTTTCCACGGCGATTTCTTTGGTGACAGCCTTTCTAACTTCGCTAGTCTCCATAATTTCTTTGCGTAGATTCGTCATCAGATCCTTGAGATCTGGGATGAATTGTAGGCCGCCATTGAGATCTGCGAAGACTGGCTCCATCTGGCAAAGATTGACGATGGTCGGTGACATGAGACCAAGCAAATTGAAAGCCATTTCCTGTTGTGAGAAAGTCCGAACGCCATAACGTTCAACCCCTTCCGCAACGACATTGTTGCCAGACATCAGGCCAGTTCCACGAGTCCAGCCAATAACTGCACCGCAGATAGTCAAGAAATTACCCCAACTTTCGGAATGCCATCTGTTAAATAAAGTCTCTAGTGCAAGTTTGGATTCGGAATAGAGACCATCGTTACCGAACGTGCCATGGTTGGGGGATAAGGGCAGAATAACTTGCGCTGGTCTGGTCTCAAACCCTCGCTCCTGCTTCTGTGACTTGATGCCCCCAAGCATGCGCAACAGGTTGGTCAACATGATCCGATGTGCCAATTCTGACTTGCTATCGATGCTATCAATCTCCCGGCCATTTTCTGGAATAGCGGCAAACGGGACGACAAAATCGAGATCCCAGCCCAGAGAGCCTTTTTTAGTGTCGTAAATGTATTCAACAAGGTTTTCAACATCTTGTTTGCTGCCCTGGTTGAATGGCACAACAACCAACTGAGACCCACGGCCGCCGTAACGAGCGTACATGGCTTGGTAATATTCTGTGACCTGCGGCGAGAAACGACTTGTCGTGACTACAACCTTGGCACCACCGCTGATCAAACCTTGAAGCACTTCAGCTCCAATGGATCCTGCACCTGCGCCTGTCATCAAGACATGCTTTCCCTGAAACGTGACGCCGGACTTGGCGGCCTCTTCGAGACCGTCCAAATACATTCCCGTAAGTCTCTTACTGTATTCCCATCCGTATTGATCTTTTCGCTTGAGGTGAAGGAATGGAATGGTCTCGACCTTGCCTTGCTTGACATGTCCATTCATATGTAGCCGTGAGCCGTTCTTGCCTCCTTTCTTGGCATGACCATTCATGGCCTTTCCGTTCTCGACTGGTAATATTTGACCTTCATTCATCGCTAGCGAGCGGATAACATTTTCGTACAGAGACTTGATCTGCAGCTGAGACGATTTGGATAATTTGTGTTGTTGTTTGATGAGCTTGTAGATACGACTAAGGTCATTTTGTACTTTAGTGCGGTTGCCATATTCGGATATCTTGCCTCCTTCAGCCATTTCACGGACGTAATGCTCCAGCTTCCTGGCGCTGGTCCGGGGTACCTCCGCATATTCAAGATTGCCTCGAGCATCAACACTTGTCTGAGGTCCTGTTGGAATTGCGACATCTTTGTAGACAGGTGCAACACCTATAACATCCTTGCAGTTCTCAATCAACTGCTGGCCGAGTTCTTTTGCTAGCTTATAGGTCTCGCCTCGATCCGTAGGGCAGACATCCATGTGGTATTGCATGAAATCAAGTAAAAGGGGATTCGATCGGTTCATGATGAGAATGCATCGGCTAACGATCTCACGATCTACAGCCTTGAGTCGACCGAAGATGATGTCGTAGTACATTGAAAGTACGTCTTGACGGGCCCAATTCCATGCTGAATCGTATATGCGAGCCTTGAGGGGGTTGAACGACGGTTCAATACCGCTGGCATAGAAATCTCCATGCTCGGTGTTCCATAGATCTAGCTGTGCCTGCAATACTTTGGAAGATTCTTGCGAGCCAACAAAAGCCTTATCGCCTGCGCGAAGATCCATTTTCAGGTATCGCGCAAACAGCTCGAGCTGCTGCTTGAACAAAGCGCGCTGATCTTTGGTGAGGGCATCAATCGCTGCCGGATCCATCATCATGCCTCCTCCAGCACCCCCACCATCTCCACCTGAGCTAGGCTGGGAAAGACTGATACCTGCTGCGGAGGCGTACTTATTGACAATGTCATCAAGATATGCCTTGGCGTCGGCCTCGGATCCAAGACGAGATCCAGGTTCAGCGGTCAGGGCATAGAGGAGCGCTCCATCCTGTCGTCCAGATCCCAAACCCCATCTGGTCTCCAGGTATTTGCGTACGGCTGTGATGTTGAAGCCTCCAGGCATCTTAGATGACACAAGTCGGGCCACAAGCGAAGATGACTGTTTGCCCAACTGGCCATTGAAGGTAGCTTGCATGGAAGCTCCTAGCTCGTCGAGAGGAGTATCCTCTGGCTTCTCCGGTGTTGATCCAAACTCTTTTCCCAGATCGCCTAGAATCTCGTTCTGCAGAGTCGACTTCCCACCAACCAAATCCTTTATTGCCTTGCTCAAGGGTATATCAGCAAGAGGCTTCTTCAGCTTCTGAGCAATTAGGGCTCGGACGATGTCGACTGCAGACACTGGGGCATCTGCAACGGCAGCTGCAGGGCCTGAACTTGGAGGTGGTGGTGGAGCTGCTTGAGTTGGGTTGGAAGTCGATGGTTGTTGTGAGGGAGCTTGTGCGGAAGTGTCGCCTGCTGCCGGAGTGGGCTCTTCTTCGACGACAGGATCAACATCATAGTAAATCTCTTTGGCGTCCTTGTTATAACACAGAATTTGGCGCTGGACGGATAATGCTGCGTCGTAGGCTTCGTATTTGGAGGCAAGTGTCCGCTTGGCCATGCCACCAAGTGTGTCTGCAGGGCCTATCTCGACGATACGCTCTGTAGTCTTTTCTGCCAATATGACATCTTGTGTCTCGATCCATCTCACGGGTGATGCGAATTGATATGCGAGTAGCTCGACCAAGAGCGTGTGTGCTAATTCTTGCTCGACTTCAGGAGTCATGATGCAGGGGTTTTACGTCCTCTGGACGAGAAAGGAGGATGTGTTACTTGACCGCAGGGTCTGCTGAGACCAATTTCGAGTGAAGGTATAGGATGTTGAAGGATAAGGTAGCTTATTGGTTATACTCATGTAGTGTATTGCAGAAGGTGAAACTGGACGTTGATCATGAGACGCTTGGTTGACCACGGATGAAGGATGTTGGGGTAATTGTCAATCGTAAACAAATCAATTGATACGAGAATGTGACGAGGAGCTGTAGGATATCAGAGACTTTCTTTCGGGCTTGAAATCAGAGAATGCTCGCAGTGTTGGATGACCAGCTTTCCATTTCTCCGCAATTGGCCAGTAGCAGCTCCAACGTAATAACAGAAGTTTTTGCCTAGAGAATTTCGGGCCCGTGCATGAGGTGGAGCCGGATTGTTGGGCCCTAGTTGAGAAAAACCAAGCCTACAGTAGCTAGCCAATGCCAAGATACAGGGGCTCAACCCCCGGAAATGTCGGCGGATCGGTCCTTTCCAGCCCTATTACCGTCTCTTTTTCTAGAATGACGGCAGAAAATCCTCTTCCCAACAGCTCAAAGACTCGCATAAACGGTCTACCGTGCATCAGGCTGCAGTGTCAACAAGAAACGCCATTGCATTAACACTATCTCTTGCTCATACCCCCCTGCGATCCTCTCAATTAATGAAATATTATTGTGAACACAAATCTCCTGTGATCAGAGATCCAACGTTCTTTCCTCCAACATTTTTTAACAGCTATTAATCAACAATTAAACCAATTGAGAGTCTCATTTACTTGACGACTTGTCACTCACTCTTTGGTAAATCCCTCCTGCCCAAAAGTGAAATCACACGTAAATGAACCCTCAAGTCTTTATCAATCATTGAAGGACTAATCCGCGACCTTCCAGGCTCCCCCACGATCTCCAGTCTTGTTATCATACTCTCAAACCATTCTTCAGCATGTACGGCACATCTGGCACCGGGCCACATACAGGAGTCTCTACCCCTCGCTCCTCCTCTTCCCTACGACCAATCACCCTCACCCACGGTTCGCTCGAGCACACTCTCCTCATCCCGACCGCTCTCCACTATCACGCCGTTCAACTCCGAGAACGGTTCACCAAATCTCTTCCGACACCCACAGATGAGCTTGCTCAAGATGACGAGCCTTCCTCAACCGCTGAACTACTGGCAAGATACCTTGGCTTTGTTGCAAACCAAGTTGACGAGGGCGAAGACGACGGACAAGGCACCTACGACGAAGTCTTGAAGTTGGTCTTGAATGAATTTGAGCGGGTACACCTACAAGGCAATGACATACACGCTCTTGCAGCATCTTTACCCGGTATTACTCAGAAGAAGCTCCTAGTTGTACGGTCCTATCTTGCTGCGCGAGTGGGAACCAAGCGACCAATAAAAGCACACGATTCGGCCCTGACGAGAGCAGTTGGGGAGGGCCAAGCCAGTCTCTACGCAATATTTGGTGGGCAGGGAAACATCGAAGAATATTTCGAAGAGTTGCGCGAAATCTACAATACCTACTCTTCTTTCCTCGAGCAGCTTGTCCAGCGGTCAGCGGAACTCCTTCAATCCCTCTCTAGAGATGCCCGTATTGAAAAATTGTACCCCAAAGGCCTGGATGTCCTACGTTGGTTGCACAACCGCGATACCCAGCCAGACACCGACTATCTCGTTTCTGCCCCTGTGAGTTTGCCTTTAATTGGACTTGTTCAATTGGCACATTACACCGTCACTTGTCGAATGCTGGGCTTGGATCCTGGCGAGGTTAGGGAACGACTTAGCGGTACAACAGGTCACTCCCAGGGTATAGTCACTGCTGCAGCTATTGCTGCTGCAGACTCATGGGAAAGCTTCGAGAAGGCGACTAAGGATGCGCTTACAATTTTATTTTGGATTGGATGTCGGAGCCAGCAGGCTTATCCACGAACGTCATTGGCCCCAAATACACTCCAAGACTCGGTCGAAAATGGCGAAGGAAGCCCTACGCCGATGTTATCAGTTCGCGATCTACCAAAAGCTGCGCTACAAGAGCATGTCAATGCTACAAACCATCATTTACCCAAGGAACGACAAATTGCTATCTCCTTGACTAATAGCGCACGCAACTTTGTCGTGACTGGTCCACCTATCTCGCTCTATGGTCTGAATGTCCGCCTCCGGAAAGTCAAAGCCCCTACTGGGCTCGATCAAACAAGGATACCCTTCACAGACCGCAAGGTCCGCTTCGTGAACCGTTTCCTTCCGATAACAGCTCCTTTCCACAGCATCTACCTTACAGATGCCTATAATCAGCTTCAAGAAGATCTCAAGGGACTACAGATCAGCTCGAAGGGCCTTGGTGTTCCGGTTTTCGACACGGCTACTGGCGAAGATATCCGGGGAGACAGCGGTAACATTGTCCCGGCTCTTACAAGGATGATCACACAGGATCCCGTCAATTGGGAGAAGGCGACTGAATTTCCAAATGCTACACACATTGTCGACTTTGGCCCAGGCGGTATATCTGGCCTTGGTGTATTGACGAATCGGAATAAAGATGGTACTGGCGTGCGGGTGCTCCTTGCTGGTGCTATGGACGGCACCAATACCGAAGTCGGCTACAAGACAGAGCTATTCGATAAAGATGAGGAGCATGCTGTCACGTACGCTGTCGACTGGGTCAAAGAACACGGGCCCAAGCTAGTGAAGACATCCGCTGGACAGACCTTCGTAGATACCAAGATGAGCAGACTACTCGGTATTCCTCCGATCATGGTAGCTGGTATGACGCCTTGTACCGTGCCGTGGGACTTTGTCGCGGCAACAATGAGCGCTGGGTACCACATAGAGCTGGCCGGTGGTGGCTATTATAACGCAAAAACAATGACCGAAGCTCTGACCAAAATAGAGAACAACATTCCCGCGGGCCGTGGTATCACGGTGAATCTCATCTATGTCAATCCTCGTGCTATGGGGTGGCAGATACCTTTGATACGACAACTTCGCTCCGACGGAGTACCCATCGAAGGCTTAACAATAGGTGCCGGTGTTCCATCCATTGAAATCGCGAACGAGTACATAGAGACTCTAGGCGTCAAGCACATCGCCTTCAAGCCGGGGTCGGTCGAAGCCATTCAGCAAGTCATCAACGTTGCTAAGGCCAACCCGCACTTCCCAGTCATGCTTCAGTGGACTGGTGGACGTGGTGGCGGCCACCATTCTTATGAAGACTTCCATCAACCTATCTTGCAAATGTATGGCAGAATTCGAAGATGTGAAAACCTTATCTTGGTCGCAGGCAGTGGCTTTGGAGGATCGCAAGATACCTATCCATATATGACTGGCAGCTGGTCTTCCAAGTTTGGGTATCCGCCAATGCCCTATGATGGTTGCCTTTTCGGTAGCCGTATGATGACCGCCAAGGAAGCTAAAACATCGAAGAATGCAAAGAAAGCGATCGCTGAAGCTGAAGGAATTGATGACAGCCAGTGGGAAAAGACATACAAAGGCCCAGCTGGTGGTGTGATCACTGTGCTTTCCGAGATGGGCGAGCCAATCCACAAGCTTGCAACTCGGGGTGTAAAGTTCTGGGCAGAGATGGACAAGAAGATCTTCAGTCTTGACAAAGCGAAGCGGCTTCCAGAGTTGCGCAAGAATCGCGAATACATCATCACCAAACTAAATGCGGACTTCCAAAAGGTCTGGTTCGGCCGCAATGCGGCTGGCGAAGTTGTGGATCTGGAAGACATGACGTACGGCGAGATCGTGCGTCGGATGGTGGAGCTCATGTATGTCAAGCATGAGTCTCGGTGGATTGACCGATCACTTGCCAATTTGACAGGGGACTTCATCCGTCGGCTGGAGGAGAGATTCACAACAGGCGCGGGCAAGCCTTCCGTGCTCCAGAGCTACTCTGAGTTGAACGATCCTTACCCTTTCGTTGAGACAGTCATTCAGACGTATCCAGAGGCTCAATCCCAGCTCATTAGCGCTCAGGACGTGCAGTTTTTCTTGCGATTATGCCAACGCCGTGGCCAAAAGCCAGTACCGTTCGTGCCCTCTTTGGATGAGAACTTTGAGTTCTTTTTTAAGAAGGATTCACTGTGGCAATCCGAAGATCTTGAAGCAGTCGTGGATCAAGATGTAGGCAGAACCTGTATCTTACAAGGCCCCACAGCTGTCAAATACTCCAATACCGTGGACGAACCCATCAAGGAAATTCTAGATGGCATTCACAACGATCATATCAAAGGCCTTACACAGGATTTATACAAAGGTGATGATTCTGCCATTCCTGTCCTTGAATACTTTGGTGGAAGGCTCTTGACCGATGAGGAAGACGCCGAGATTGACAGCGTAACCGAGTCAGTGGATACTGATCGAGTTAGCTACCGTCTTGCTTCAACTCCGAACGCCACAATGCCAGATCTTGAAGCTTGGTTACGCCTACTTGCTGGGAAGATGCATTCCTGGAGATTCGCTCTCTTTACTACCGAAGTATTTGTGCAAGGTCAGCGGTACCAGACGAACCCGATCAAGCGTATCTTTGCACCCTACCCGGGGATGTTTGTTGAGATTGCTCATCCGAAAGACCCCATGAAAACGGTCGTCAGAGTCCAGGAACCATCACACTCAGGGAGAATGACCAAGACGATTGAGATATCAATGACTGGGAAGAATGAAATCGTACTAAATATGTTCGAGGAGAGAACGGCTGAAGGTGGTCCTGTGGCATTGCCACTCAAGTTTACATATCATCCTGAAACCGGTTATGCACCGATCCGAGAAGTCATGAGCGATCGCAACGATCGTATCAAAGCATTTTACTACCGGATATGGTTTGGAGATGAAGCCGTCCCATTCGATACTCCCACAACGAGCACATTTGATGGTGGTCGAGCTACAGTAACAAGCAAGGCCATTGCCGATTTCGTCCATGCTGTTGGCAACACCGGGGAGGCGTTTGTAGAGCGACCAGGTAAGGAGGTCTTCGCGCCTATGGACTTCGCAATCGTCGTCGGATGGAAAGCCATCACCAAGCCCATCTTTCCGCGAGCGGTTGATGGTGACCTGCTCAAGCTCGTACATCTGTCCAACGGTTTCCGAATGATACCTGGCGCCGAACCTCTCAAGAAAGGCGATGTTCTTGATACGACCGCCCAGATCAACGCTGTGGTTAATCAGGACTCCGGCAAGATGGTCGAGGTGTGTGGGACGATTAAGCGACGGGGTAAAGCCGTCATGGTAGTCACTACTCAATTCTTGTATCGAGGCACTTACAATGACTTTGAGAATACATTCCAGCGCAAGGATGAGACACCGATGCAGATTCATCTTGCCACCACTAAGGATGTTGCTGTGCTTCGCTCAAAAGAATGGTTTTGCATGGATGATCCAGCCATCGAGCTTCTTGGTCAAACATTGACTTTCCGACTCCAAAGTTTGATGCACTTCAAAAACAAGACCGTCTTCAGCCGCGTGGAAACCATTGGCCAAGTCTTGTTGGAGTTGCCTACGAAGGAGATCATCCAGGTCGCTTCTGTCGATTACGATGTAGGTGTCTCTCATGGCAACCCGGTCATTGACTACCTCCAGCGATATGGGTCTTCTATTGAGCAGCCTGTCAACTTTGAGAACCCTATTCCATTGAGCGGAAAGACACCATTAGTGCTTAGGGCGCCTGCGTCGAACGAGACCTACGCTCGCGTCTCGGGAGACTATAATCCTATCCATGTTTCTCGGGTCTTCTCTAGCTATGCGCAATTGCCCGGCACAATCACTCATGGGATGTATTCAAGCGCCGCCGTGCGAAGCCTCGTCGAGACATGGGCTGCTGAAAATCACGTTGGGCGTGTCAGAAGTTTCCATTGCTCATTGGTGGGAATGGTTTTGCCGAATGATGACATCGAGGTCAAGCTCCAGCATGTTGGAATGGTGGCTGGTCGGAAGATCATCAAAGTCGAAGCGAGTAACAAAGATAGTGAAGAAAAAGTGTTGCTCGGTGAAGCCGAAGTGGAACAACCCGTCTCTTCGTACGTTTTCACTGGCCAAGGTTCGCAAGAGCAAGGCATGGGTATGGAGCTTTACAACAGCAGTCCTGTTGCCAAAGAGGTCTGGAACCGAGCAGACATTCATTTCATGGAAAACTATGGCTTTTCAATCACCAACATTGTCAAGAACAATCCAAAGGAGCTGACCATTCATTTCGGTGGGCCAAGAGGCAAAGCTATCCGGGAAAATTACATGTCGATGACATTTGAGTCAGTCAATGCGGACGGAAGTATCAAATCTGAGAAAATCTTCAAGGAGGTGACCGAAGACTCGACATCATATACTTATCGTTCCCCGACAGGTCTTCTTTCGGCAACTCAATTCACTCAGCCCGCTTTGACCCTTATGGAAAAGGCTAGCTTTGAGGACATGAGATCCAAGGGTCTTGTTCAACGAGATAGTAGCTTCGCAGGCCATTCACTCGGAGAGTACTCCGCGCTTGCTGCCCTCGCTGAAGTCATGCCCATCGAGAGCTTGGTGTCTGTAGTTTTCTACCGTGGATTGACTATGCAAGTGGCCGTCGAGCGTGACGAGATGGGTCGATCTAATTATTCGATGTGCGCGGTCAACCCCAGTCGCATCTCGAAAACATTCAACGAACCCGCATTACAATATGTTGTTGAGAACATTGCGGAGGAAACCGGCTGGCTATTGGAGATTGTCAACTACAACGTTGCAAATACGCAATACGTCTGCGCTGGCGATGTAAGTACAGCGCTGCTTTGTCCCTCCATATCCTACGTATGCTAATCACTTTCCTCTTTAGCTCCGAGCCCTCGATTGCCTCACCAACGTCCTCAACTACCTCAAATCCCAAAATATCGACATCCAAGCCCTCACCGAACAACTCTCAATGGAAGACATGAAATCCCACCTCGTGGAAATCATCCGCGAATCCGCCAAGAAAACCACCGCTAAACCCCAGCCCATAGAACTCGAACGCGGCCTCGCCACCATCCCGCTCAAGGGCATCGATGTACCCTTCCACAGCACCTTCTTGCGATCGGGCGTCAAACCCTTCCGGTCTTTCCTCTTGAAGAAAATCAACAAGACGACGATTGATCCGGGGAAGTTGATTGGGAAGTATATCCCCAATGTTACGGCGAGACCGTTTGAGATTTCAAAGGAATACTTTGAGGAGGTTTTTCGGTTGACGAATAGTCCGAGGATTGGGAGTGTGTTGGCGAATTGGGATAGGTATGTTGATGAGAAGGGGGATATGTCTGCGGCTGCTTGATGGGCTTTGGGGAGGGGAGGGGGAAGGGAAGAAAGGGAATGAGGGAAAGACTTGCGCTTGGTGCATTTGATGGCGTTTTTCTTTTTGGAAGTGATTTATGTTTTTCACTTCTTGGTACAGTGCATTAGACGGATAGAATTTTTTCCATCAGGGCTTGAACATGGCATGGTAATTAATTTGTACATAAGATACATGACATTGATTTGCTTTTGAGATCTGAATCGGCATTAATACACATCCAGATTTGCATGTTCTAGATGGAATTTTCGGATTACTCGGAGATTTTCCCCTTTTTTTCCTTTTTCATACTTTCATACTTTCAATTTTTTTTTTTTCCTTTTCCGTTTCGTTTTTGGAACTTTGGTGGGCGATTGAAGAGATGAGTTGAAGGACAGGAAAAATAAACTATGAAAATGGTATAGGTGTTGATTTCAATTGTATAGGAAGAAGAAGAGTGGATAATTGATGCTGATTTTGATTACATATTGGGAGCTGTGTACGAAAATCTCAATCTTTTTTTTTCTTTTTTTTTGGCAGTTTACATAGCTCGGAAGCGGATGGTATTGTTTTTATGTGTTTAAAGCTGTAGTGTATAACCTTTTATTTGGTGTATGTATATGTGTTAGAGATAGAGAGAGCTGGTTACTATTGGGTGATTGAAAACATTGTATGTCTCTGTCCATCACCACAAAGCATCTTCACATCCACTGCGGTCTAGATCAATCGATGAAAATAGTAGAAAAGAGCGATGGTCACCACGGTCTCGCATTTCTATTCGCATTGGAATGTATTGTAGGATCTCCATTTATGTGCAAATCGATCGATCGGTCTACATAGGTCTTATAGCTGCTGCACAGGCGATCACTTGGTACGATCTTTATAATGCAAAAACCTGATGCTATAAAGAGCTGGCATTCTCGTCTCTCAATCTCGATTTTCGTATGAGTATGGGTTGTGGGAGAAATTCCTTCCCTCGGGTTCAAAATAACCATCTTTACCCCACAGATGCAATTCAAGTGTCAGAACTCGGAATACTCTCCTAACGCCGCCATGATGGCGGAAACTTCCCTTCCTATGCTCCCATGCCCTTTTTCCTTTTCTCCTTCCTGAGCCCGCCCGAGACTAAAATACAAGGAACTTTTGATCCGGCCTAGACAATCTATTGAAAAGCAGCCCACCTCCCCACCCCCAAAATTCCACCCGTCAATATAGCGACAGGAGCGGAGACTTTGAACCAGCGTCCAGCTACGAATGCGCCGGTCGTGATGGCAACAAGCCAAGGGTCGCCGCCGAGAGGCATGCCGTTGCCTAGTCCGCCTCCTCCTCCTCCACTACTTCCTGCTCCACCACCACCTCCACCACCTCCACCTCCTCCGCCTCCTCCCGCCCCGCCTCCAATCTCCCAAAGTTTATAAACAGCCGTAAACACCAACCCCACAGCCGCCGCATTCACCCCCCTCAACAGCGCTCGAAACCAACCTCTCCTCTGCAAACCTTGCCAAAGCCCCAAAAACCCCAGCACAATAACCACCCCCGGCGAAAAAATCGCCAAAAACGCCACCCCGGCCCCCAAAAGACTCGGTGTCGTCGTCCCCTTCATCGCCAACGCCCCAAGGTAAACTGCAAAGTTAAAGTTCGGGCCGGGGAAAGACTGGATGATGGCGAGGCCGAGGAGGAAGTCCCTCGGGGACACCCAGCCGGGGGCGACGATGTATTCGCGTAGGAGGGGGATGACGACGGGGCCGCCGCCGAAGATGATTGTGCCGGCGAGGTAGAGGGAGGAGAAGAGGGAGAAGGGTCTCGGGAGGTGGAGGGATTTGGGGAGGAGGATTGGGAGGAGGATTATGGTGAGGAAGGAGATTGTAAAGAGGGCGAGGATGATGGAGCCGAGTTTTGCGGAGAGGAGGGTGGGGAAGGTGGATGCTGAGGTGAGGGGGTTGTTGTGTGGTTGAGGTGGGGTTTTGCAGGGCATGACGGCGTATTTGCTGAGGGGGACTGGGGCGGGTCGGGTATGGGGTTCGGGTATTTCAATAACGGTGACGCTGGATACGATTGATGATCTGGAGTTGTGGGGAGGTGTTGGGAGGGGTTTATTGAGAGAAGGGTGGCTGTTAGAGGTTCCTGGCCAGTTGTGGAGGCCAGTCTCCGCATCGGGTATGGATATGTCTTTCCCATTTCCTCCTCGAAATCTTCTGCATAGTTGAAGGGTGTGTCCAGTAGCGATATGCGGCCAGCGCAGGTCCCAGACCAAGGTTGTGAGTCCTGCCCCAGCCATGATAACAGGGTAGTACCACAATGCAGTGTATAGCATGCCAAGAGCGCCACCCAAGAAGACAAGGATTCGTGTCAATGGGTCCGTAATAGCTCGACTTGCGAGATTGACTCCCGCCATGGCAATTACGCCAACCGTCGCCGCGTTAAGCCCAGAGAGAAGTGCGTATACAGGAGCTGGAAGAGTGTCGCCGACGTGTGAAATTCCAACGGATAATGCGTACATGCCAATAGCACCTGGGAAACTGATATGGAATGTTAACACTCTGATTCCAAACTTCTCCGGGTCGAAGGCTAACCAGAAGAAAGCAGAAGCAAGGAAACCAGCGCCCAACCCTCCATGAACGGCATTGATACAGAACAGCATTTTGGCGCTCGCTGAACCTGGCAGAGCTTGACATATAGCAAAGATTTGTTGATACTAGTAGAGCATTGTAAGCGTCAGACAATAAGCGTGTACAATGAAGATAGTCTTACCACTGCCTCGTCAATCCAGGCATGGTCTTCGACGAATACTTTATAAAACTAGATCAGAGATCATCAGCTGCTGTCTGCATGTCCAGAGATACATTTTTTCCAGCAGAAACTCACCGTTTGAAACTGTACAGCAGGACCTCCAAAGGCGGTAAAACCAAGATGCCATGTAGTGGCAATAACATCCCTGTAGCCTTTCCATAACCTCATCTTTCCGATATCGAAATAAATCCTCCGGGAGAATCGGTACATGCAAAGACATTATATACAATGCTAAATGAAAGGGAATGTAGGAGAGCAGTACTTGAAGGCTAGAGACGAAAAAGAGTCGGATGGAAAGGGAGAATGTTGTTTCTTGAATGACAGATACACTTGTGGCGGGTGAGAGGATTGGGGGAACCATATGTCGCTTCCACAGATGCATTGACTCGTAGTCGTAGCGACCAAGTTCAATTTGGCCATTTGAAACAATTTAAGCAACTTACTGAGCCTAAAGACACCATACGAAATCTACCTAGGGTCTTCAGGGCCTCTTTCGTCGAGTCGGGTTTTTCGTGGACGAATCCATAGGTAAGGCAGTACATTTCCATTCTGCATGAGCGAATCCCATGGCCACGGCTGGCATGCGAATGTGTCACCAGAAAGGTCACTGTCGGGAAGCTGACGTCAATTAAACAGGTTCGCTTCCGTGGAGCCGGTGTTTCGAAAGGTAGACGAAAACGAGAGCCCCGATATGGAAGTCAGGAACCATGGATGAAGTGATCTTTGGCATTTTCGGCTCCCGGTTACCCCAGATTTTCGCAAATATGCAAGGGAAGGGGTCGTGCGCAGTAGCTGCATAGCCGTTGAGCCTCCTTGCAAGATGGCGTGATTTCATGGATTGGCGCGCTGAATGGAATGTAACACAATTATGTCATGAAAGTAAAGAAATGCGAATAGCGAGCCGTGATCCAAGCAGTGGACCGCCACCTAAATCATTACCTCGTGAAAACGCCTTCATTGTCTCCCAGTGGTATGGCACAAGGTGTGGGAAATTATGCTTCATTTCCATCAGGGCGGGATGGTACAGAGTTCATGAGACTGTGATACGACTTCTTCCCATGACGGCTGGTTCCTGAATAGGTCGTCTTGAAGACGAGTTTTGTCTGGAGAAGGTCTTTGAAGCTCTCAAACGACAAGATCTACGAACGTAGATCCGTCGAAGCGCAGCTAGCTTTTTTGGATCTAGTGTGAGTGATCGCATCATTTGTATTAGTGTCCTAGTCACCTTACCATCATTCATCACTCATCGTGTATGATCCTCAAAGCCCCCAAGGAATGCCTCCAAATTATCATGTACTAGAAAACAAATAGGTATACCCCCATACTCCCCTCCAAAGCAACCCCCCAAACCCTCATCAAAAAAGCCGATCCTTATAATCCAACCTCTCACTACTAATCAGCACCACCTCCGTCTCAACCTTAATCCCCCTTTCCGGCACATCCCCCATCTCCATACCTTTCCCCTCCAGCCCGCCAATAACAGCCACATCATTGCCCAGCCCTCCTCCCGACTCTTCAATCTCCTCCAGTCGACTGAAATCATCGTGATCGTTGTTGTTGCCGCCTTTGATACCGTGCCTGCCCTTGAGCCATTTGCCGGAGCCGGAGCCGGAGCCGGAGCCAGATTTGCTCAGGGAAAGGTTGTGGAGGAAGAGATGGCCGAGGCTGCGGGAGGAGATGGCGAATAGGGGGCGGAGGGAGGGGAGGCAGGCGCAGATGACGGCAACGGAGGGTTCGGTTTCGGCCCAGATGCCGCCGTTGATGTAATTCCCTGTGATGAGTGTGGTGGGTTAGGAGTCACGATTATTCAATACGGAGAAAAGAGTGTTGGGAAGACCATACAGGTGAGATCCTTCTTGCTAATGCGGGAGAGGACCACGACACGGACGATACTGACGATAACGACGCTAAGACGAGGTAATCAGTAGGATGAATTAATTGCATGACGCTTCGATTTGACACTTACAATCCAGCTACTGTGAAGATTGCCGTTAGGACAATTCTCTGGTTGAAGGAAGTACGGAGACGCCAGAGAAGAGGAATCGGCTAGCCCATGTGTCAGAATGCATGCGGAGTTTTCTTTGGCCAAACATCATGTCGAACAAGATGTTGAAGGGTGCTCACCAAGGCAAAGATGATGAAATCGAGGACAACATTTATCGAGCCACTTGCGATAAAGAGTCGATCAATATTAATGCAATGCCCCGGTACCCCGACGTCCCAGAAAGAATGCACAGGCGTGCTGGCGGAGTTAAATCCTTGTAATCGTTGCGGTGATAAGGTGATGGACCTACCATTGGAAGATACAAAGTAGGTTGACGGGTATAATGTAGCAAGTGACGACAGCTGCGATCACATAGAGGATACGTCGGAATTGCGGGATAGCAAATATCCTGTAGTAGAACGCGAGACTGGAAATACAATCAACTGTCTGTTTTACTGTATGTAGTCCAGCACGACTAACATAGAATACTTGGCAAAAGTCGTGCTTGTATGGTACATTGGCTCGAAGACGTAGAGGGTCCGCAGCCATCGTCTTGTTTTGGCGGCAGCATCTTGCTCTTCATAGATAAAGATATGCCGCCCGTATCCATTGCCGATTTCTGCAGATGCGATCAATAAGGCTGGTACGATGGCCGTCAGAGTGATGTGCCGTACGGATGAAATTGGACTGCAGGTTATTATGCAGAAGACCTGCGTCTCAGAGTATCAGAAGGTGTTCATTTCTGACAAGTCTCCACCAGAGTAGTATACCAATGCAATCACTGCAAGCAGGTCATCCCACTAGATAGCCGTCATGTGTGTTAGACTTCGATCTCTGATCATTGCATCGGGGCTAACCATACCCACAAACCAACTCTCGACAGCCGTCTCGAAAGCAAGCGTAGCAACACAAACACAGTTGTAAGAACAATCAAAGCCGCACTGGTAGCAATAATCCTCCCCTGTTGATTCGCGTACAAGTTGAAGCCAGGCTTATCGAGTGGTGGAATAGTTTCGTCTGACATCATGCATGCCGCTGCTAAATTCAAGTCAAACGAAAAGCAACAACACCCCCGCTGGGAAAACAAGCAAGAGCTTCAGAGCATAGTATGCAATTGCATCCTACGCAGAGAGATGGAGAGAGGAGAATACGCAGAGTCATCCAGAAAGAAGAAACGAACTACAATACGCAGAAGAAATAGAAATTCCCCGAGCCACAGCCTGTCAGCATCTTACGGGGCACAATACGGCCTCCGTGCCTCGAGGTAGGGCCAGACGTGAGAGTGCATCATTCGCTGGATAAGCAAGTAAGAACCCTAAACGGCTAAGGTGCAGGTAATCGTCGATGTTGATAAGATGACGCAAAAATCAGGCCAACGAACAAAACAGAGTTGATCTACCGGTCGGTAATCTTAAAGATTATGAGGTAGCATCATCCCTACTTTACCTACTGCCAGCACTAGAATTGCTAGCGCGAAAGGGTCTAGACAGCAATGCCGCAAAGTGGACAGCTGAAAAAACGTGGCCTAAATCGATGGATCGAAACCTTGTACAAGTAGGAAGATAAACGAGCATCGTCTCCCCTGTATCGTTTCCCCCGCTATTCTACTTGAGGGCTGATGCAGCAAAGCCCAAGTGCAACGTTTCAGCTTTTAGATTAAGTGATCGGCAAGCCACGGCCCGCACCATTTTTATCATTCACCGGGCGCGCGTGGTGTTATGTAACACAAATGATCATCCTCACTCACACGTCCAACGAATGATGTCGAGAGAGGTATCAGGTTCATTTAGATTTGTGCTATTCTCATTCGAATAATCTATCTGGAGATGTGACTTCTACACTGGTGTTTTCGAGGAGCTGTTTTTTCATCATAGCCACCGTGTCGAGACAATAGTATGAGCAAGCTTCCCTCCTCAGTCGGTGCTGCTTCATTGCTCATCTTCGTATCCGAAGGGGCCCGAAATCGACCCTGGACTGGTAACTTCCGGTAGGAATGAACCCATCCGGATATTCATGTGTGATGCTTGTTCCTCCTCGAATTTGTCTTCCTTGACGTTCCATGATCTCTTCTTCTAACAAGCTAGTCCACCCTGGGCCTCTTCACTTCCCCGGCACAGAAATTTCCAAATATTGTTTTCAGGCTGCCAGCCACTCTCCCCGATTATCGTATCCCTTTTTCTTCACTAAATTTCTTTCACGTATTACAACCTCATCATCCCCGTCTGGACCTCGTTCGGTAAGTCGCAGTCTTCCACGCCCCTTGAAAAGTATGCCACATCAGCGTCTGATCCGTCGCAATACCACTACTCCCCGAATGCCCCAATCCAGAAGCAAAAGAATTAATCGGTAAAACCAGGACATCTCCAAACAACTTCGGTTCCTTCAGACCCGTAAGGTTCCGATGCGTGACCTCCGTCCCCGTAGTCGACGATAAATGTTTAAAGACCTCTTGAGTCCAGCGCACCGGGCCCGTCGTATGTAGGACTTCCTCGTTGTATGGAACCAGATCTGAAAGCGAAGATTCGTGGGTTCGAGCGAGGTTTTGGATACCTTGGGTGACGGAGTCGACCATGGAGACCATCAGTGGATGATGGGCGCTGATGGCCAGGGTCCACTGACAGAATTGCACAGGCATGTACATGCCATCGGTGAGGATTGGATTATCAAGCTGGTCATATTCCATCCCGACGAGTGCTCGTACCGGTCGATCCGCAGAGTCGGAGTACCATTCATCAATCGATTTGATGACATGAGTGTCAAGGTCGCTGTAAAACCCTCCCTCCGCAGCAAGGACAAGATACCTCAGGTAATCAGCCCTCAAGATCGTACTCCCCAACTCAAGGTACGTCCTCATCGTCTCGGGATCCTTCTCATACAACTTCCTTACAAGTTCTTCTCCACCCTCTTTATCCAATAAAATATGCTCATATCCCGGATTCCGATCCCTCCACGTATCAACAAATTGTTCCAACGAGAAAAATCTCGGATGCTTAAAATTGATCTGCCATATCTTCTTGGGTATTGGCTGCAATTGTTGATGCGAGTCGGAGAATTCCGGCGCCTGAAAGTCTTGGTAATGGCTGAGACTTGGCACGAGTTTGCCAAGCCATGTGTATACAATGATACATGCAATCGTAAAGGATGCAGCGAGCGGGCGCCACGCAATGGCCGGGAGCATGTTCGCAGAGTATCCGTAAGTAGGAGTAAGTATTTTCAGCTCATCAAGGCCGCGATGTAGATATCATGATGACAGTCTTAAGTGAAGTTGAGCTTTCGCTTGGCGGGAAGAAGGATATCGCATAAAGTGAAGAACCGTGTCCGCAACGATTCACTGTTCCATCACATTCGGAGTGAAACCACTACCAATCAAATATAGATTCCGCGACCACTAACGTCGCATACTCGATGGGCTGATTCATCTTTCCGAGAATCTCATAAGGCTGACAGTCCAGACATGTATGAGGCATGTGAAGCGTGTTTCATAGACGATAAACATTCAGGAAAGCCTGATGAAACCTACTGATAATGTTTCCTTCACAGTATACTAGATTGATCTTGATCTGTTCGTGCGAGTCCTCGGTTTTCACCCTATGAAATCCCCACAAAGTCTAGGGTTGGAGCTGATTGGATTTTTTTCGAAATTGATACATCGTTCACCCTTCATTGTGTAGGAAAAAATGCGACCACAAGTCTGCACAGACGATGGTAAAAATACCAGATCCCAGAAAATCCAGGATATCTTAGTATATCTGCTTGCAGTGTCCACCGACATGTGCCATCATGACAACTCTCAGGTCAATGCCCAGGCTTTGCCTTGCTCATCGGACCCCATTCAGCTCGTGGGTTCTGTTGATACCTGACCATCTTCTTGCCCGCTGCTTCCTTACCAAGCTTCTCGTCAAATACTACCTTCAGCTCCCCCTGCTCGCCGTTGACACCAGCTTCCCCAGTTGTTCCGTCATCTTGCTGTCCATTCACCGCTTCTGATGGTTTCTTGCTGAGCCGATACAATGCCGCCTCGATACTCTCTTGTAATTTTTCCGTGTTCTCCGCCGAGTCAAGAACATTCCTCAGCTCTTGCTTTGTATCGTTCAACGTCCTTCTCGATCTATCTTTCTGCATAATCTCCCACCCGGCCATTCCCTTTGTTATTGCCCCTTCCTTGATCGGATGTTTCTGCCTAACCCACTCTCGCATTATCTCCCAGAGGACATGCCACGGCGCATCTGTGCGAATGCTGCCAGCTTCCGTATGTGAGCGTGTGGCGCGATAGCCGAGGCCAATAAGAGCGCCACGAAGGGCGGCGTCGGAAGGTCTGGAACAGTGAAGTGTACGAGCCAATGTTGAAGGGTTGATGAAAAATGGATGAGGGTCTCGCAGCGCTGGGTCGAGTACTGGAAAGGGCTCCGCCAGGGCAGATTCGGGCGATGCGATCTTTGGAGGGTCTTGGAATAGCATTTCGTTCAAGGCCAGTGTCAGCATGCCCTCGATTCGCGGGATGGTGCCATATACTTTGCTGTCGAACGACGGGAGAAGACCAAGTACCCTGCTCAGAAAGTGAGGATTGTGGAGTGGGCCACCCCACATGGGACCGGCAAGGTGCGTCTTGAAACCACAATGTTCGCAGAAAGGCGTAGCATTTGGTCCCTGTGCTAAGGTGTGATTATAGAACTTGTCACCATTCTTTGCTTCCCTTTCTCGCGTTTGGGCCAGGTATTGGAGGCGAAAGGCGCCACAGCCATGATCACAGTTGTATACGATCATGGTCTTACCCGCAAGACATTTGACATCTATTGGTGATCTCTTGATACGAATGAAGAGACGAACGTAGAAGTCGATGTTGAGTGATACCAAGGGTTCAATGGCCAGTCCATACCGAGCAGCTGAGGTCGCAACAGCATTAAGGACCAAGCGAAGACCCGCTTCATGGCCTTGTGGACCCCTCCACGGTAAGCCGCCGTATTGTGAAAAAGTCTTTTCTGGCCAGCCAACAGAAGCATAGATACCAGCATCCGTGCACGTCACACAAAGTAGACCACCGTCGGTGACTGCTTGCACAGCAACGTCCAGAAAGGGAGCGGCGGTACCATAAGGGTCGAGGTCAATGACGTGGAAAGGTTCCTTGCCTGGATTGGCTATGTGGCCCATGAGCGCTTTCGCGTCTCCAGTCGTTGGGTGGATTTTCTCGCCTAACCCATTGTACTCAGCATTCAGCTTAATTGAGGCTGTGGCAGGAGCTGAAATGTCATTCGCAGTGACAGAGGTGACTTGGGGTATTTCTTTAGCGTAGCGAAGAGCTCGGAGACCGGTAGCTGATAGCGCATCGAGAATTCGAAATGGAGGTGTAACCCCTGGGGCGCTGGCATCGCTTGACTTCAATCCATTAGATTCAGAATGTGACTGTGCATGCCTTGATAAATCTCCGTCACCCTTCGGCCCTGGTAATTGCCCATTTGGTAGCTGTGTATGGTCTCCAACCTCGGCAACACTATCAAGGATTGGATTGTTGACAGTCGTGCCATTGATTTCTTCATCCAGGAGCTTTGAAGCTGGCGGGGGTTCCTCAACGGCCTGAGCAGCATCAATCGAGTTATCTAGCCCAGTGTCTGCTGTTGGATTGGTCTCCAGCCTCGCGGTCTTGTTTGTTCCATCCTTACTGCTCAAATCCTCAGACCGAGCCGTTTCCCTCTTCCGCTTCTTACTTCCCTTGGCTAGGTTCTGTAACCTCCTCTCATGTCTCGCACGCCGTATAATAGCTAGATCCTCGGCAAATGCTCGGATGGCGAGGACACTGAGATCGCGATTGAATTGCTGGATGGGATTGTAGAAAACAGATTGCTTCGCATTGCCATTCTTCTCTGCTGCTGTGGCTACAGGATTGAGGATATCCGCTAACCCTTCTCTAACTTTGCTGTAGACCTTCCCGCTGTATTCAATTTGGTCGTTGCTCGCTTGATCTGTTGTCCTGCTATCGGGTTGGGTCGTGGGAGAAGGAGTCATCGTGCTGGCTGTGGAAATGCATGCCCAGAAGCTGCTTTGTGCGGAGAAGGTGGGGTGCAAGTAATAAGGACGAACTTTGGAGATCTTCCCTAGGAGATTTCTCTCCACCAGAAGTAATTGCGCCAACGTAGCCAGCGAGATCTCTCTAAAGTTGCAATGTAGGAAAACTGTTTAATTTGGATTTTTGTTTTTTGGTGCCAAGACTCGGTTGCCAAAAAATGGCTTAAACCTGCTCGACGTATCAACACCGACAATCTAGGATTTACGAGTATTCAAGGAATACTAATGCAGTGATCAAAATTTCATAGTGATATACAAGCATATTCAAATATTTTTTCCATGTGTTCTAACATTATATCTGCCGTGAAACGAAACGTATTACAAATGTATCGAACCCAAGCCCAGCCTTGAAGGCCAAACCCGACATATATACCCAAAATCCAGCTTACAGCCTGCCTGAACGCCGGAACGCGCTGTGCTTTTCGTTTAGACGACACGCAGAACGCTGCACAAATGAGGTAAATCAAGAAGATGATTCGTCCAAGGAAGCCAAAGACGGTTCTACCTGGTTTCTTTCGTGTAAGTAGTGGTGGATGATGCCGCGTCGGTACCTTTTCCCACATAGCACAGCGACTCTGTCTCTGACGAGATCTTTCGTCGATGGCCACTTGCTTTCTCGTTTGACGATCTCGCTTCGTCCATTGACGAGACATAAGCCGTCATAGATTTCGTAGTACTAGGCCGTTCATCCTCATTTCCACCACACCGTTCCTCTTCTTCCACTTTCTCAACGCTACGGTCCATCTTGTTCGCTGCGAAGCCATGCCACGCTAGGAAGCTCCATCGGGAGCGTCGATCACCTGCGGCAGATATCAATGTACTACCGCCTTGACTGTCCCATGCCTTCTGGCTGTCTGGGTTTATGGTAGATCGGCGGTGTTCAGGTGCAGGTTTCCGGAATAATGCATAGATAGCGGGCAGTGACGATGTCATCAATGCAACGCAAGTTTCGATGGTGCAGAGGAGTGGATAGAGAGGGAAATTCCAGGATATCTCTGAGGAGTTGATCCAGATGACGAAGAAGCTGACGCGAAGAAACGCACAGACGACCGAAGTGAGAGAAATGCCAATGAGAGTATAGAGGCCCGCTGTGGAATAGGTCAGTTTCGAGCTTCCACGCAGGGATGGGAATACACACCCTTCTTTGCTGCCGGTACTTTGAGGTTCCAGAGCACTGGAATCGGTAATGCCCATATAACAAGATCCTCCAACGCACTCCAGGAGTTCGTGATGATATCCATAGTAATGATGTTGACGCAGCTCATCTTATTCGTAAAGATACTCCCGAGGTCCCAAAACGCCGAGATTGGTGTGCACTCGAACATATTTCCCTGCAAATATACATGAGCATTATACGAAAAAGCCACCTCCCGATCGCGATTCTTACGAGAAATACTGCAATGGTGTAGGCAATCACGAAACCCATGATTGCATAAATGGTAATACGATGATTTCTTTCCGGCGTCATTCGCAGGTAAAGGCAGAGTATACTGAGTTTCAACGAGCTTTCATACGTCAGACAAGAGATAAGTGATAGAATGATCCTACTCACCCGAACGCTAGCGTGATGAGTAATGTAAAGCCGTAGATGATCTGATAGGAAGCGTTAGAGATTATATCCGGCGGATAGAAAGTTCGAAGATCTGGGGACAATATACCTTGATGACATGGACCAAGTCCGATGCAGTCTGGTGATCTTGATGTTTTCCCATACCAAAGTGAACTCCAGCAATGATACAGGCAACAATTCCTATCACCAGAAGCTTTTTGGACTGCATTAGCACGTGACCAAATTCTCAGAATTCTCGTCGACATACGAAAGCAATCGACGCAAACAGCTCATCCCAGCCTGGACCTTGCGCGACTTGACGTAACTGTTTCGTCTTCAAGCGAGCGAATATCCTGGAAAGATATCAACAATTGCAACCGTGACCATGACTATAGTGTTTCCTACCGGAAAGCAAAGACGCTCCCTGCAAGCACAAGGAGTGTTATGCAAATTGCCTCAATTGCGGGTCCCCTGTTGTGGTCTGGTGTTTTCCCGTGAATTCCATGCCAATTTGTGCCATCCATCCCTGCTCCTAGATACGGCTTTGGACTGGGAGTCGAAGAACCCGCGACCGCGGATGTCAAAGCTACCGATGATGCCGTTGCTGAGGTAGATACACCGCTTGAGGTTTTCTGGGCGGCAGTAGTGGAGGCAGTGGCGAGGTATTTGGGGCAGAATTCGTTGCCAAACTGCCGAATTTCTGAACGATATTTGTTAGATTGTCCTTCGTGATCCATGAGATTAGGTATTGAATACCTTGTAGCTCAGCGACGGAACATGTTGATTTTTGCAGGCATGATGTCACGCTGGCTTTTATGGCGGCTTGGTTAGAAGTGGTGCATTGGCAGCTATAGTCGGCGACATCACAGCTAGTAGTACCAATGGCACTCGCAAAGCAAGCAAGCTACTCTTCGTCAACTCTGGCTTATCGAACAATTATTGTGGAATACATACAGAACAGCTGGGAAGATCAGCCACAGACTGAGCACTGGCCAGCAGACTCAATGGCAGCGCGAAGAAAACCCCATATCTCATATTGCAATAAACCATAGAATGTCAATATCGAAGGAATGACTGATCAATGCTTATTCAGGAAAAGATGAAATCATAAACACATCAAACGAATGTTGTTGTGGATAGTGGGACAAAAGGTAAAAACCGTGTTGAAACGAAGTGTAGAGTTTTTGACAGCTGCTGGTGTAAGGACCAATTTCCGAAGCCTGCCGAGAACGGTGGCAGGAAGGAGAAAGTGCAGGAATCCAAAGTTCAGGACGACAAGCATGTGGTGACGACCCTGTACATTTGACAGGCATGGGATCGTCCATGATTTGAGGGGGCGGTCGTGATCAGCCAGCCTCGAACAGTCGAAGAGCGAGTGATATCGAGATTCAAGCATGGGTCCCTGGAGGTAGGATCATATCAATCGACGCTATTCGCTCGACGGTTGCCTGGCATCTCAGGGGATGGTGCTGGATGTGCAAGTCAATTGGATGGCGGATGATGGGCATGTCTCCGCGATCAGTCGAAGTTGGTTCGGAGAGATGGCGTGGGATAGTATGCAAGAGCCAACATGCTCGGGCCTGATGAGCGAGCCTTGCATGGCATTAGCGTCAGGGGTCGAGGTGATAGTGTGCAGATGGTGGCGCCACCAGTCTCCGGATTTACCTGTAAGGTGAAAGTATGGGGAGCTAGAGGTGATTGTGCCACGCGACACTAAGTGTGATCGGGGCCTCATTACGTTACTAAATCAATAGTCTCAAGGTACTCGGCAGTCGGTACTCGAAAATACTATCCTTTCAAAGACGGGATCAAAAACTGATCGAAGATGAGATTAACAGATTCCGAATCGGAGATGGAGAATCCCACAACGGAAGGTGTTGGCGCTTATGCACTAAACCTTTTGAGTCAAGTTATTTTACTTACGCCGCCACGTGGCAATCTTATCAGATCATGTATGTTATCATCTGAAATGACCTGCGCTGCCCGGTGACCATTTTGCGCATAAACTTGCATGCCTTTTGGTCTTTCGTGAAAGCACCTACAGAAGCCACTTTTATTTGACGCCAAAGTCGTCAAAAGATTTGTTCTGCTGAAGCGACTGTGCGAGCATAGAGATGATTAAATGCCAGAACATTACGGAATTGTACTGACACATCTTGTGGTGTGTGGTAACCAAGCATTCTGCAGGACGATCAAGACGATCAGGGCGATTTACTCTTCGCTGCAGCACTATCATTCAAAGGGCGAGCAAGACACGACAAAGACTATCTCATTATTTATTTTACATGACATCGAGCAAAAGTACTTAAAGTAGCCTAGGCATATTCATGGTCTGTCATGGCTTTGAAAATTGTTTACTGGGTCGACCATTATCATGCTTGCTAGGTATTCAAGTTTATTCCAATCTTGACTCGGATTATCTCTACGGTCCTTCTGAATGAAAGACTTTTTGGATTTTCATTCTTGCGAGAGACGACATAATGGATCTACTTAACCATCTGTATTTGATTATAGCAGCTCAGAAAAGAAGAGAGACTTGGATTCCGTCTGTGTCGCCTTCCTGAGCTCTGTTTATAAGGTGTGAATTTTCCGGCTGTGGAATGGTTATGGACTACATTTTCATTCACATAGTCGAGATTCTTATCAACACCAAGTCGCCTCTTTTGCTCCAAGATTCCGTCGCAGGTTTAAGCGTGAGGAAGAGTAGAAAGGAAGTCTCATCTTGAGTTGATCACATTCTGCATTCACGGCAAACTCTACATGTAAAGAGACAAACTTTGTCCACGGACTCACGGTGCATCCTTGAGGTCGAGCTAACTTACTCGCTTTGCTATCATATGCAAACCCTATCTCTACCACTATTTGCACCATGTTCTCTGATCTGGAACTTTCAAGTAAATTGACACTACATGTACGAACATTCCGACGTATACGCGCTCCAGGATCGAATAGCCTAAGTTTGCAGGCATGATATTATTGAAATCGATGTCACGAAGAGCAGACATGACGTTTCTACCAGCAAATAGAACACTTCGCAAACGTGCACCGAGCAGCCGTCAGGGATGGTAGGTATGCTTCTGAGGCGGCCTCCAAATAACGCTAACATGAGTAACCCAAATCCTTCGACTTTCTGTCGAAACAATTTGATGGCCGATGCGGATCCAAGAATTCACCATTCAGAAATAGTAAGTGTGCGCTGATTCGAAGAAGTCGCGAGGAAATTTTTATCAACGTAATTTCTGATATCTTGTTACCAAGCGTTAACCGAGTACGCTGCTACTGTGATTCTTCGTGGTCTGAAGCACCGTCGTCGAGGTCGTGAGTAGCGACGTCACCCAACAGCTGTTCCGCCGCCATCCGTGCAGAAATCCTGACGCCTAATGCTAGGACCTGATATCGGGCACCAAATTGAACGAATACGAGACAATGACACGTATTGTATTATCAATCTCAACATCGATTAGAAATGAACCACAATATATAAGAGGCTTTGTACTCCAAACTCAAACATGTAAGACTCACATCTATCAAGAGTCCCTCTTAACATTCAAGAAAAAACGTTCACGAAACTAAAAATGGCCACTGAAATCACCCTCTTCGACATTCCAAGCAAAGATCCCTGCAAATCCTGGTCTCTTAACGTCTGGAGAGGTACGTTCTCCCAATCTCCCCTCCCTGATTCTCTACTTTCCTTCCCTCTCATATCCACAATGAAAAGCCAATACCTCACACCTTCCAGTCCGCCTTATCCTCACCTACAAATCCATCCCCTTCACCACCCACTGGCTCGAATACCCAGAAATACAGCCCCACCATGAATCCCACTCCATACCCCCCAACACACCCAACTCCGCCAGTCCCTTCTTCATCCCCTACACCGTCCCCACAATCCTTCTCCCTGATTCCAAAGACCATAATAATAGCGGAACCTACATAATGGACTCCACCGTCATCGCCCGTGAAATCGAAAAACGCTACCCCTCCTCCCCGCCTCTGCACATGGACACTCCGCAACAGCAGAAAATCCTCGACCTCTGGCCAAAAGTAATGCAGATCTTCGGACCGCCAATGCTAGCACCCGCCTCACGCCTCCTAACCGAGGGAAGTCTCCCATTCTTCATCGAAACGAGAGAAGCACAACTGGGCTGCACACTAGAAGAAGCGGCAAAAGGCTTAGACAAAGCGTGGGAGGACGCAACGCCCATCTTGAGGGAAATCGGGGACGTGCTTCGCGAGAACGAGAGTGGGCCGTTTGCTCTCGGCGGTGAGATCAGTTATGCGGATTTCATACTCGTGGGGGCCATGCAGTTTCTGAGAAGGATTGGAGGAGAAGGGAAGGAGTCGTTTTATGAGAAATTTGTGGCTATAGAGCCGGCTTTTGGGAAGCTTTTCGAGGCGAGCAAGTATTTGCTCGTGAAGGATAATTGATGGAAAAGAAAGAAGTGAGTAAGGGAAGGATGTACTCCGCTCTGTAGATATTCGCGGATGATGAGAAAGAGTAAAACTCAGCTCGGTATCAAAGACAAGAAGATTCGAATAATCGATTGTTGTTTGCGAAGATGAGAAGTGAGTATTGGTGGAATGCAGTCTTTCCCCTAATCATATCATTCCATTTCCGTCTCCAAAGCAGATATGAAAACGCAAATCAAACGATATATCATAATAACACCAAGGAAAACTTTCCCGCCTGATCCCTAGTAAAAAAATCAAATGGATTTCCCAGACCCAAAACCGCGGCTGACACATTAGAAGCCCCTTCGCCGGTCTCATACACAACTTTCTTCAATGGGAAAAAGATTCGCAATCGTCATCAGACAGGCAAGCAGTCCAGAAAAACGTCCAGAGTGCAAAGATGCAGGGTAGAGTGTAGCACCACCACGTTCAACAGTAGGAAAGTCTACGACACATCGAAAAGATCCCCAAACATCACCACCCTAGGAAATGAAAAAATGCGGATACCAAGTATTTGCTGCAGAATATTGTGATACTTCTCGTCCCAGTCCCAGGCCAATACAAATAAGCTACCTCAAAAAAACCAACGCCCAGAGAGGAAAATACACCAAAGTTTCTTATTCCATTCCATATTCGCTCATGCACTAGACAGGATGAAGTCAGATCATTCAGAAATTGGCATCGATGTGTCGATAAAGACCTATGGATATCTTTCTGAAATTTTACCGTCTTCCATTAAAAAGGCGTAAGCAACTCAGGAGAAAGGGCGTTTGAAGCATTGTATTGAGTAATCATAACGAGAAACTTGATTCGATCATCCAACCAAGCGTGCGTTATCCTAATACTCTGAATCTTAACGAAGAAGCCCCCCCTCCCCATCCTGCTCAAAGCAACAAAAAACATCCAAATTCACCCCCCACCCCCCTCCCCCAAATCCCAAACCAAATAATAAGCATCCCACACCCCCCTCCACCCCCTCAAAAACCCGCCCCGTAAAAACCCTAACCCTCAGCGCCTCCCTCCTCCCCAACTCCCTCCTCCCATTAATAACCATCCATGCCGTCCCCGCCCCATGCGGTGTCCCCAAAAGCGCCAATCCCTCCGGAGAATCGATAGTGTAGGTACGCCCCGGCCATCTCAAATGGAGAGATTTCTCTACTCGCGGGGAGTTAATGCCGGAGACGGCTTCCATGACATGGAGGGTGGTCTCTGTGACGATATTATCGTGGAAGATGTAGCGGAGGGAGCTGGCTTGGGTTTTGGAAGCTTCGGCCCAGATGGCCCAGATTATGTTCGCCCAGTTGTGCATGGGGGGGATGGAGGCTAGGAGGGTGGTTTCGTCGATGGGGGGGTTTGGGGTGGTGGTTTGGTTGTTGAGGGAGAGTTCTTCTGCGTCCGATGCGACTTCACCGGAGAAGGAGGAGGCGGCGAATTCTTGCTCAGCGTAGTAGCGCGGGGAGTAGTTTGTGAGACCGATGATGGCGCCGGGGGAAGCGGTTTCGTTGGGTTGGGGTCTGGTGGGGAGGATGTATCTATTGTAGTAATCTCCGCCTAAAGGTTGCTAACACAGCCGACAAGGCGTGAGTAAGTCAGTGCTATATCAAGTCATTGTGAAGGGAGGCAGTGGCTTTACCTTTCGAACTCCATAAATATTATCAAATTCCTTCACCAGGTCGACATGAAGATCAAAGCTCTGCTTGTCCTCCAATGGCACGTGGAGTTCAAACAAGGCTTGTTGGATTTCAATACCTATACTGGCACGGTTGGGCCGGGAATAAGGTTCCCAGCCATTCTTTCCTAGGTCGCTGAAAGACCACTTTGGAGGATCTGGCTTGGCTGCTCTCATGGCTGATAAGTGAACTTGACCTCTGCATCGGTAGGTATGAAGGTCTACCGGGCTAGGAGCTCGTTTCGAAAAGGAGGCTTCTTTCAATTGCCTATTGCGTTCTACTGGAATGGACGAATGTGCCCCAAGGCGAAGTTTGTCTAGCCAATCGGTACGCCGGTTGTCTGGATGTACCGCATGGCGAAGAACGTGATGACCATGACGGCTTGGATCCTTGTGATGATGGCCTCTGCGAAATTCGACAGGGTATTGCCCCTCTGATGGAAGTGGAGGCACTTTGGATGGAACAATGTCTCGTTGTGGTGAGTCCCTTCCAGAGTGGTGCTAAAAGAAGGCAAAGGACACTAAGGAAGAGCAAACAACAAGTAAGAGAAGGGTTGAAAATAAAGGTCCGGGCTTATTCAAAAAGCTCATGGGGAAATAGTGATGTGACAAAAGGATCTACAATCGAATAAGACATCACATAGTCGCTTTCCGCTAACAAGGTTGATGCATATTGATTTGTGCAGAATATGTATCCGTGAGATAGTGTTGTAATGAAACGAATGTTGCCGAACCCTGAGAAGAAAGTGTAAGAATGCATTGCATGATCAACAAGAGAGCAAGGCAAGAACGAAGCATGCCGAAGCATTCGAGATAGTACAACAAGGCTAGCCCCGATACCACCCACAAGTGAAAGAAATGTATTTCCCAAAGTGCGTTATGATCTTGCCTGAGGTGGAAGCTCACTTCTTTCACCCATTGGTGATGCTCGAGTAGTATCACTCTGGCCCATAGACTATCATGGCATGGAACAGACAGGATGGCAGGGTTATTGGAAGACATTACGGTAGATGCTCATGGGGACCTCCTTGATCTCAGTGGGAACACGGAAACAAACAGGGCGCAAGATTCGATACGAAAGGGGGGAGGAAATGTGCATCCGACGTCACGAAGTCGACAAAGCTCTCCGTTATCCGCTCAAAGTATTCTGGTTTCTGGCTGTACTTTGTCAACGGAGGTTCATGTAAGGCTCTTGTATTCTGAACATCGCAATTATCTGGGTACTGTCATCCCAGGGAAGAAGCTCGAGCATCAGTATATGTGACGTCATCATGTATGAACCATTCGGGTGCTAGCATATGTGTGTATAGCATCACATAGTGCGTTTTCGAGTCATGTAAAGTGTACTGTCATCGACCTTGAATTATAGTTCCTCTATCAAACCATGCTGCCAATGCCTGTCCCAGCCAAAGATACCCCAAACTCCTGAATCGATGTATCGAATTCATGACAACCCGTCCAACAGCCTCCTCCGCATCAAATGACCTGCCCATACCATCAATCACCAAGAGCCGTGTCGTCAACATCATAACCCATCTCCGGATGTATCATACGGCCAGGACAACCTAGAGTCGTCTTCTTCATCCGCCTCTGTTCGCCGTTCTAGTCACTGCATCAGCCTTGTCGTGTATCATTGGATAATCGAAACGTACCTCCAAGATACTGTAGCTGATCTTCCATTGCCATAAGCAGCGGTCGGTGAAATGGAAGAAACGGGTGCGCTGTAATTGAAGATGGGCATCGGCTTCGCGGGGTGAAAGGCCCCCCGCCCTGATGCTACCCAATACTGCCATCTAGAACCGTCAGCAGTTTGAAATCAACGTCTGTGGCTGCTACCTACAATGAAATTGTCAACGTTGAGTCCCTGTGTGTCTCCGGCGGATCTGCGCCCAAAGAGCTTTGGAATATCGGCAGGATCAATGCGGTCATCCTCCCTGATTTTCCTGAAGACGGCTCTGCTCATGCGGCGATAGAATTCAAAGCCTTCAATGTCTAGGATCAGGGTGATGGGTCCAAGATGGCCGTTGCTCATGTGTGTCTGGGAATCAGGTGATGAGTTATCCATTATGTATGTCTTAGAAAGATGTCAATGCTGAGAAGCGTATGTGTAAGTGTGTTGCGGAAGCTTGGAAGGTTTGCAGCGGTGCTGTATGTATGTTTACTCGCCATCCTGGAAGGTGCGAGTACCCGCGGTTTGAATTTTCGCTTTCAGCAGGTACGTTCCTGCCACAACAAGCACTGCCGACTGGCCATCTGACCAAACAATGTCGTGGAAAGTGGAGTGAGAGGGTTTCCCATTGAATCGGCCAATTCATTGACGAGGCATGTACCCAGTCTTGGACCCTAGCAAACAAAGTGAATAGAGATGTATGCCTTGGCTGAAAGAAATAAGGTATGAAAGATTTCAGTACGCTGTAGCTGGATATCGTGGTAACGATTTCGCTTCCATTCACCTTTTTTGTTACCCAGTGCATTTTTTCAATATCACAAAATGACAATGCCTGTCAGAGATTTTAAGCCCTACACCTCCTAGGACTGAACGACATATCAATCTAGCGCCGCAGTATGCAAGAGGCTCTGTTGATCGACCTTTCTAGCCTTGCATAAACGATTCGAAGTGGAAGATACGCCATGAAGAAACTTGCTCAATTGCACGCACGCGCTATTCCTCTTTGGTCGACTTCTACATGCACGTCGCCTTGATGTTGTAACATGATTCGATCTTGCTATGACGCCGACGACTGCGACGATGGTATGACCAATCACGTCCAAGAAAGCACATGGCTGGTTCGACGGTCTTGTGGTCTGGCCATGGTTTCGCACACACATGCCAAGATGTTAGCTGCATTGCGAGACTACCAGGCTGATGGTTCTATCTTGATTCATCGAAACCTTTAGGGCACGACGGTCTCTTGGTGTGGAGGGGGAGGAGGGAATAAAGCATCGAATATGTCCAACACACCACATCTGCTCAGCCAGGGCAAATACCAAGAAAGTGACGACGGAGCGAACGTAATCCACGACTACTCTAAAAGGGACCCTTCGTCTTCTCCTCTCCTTCCACACCCGGATCGTCGACATGTGGACCCTCAGACTCAGTGTCGTCCTCACAGCGTGTCACCATGCCCTTTTGGTATTGTCGATGGAGTCAGGCGGCCGCGCTGGCCATGGTCTTATTGGATACGGCATCTCCATGTACAACCCGCCGTGCGCTTTTGCATGCCGCGATGTCCTCTCTACAAGCACACTCAACTGCTCAGAACCAGTGGATATGTCACACGGTATGGGGATGGATATGGGCATGGAAAGCGAGACATCGCCCGAATGTTACGCCACCGATGATGCCTTCCTGTCCACCCTGGCCTATTGTATGGATACACACTGTCAGAATTTGGCTGTTTGGAAGCTTGAAGAATATTGGAACATGAACGTAGCTGGCCGTTCATCTGATCAACCCAAGCCCAAGATGACTTATCAGCAGTCGTTGGCGAATATCAACACGGAACCGACAGATGTGCTTATCATCGGCGAGCAGCTGAATCTGACAATGCTCGTTGCCGAGGAAGACTACCAAAAGTCCTACAACGCTCAGAGTGCTTTTGAAGAGATGGAGCGCAATCACGAAACATACGGGTATGTTGTCTCTGAGTGTTTGAGCACTGCACCCGGAGCTAATTTATCTATTCCCTACACAGCATTGTTCTGATTGTCAGTGGCGCTGCCATACCCATTGCTTTCTCACTCCTTCGCTTTATACCATTTCCAGCAGCATCGGCGAGCAAATTCAACGCCTGGTTCATTGATCCGCCTGCATTTGGTTCTCGACACAAAACGCCAATCGCTGATCTATTCCACATGCCAACACGCGGGCAGGCTTTCTTCATCTCTTACTTAGTCGCCATTAACGTCATCTTAAGCGCAGCCGGCTACACATCCAAGCAACCAAATTCCTGGTTTCCCTCCGTCTCTGGAACCGATGGGGAGATTATGACATATGTGACGAACCGTGTCGGTGTCCTCAGCTTCGCCAATATCGCCCTCTTGTTCCTCTACTCAGGTCGCAATAACGTCCTCTTATGGCTCACAAATTGGAGCCACGGTACGTTCCTACTTCTGCACCGCTGGGTGGCGTGGATAGCGACTCTTCAAGCTGTTCTGCACTCTGCCATCTATCTCAAGATATACATACACACAAACACCCATTCCAGCGAAAGCAAGCTCCCATACTGGATCTGGGGCGTAGTCGCCACACTTTGCATGTCAATCCTCCTTCCAACTTCCATCTTCCCCATTCGCAAGAGAGCCTATGAGCTTTTTCTAGCATGGCACGTACTTCTCTCCATCTTCGTTCTCGTGGGATGTTTGTGGCATATCCTCGAACGCTTCCAGCGGCAATGGGGCTATGAGAATTGGATCTACACCGCGATCGCTATCTGGGGGTTTGAACGCGCGATGAGACTTGCGAGGTTGGCACGGAATGGTTTGGAGATTGCGAGGATGACGGTCATCGATGATGATTATATTCAAGTCAATGTTGATGGGGTTACTGGCTCGGGACATGCGTACCTTTACTTCCCTACCTTGACGTGGCGGGTTTGGGAGAATCATCCTTTTTCTGTTGCGTCGTCGGAGGTTTTGGCGGGAAGTGAGCCCCCGGTCAAGATCAGGCATGAAGTAATAGATTTGGAGAAGACAGGTACCTCATCTACAAATTCCGGCAGCGGCACCTCAGAGAACCAGCACCACACATCATCATCGCCAAGAAGTAGCACAACTGGTCTCACCTTCCTCCTCCGAACCAAAAGCGGCGTGACGGCCCAACTCCGCAAACATGACACACTACCCGTCCTCATCGAATCAGCCTACGGCCCTCCGGAAGATCTTTCAGAGTATCCCCTCCTCATCTGCATCGCTGGCGGCGTTGGGATAACGGCTTGTATTCCCTACTTGCGCGCTCATCCCGGCGCTTCGACAAAACTGTACTGGGGAGTAAGGAGTCGGGGTATTGTGGATGCGATGGCTGGGAGTCTTGTTGGGGTTGAGAAGGAATGTTTTGTGGGGGAGAGGATGGATGTTGGGGAGGTTTTGAGGAGGGAGTTGGGTGGTGGGGTGGGTGGGATGGATGGTGGGATGGAGGAAGGTGATGAGGGGCAAGGTGTAGGTGAGGGTGAAGCTGTTGTAATGGTCAGTGGGCCTTGCGGCATGGCAGATCAGGTTCGGGAAGTTGTGTGTGAGATGAGGAAGAGGGGAAGGGGAAGGGGAATTAGGTTGGTGGAGGAGAGCTTTGGGTGGTGAAGTTTTCGTTGGGTTTGATATGTGATGATGGGGTGTTGTGCGGGACGGGTATCATTTTTGGGCTTGGGCTGGATGGGAGGGAATGTGGAGAGCATGTTGAGGTGGGAGAAGGGTGGCATTAAATCTAGTGATAACCAACCATCGGCATGAAATACCACATATGACTTCGTCCGGGAGTCATCTACCTGAAGCTATATGTTACAACCGATATCTCGACCTCCCCTCCCCCCTCTCCACACTCCCCTACACCCCAACCCCCTCCATCTCCGTCAACCCCCCCAACAACCTCTTCCAAACCCCCGTCGCCTCTTCACCCTCCTCTCCCCCCATCAAAGTCCTCCTATCCCCCACAATAATCAGCGCACATCTCGCCCTCGTAACCACAACATTCAACCTCCTCAAATCCTTCAGAAACCCAATCTCGCCATGGACGTTACATCTCGTCGTGCCGAAGATTACGATGTCGGCTTCTCGGCCTTGGAAGCCGTCGATGCTGTTGACTGTGATGGAGGGGGAAGAAGAAGTGAGGTCTTTGAGGAGTTCCGTCTGGCGCGCGTAGGGGAGGAGGATGGTGATGGAGGGATGGTTGGGTATGTCTTCTTGGGCTGTAGTGGTGGTGGATTGATTGTGTGTGAGAGTGAGTTTGTGGCAGATATTGCGGATCAAAGCGGCTTGGCCGGCGTTACTTTTTGATTTCCGACCTAGGTCTTCGGTCGCGGAGCACTGGATGAAGAACATACGCTCTGACCTGCCTGGCATGGAGGGGGGATCTGACGAAGGCCAATATGGGAATGATGTAGGGAGGAGAGGACGTGCGGAATCTGCGACTGCGGTGTTCAATCTCCCCTGATAGAATTCTGTAGAGGGGAAGTGGCAGATTGAGCGGTGCATTCTGTATTGGGTATCTAGCATGACTTTTCTTATTCCTCCTCTTCTTCTGTTATTGGTAGGGGTATTGTAAAGGCGCTCAAAGAGTGAGATGTCGAAATCAAGGGCTTGGCTATGCGGATGCACGGTTGCGCGAAGTTGAACGTGATCACCGACCAGGATGGCTTTCTCGCAGCCTTTGACCAGTGGGACTAAGGATTGAGGCTCTACCTGCTGAGAAGCTTCGTCGATGATCACGGTGTTGAAGGTTTCTGAGCGGAGGAGACCTAGGCCTGCACCGATGCAGGTTGTGAAAATGAGACGGCATTCTTTGATTTGTTTTTGTGCTTTCCGGCGACCCGCATGGTTTTCGTTGAGATCTTTGCCTAGCATGGCGTCACATGTGTATTGGCGGAGGTCTTCTGCGACTTTACGAACCTGTGATGAGTGGTTAGAGTTAGTCCTTAAAGTCAACCAGGGGGAGGAAAGCTTACATCCGTTGAGACTCGAAGTGCCGCTTGGCCGGGGAGATTGCGACTCTTCATGTTGTGAAGATATTTCCTCATAACATTATCCACTGCATTATGGGTTGGCGCGGTGACTAAAAGCCTTCGCTCGGGATCCTCGAGGAGTGCTTCTATGAGTACGGCGATTGTGTGGGTCTTACCCGTGCCTGGTGGTCCCCAGATACAGGTCAGATCACTCTCAAGAGCTGCAAAGATAGCATCATTTTGACTGGCGTTGAGATCAGGCCGTCTAGTGAAGGTATGTTCAAAACGATTGCCATCTCCGTCATCCAGTTGACTGGTCCCAAGGAGCTTCTCCTGGATCATACAGCTCTGCTCTGGAAACGTGATGAATCTAGTCAACGCATCGAACATTGTCCGAGTCGTTACATAAGATCCGCAATGTTTGACCTTCCATGAGCAGTCCTCCAAAAAGACAGGAAGGGGATGAAGGCACCTGAAAGTGACACTACCGGGCTCCGACGCCTCGACCAATGCATCAATTGAATAAGCCGTTGTAGTCAGACTGTTCGTTGGTAGGCTAGCAGCTGTGAGCTGAACATGATCATTGTTAGCGAAACGCATAAAGGAATGGGCGTCGATCCGAATTCGGGCTTTTGCAAGCTGTGCTTCCTTATCACTTTCCAATTCTAGCAAATTGGTGCTTGTCTGGCGAGATTCCGATACTTCTTCGATGTGTTCCATAGCAATGCCAATGCAATTCTTGACCATATACTGCACGACGGAAGGTCTCGCGCTGAGGATCCGAGCGCTTTCCTGCTCCAAGCAACCCATCAAGAGATCTAAGGCGACTTCCGAAGATCTCACCACTAATGAGATATGCTCCATCAGATCGATGAAGGTGCTGAGATGCATGTGCGAAATCTGAGTCAATACGTGCCGGAATGGCTCTATGACGAGAACCTGCATTTCATTGGCCGACGTGACAAGCGCTTTCAGAATGTCGGAAGACCTTTCATGCAGAATTTGCTGAATCGAAGCTGGTAGTTGTCTCCAGTCTTTCACGGAAGTGAATGTGACAGCCAGAGCAGGTACCGCATCGAGAAAATTAATCATAGCTACCACGATAACATCGTTGGAGGTACGCCTTCCACTGGGAGTGCCCAAGTCGAGCAAATGCATGAATGCCTTTCGAAGAGTCGCTCTTTGGCCATGCTCCAGGAGCCAGGTGAATACTCTGATGAAATCTTGGGCGCTTTCCAAAGCGTTGAAAGCCGAGAACTGCATGTCTCGTGCAATCAGTCCGCGGTAATGAGGCTCGGACGCCCAATCCACTGATTTTAGACTTGGCTCCTCATACGCACGCTCGGTCTTGTCGAATAGGGGCAATACTTCCCGGGTATCCACATGATGAAGCCACTGATCCAGGACTTGGAGGGACCGAGTGTCACGGTTGCTTATGACATACACCTCCGCCCCAATGATAGGGTTTCTATTCACTCTTCCCACATGCTTCGCCAGTCCTCCGCTGAACTTGTTGAGGGCGATGCTGGCAACGAGGTCCGAATTGATCTCTGACTCAACGGTGGAATGCCTTGCTCGTCTTCTATCGCCTACAGCCTCGATACTACGATATGGAGCATCATCTTGCCCTGGTTTGGTCAAAAATACCCATGTATTTCCTCGCTGCTTCTCGTACAACTGCAGACTCAGATTATTGAAGTACAGGCGATAGTCCGTCTTCGTCGGTAGGGTTTGACGATATATTTCCGCGGCATCTTGAGAGTGTGGGAAAGAAAGGAGGCGAACCGAGTCATCGACAACGGTTTCTTGATATTTGGTTATCTGCTTGGGGATGTATATTGCCACAGTGAGCCGAGAGTCTACTCGGAGCACTATAAGCTTTCGATGGAACATCTCCAAAGCTTTGCCTGCAACGTCCATGAATCTTCCCATGCGGTCACATGTGGAATCGAAGATACGCTTCCATTTGATCCTTGGTAGATCAAGTCTGCAAGACCGAAGCTCTGATTGTGACAGGAGACTAGACTGTAAAAGACAATTTGTTATTAATTCGGGCATGCCTTCCTCCACCGGCAATTGTCCCAGTACCCAGCCCTGCTGTTCGTCAGACATTTGACTGAAGTCAAAGTACTCTAGATATTCTGTGATAGTTTCATGATGTTTACGGCACCATGACAGGGTCATCTTGAACAAATCAAACTCCGTCAGCATGACATGATCTCTGCAAAGAAACAGTTCAATACCGTTTGATGATAGATCATCCAGGTTATCGACAGAACGACGTGTGGAGATGTAATCCTCAGACGCCTTGTGGAGTACATCCAGTACAAACCCTTGCGTGGATATGTCTGCCTTGGGGATGTTTTCTAGGTGAGGGGGAACCTTGATGCGGTTTCCATCGACACATCTGGAAAATAAATGATTGAGCTCTTGGCATTGAGCGCTCATCGGCCCCTTCAGACGTGCCCAGTCCAGGTAAAGATTCTTTACACGCCCAAGAGACGCATTCGTGTACCCCGCAAAATATACCAGACGATCGTCGTGTGTGAGCTTCTTGAACATAACTGGTTCAGGTGGTCCTTGATAACTGGCTGCTTCCGCAACCGTGGGTGGAATGAGATCAGGATCCCAGCAGACGAAACTATTTTTGTTCAATGGAGATAACGGCACAAGATTCAATGTTACTCACAATTTATCTCCATCCAAGTCGCCACCAGACATAAGATCAGCGCTTGGACGACGACCTTGCGTCGGGAAGACAATGCAGTCAGTAAGGTGTGCTAGCTCTTCATGCTGCACGGCTTTAAATTTTTGAAGGTCTCCAGGATGTAGACAGGGGTTCCGTGTGACGAGTACATCGCTTCCTACAATAGTCTTGGGTAGACCACCGTGATCCATGGTGACGCGAACAGCGCATTGCCCTTCCTTCAAAACACCGCGTGGATCGCATATGCCAAAGAGCAGCCGAGACTGTGGTACGAGGATTCGGCAGCGTTGCTCGGATCTTTTGTTGAGCATTCTGTCATATTCGCTATTTACGTGCTTGCGTATAGTCGTTCTGACAGATTCGATACCCTCCAAAAGCAATTTCTCAGCTTTTTCAGGTGCCTCAACATACGAGAGGAATCGAAAAGCTGCTTGAGGATCTACTGCGGCGGCGGAAAGGAACTCAAGGTACTCCTGCTGTTTCTTGAGAAACATAGCTTCTGGGATACCTAGAGCATGAAGAAGTAAGACGATTTCATCGTTCAGATATCCAAAGCTGTAGGGTTTGGAGTAGTCAACAACAGCGAATGAGTGATCGCTAACATCCTTGACCTTCCTCATCGAGTCCCGGAATTGGACCAGGATTTGACCTTGAAACTGGGACTCTAGGGTGAGTACACCTTTGTAACCGGCATATCGGATTTGGAACACCGAGGGACTGTATCGAAGGTTACGAAAGCTGAGATCAAGTTTCTGTATGAGTCTTTGAGCAAATTTCTTGGATACAAGACCACAACCATCGGTAAATATGTAGTCGTCTCTCTTCACATCAGCGATATCCTGGCATCGTTCCGGTTCAAGCTGTGTAGCTGCTTTTGCGGAAGAGAACAGTAGGCCGATGCGTTTGGCTAGCTTAGCTACTGACTTGATCTTCGAAAAGTCTCCCAGTCGGTCTATTTCTTTATTGACCTGCTCTTTACTACCTGCTAAGAGAAAACACGACTTCGTCTTGAGCTGACTGTTGCTGTGTCCAAAGAAGTTATATGTAGCTCCATTCAGGGTGATGCCAGAAGAAAGTAGCCGGTAGATGTAATCTGTAGATTCCTTTGGAGAAGCCGGCTGCGAACTCTTGGAGCCGTCGCCATTCTGTTTCACGGAGGGATACTGCAAGCGAAAGTTCTCGAAAGAGATACCAATGTACCGGTCGAGAGAACGGGTGTCGATTGCCCTATTCTCAGAATGTTTTACATACTTGAGAAGGATTTGCTGTTTGGACGTATTAGAAATGACTGAGATGGACTTGATGAGCCCAGGGCCATTCGTCACAGCTGGTCGAGGTAGGTCTTGAATGAAGAAGGCCCATTCGCGGTCATCAGGCTGGATGCCGCTTTGCAATATACAAGTGAAATTGCTCATCCTTGGAAGACCTTCCTTCGATGCGCGTGATTTATCAGCTTGTAGCTATGTAGCAAAAAGAAATTGGGATTCCGGTCCCTTACTCTTCCTAGGTGACAGACCAATGAGAGTCAAGTTCTTACCTGCAGCCTGATGCCCCTCGTCTCCGCAAGTCGGCGCAATAGGCAATCGAACATTTACTTCACGGAGGCAGCATGAGTTATCGCTTATCAGAAACCCTATCGATGTACATAACAGCGATGAAGGAGCGCCAAAACATCTACATCATTGGCGCTCAGAGCACTGGAAAGACTACTCTTGTCACCGCGCTCATGACTTACTTCGAGCAGCTCCATGCTAATCCGGACGGGACATCGACAAGACCGAAGATCATCAGTGAAGTTGCTCGAGGTGTTCTCCAGCGCCATCACTACACAGCCGAGGACATCGTCTCATCAAAATCAAGAGCACTCGAACTACAACGACTCATTCTCGAAGCACAATGTCAAGCCGAAAACGCTGTCGGTGATGACTGTTACATTTCGGACCGCTCTGGCCTTGATCCGCTCGTATATGCACGACGATATGTTGGAGTTGAGGAGGCTCTGGCTTTGGCGCAAGGTCCAGCATGGCAGCAGCTCCAGCAGAAGATGAAGAACGGATTGATCATCGTCTGTGAAGCTGGCGGGGAATGGCTTATTGACGACGGTGTTCGGTTGATGCCAGAGGATCGAGACGCTTGGCTTCAAATGCATGTAGCATTTTGTGAGATGCTCGATGAACTCGATATCATGTACCATGTCCTGCCTGCGTCAGTAGCAAGCCTCACTGATAGAGTTGACTTCGTGTTATCGAGGTGGGCCACGGAGAATTAGGAGGAATCGTCGTCGTCTAGTCATATACAAAGTTCATTGACAGGGTGTTGTTCGGTCACACAAATCACAATTAACGTTTTGATAGATGACTTGGCATGGGACTTGATCTAATCAGATAAGAAGAGCGGAGATCTCCGGGCACAATGATGTCAACATCACATCCATCGAATGCATGTTCACTTTTGGCCACCATGGCTAGAACTTTCAGATAATTCATGTCGCTAAGCATCACATCTGGCAGATTGCATATCAAACAAGTTCCCATTATCCTGAGTCTACAAAAGCAGAGTGCCCGCACAATGTCTTCCAACACGGATAATCCCTCCATGCTACATGGCCATGCTGCCTACGTGGCGGGCGCTGCAAAGGTATCGCACCTCATCTTTCCTTGCGGGTTCCCTGTCTACCGAATCTAATCTCTCCTTTTATCTGTACAGGAAGCAATCGGAACTCATATCTCGTCCGACCCATCATGGAAAACATCGGGCACTGAAACCAAGAACGCCGCTGTGGAGGAGATGAGGGCGGCAAAAGCGCAAAGTGAAGGGGATCCAGGCAAGAACGAGACGGTGGGAAAGATGGAAGAAAAGTTGGGTGGAGCAGTGGGGTGTGAGGGAATGGTAGGCGAGGGCAAGGACAGACAGTGAGCGTCTCAAAAGAAACAGGACGGGAGGAGTTCTGGGGTCAGGCCATGACGAAATGGTAAAACAAAAAGACCTTCTGATGGAGTGTATCAATCTTGGATAATGATCCGATATTCCATCACTCGATGCTTTGTTCCATACTGTGGAGGTGTAGCTCATCGAGCAATGCTACGGTTTCAGCTGGGTTGGCGATCCATGCAGTCGTGCAAGCCAATCTTGCCTAGAATACCATCAAGTCAGACAAATGTCGCATCCATTCCCTGCAGTCCTCGCAGATATCAGTATTACTCACCTTGAAATCATTGGCGCCTGCCGAGAGAAATTGGTCGCCGATGTGAAGCGTCTTGCTACCCTCAATCCCACCTAGGTATCGCTGACATGAGAGAACGCCCCAGGCCTTATCACCTATGTCAACGAAAACGTCGTTCCCGCCTATGAAGATGAACAATAAGTTTGGGGTGAACAATCTACATTCACTTCTGGTACTGACCATTGAAAGCGCAAAATGGTATTTTCTTTCCCGGGCTCGAAAGTTCGAGTATCTGCTGGGTCACCAAAACCGTCTCTTCTAGTTGCTCCCGTGTGAACTTCTGCTTGCCCGGCCCGGTAATTGGGATGATTCCAACTGCTCTATCTTTGCGTAAGATTTCCGCAGAAAGCTGCATGTTGTTGGTGCACTCCCGTAACGCTCCTTCTGCCACGTCAAGCAAGGATTGAATATCGTCTTCTTGCCACTTCCTCATCTCATCTAGCATCCAGGTCTTTCGTGGGACATGTCTAAGAAAAGTTTCTGAATGGAAATCAAATTCAAAAAGGTAATTGCTTTCCCCTCCTAGGATAATAACTTTAGGATCCTCGACTTCTTCGTCAGTGATGGCATTAGCAACTGCGTCCAGAAGACCATGGAGGCGGTCATAGTATTTTGACGCCTCAGTATAGCCCGCTGCCGTCACGATTCCGATGTGGATACCTCGGCGGAGCAGCCGTAATATCCTAGGGATGACTGGGTTTTCGTCACGTAAGGAGTCACCGTCGTCGTAAAGGGTGACATCCCCATCGAAAGTCACAAGTTGTATTCGTTCAGTACGGGCCAGACTCAGCAGCTGAGCAGAGTTCAGAATAAGGCGAATATCGTTAAAAGACGGCGGAACGAAACGTCGCGAACTGATTCTTCTTCGTTCATCCTGGAAATCGAAGGCTTTTTCAAGGAGAAGAGGCGTGAAAAAGACGCCGACACTTGGGACTAGAAGCTTCAATTTGGACCTTCCATGGGTGCCTCGTCTCTGCTGTATGACTTGTTTGGTAAGCACGTCTTCGAGCTTCGCTGATGAAGTACGCACTGTGATCGTTAATGAGCTCTTCGACATCCCTCATGATTTCGGCGTACCGCCTGTGTGCTGTAGAGGCCATTTTCGTCAAAATGTCGCCGCGGTCTTCATACGCTGCCGTAGGTTGGGAGTGGAGGACAAAGGGGACAGCAAGGAGACCCTACGATGGGGGTCATTGATACGATCATGTCGAGACTAGAGAGTAGCAATGAGTGCGGTCCTAATCACCTTGATCCATTCTATCTGCGAGTAAAAAAAGTCAGAAGATGGACTAAGTTCAACACGCAATGTCCAATGGCACCAATTGATCCCTTCTATGAGTCTGTGTACAGGTTCAGCGGATTTCCAGTCCCATTGATAGTATCTCTCCAACCTTTAGAGCATCTGTGGGAAGTCATATGAGCTGCCTTGCATTTTAGCAAGCACAGGACCATGGACAACATACATTCAACACGGTACCTGGTCGTCATTTTGTTTGAACTTTGATGACTTCTCAATTGTGGAGACAATCGAAGAACCAAGTTGGCATAGACCCAGATGGAAATGTTTCCTTAGAGAGGTCCCATAGCAACCCAGGCTAAGCGTTGTACGACCCAAAGCCAGGCCTTCAATCGAAGACCGAATGAAGTATTGACTTGGATCAGGGTTTGCTGCTACTGGGTATCGGTCCATTGGGTCATACCGACTTGACTCTGCTGGTATTTATCTCTTCAGGCCAACCCCGCAGGTAGTTCGTAGGCGATGCCCGAATGGGCTGACCCGCCCGAGCCGCCCGGAAACACATGCTAAGTGCCGCCTGTTTGATAGGTACAAACAACGAGCAATCATGGTTCCTCTCAAGCTAAGCACGCACGACATGAGTGGCGCTCACCTTCACATGCTGTCAAGTCGACATCGGCCAATATGAGCACGAATAGCTACTGCAGCCATGGATTTACCCCCACTCGGAAAGCTCAACACTACCTCCATTGCCCAAACTCTTCCAACTGCCAGTGCGAGCACGACCTACTCCGCATCGTCGCCTTTGCCTACTGCCACTGATGGCTTTTATTCCGGGACCTGGATGGATATGCTGGTTCAGGTCCTAGTCGTTGTTGTGAAGCTCATACCTGCTCTTTTACTATGGCTGGTCACATTTACTACCATAACTGTTCCTACGCTACTCTTCACCCTCTTTTCGACCAGCTTGACCTTCACCATGAACGCTACCACACTGTAAGTCAACGGCTTGTTAAGTGGTACTGCTTCCACTGATATGATTCCAGAATCCTAATAGTCCTTGCGTTTGCATCGACCATATCATGGATTGTCAGATACCGCTACCTCAATATGTATGCCCGATTGCCGCCAGAACCACAGCGAAAGGAACCTCAGATCGATTTGTTCCCAGATGTTCAAGAGGGAGATCTAAAACCGGGCCTTGCGAATTACTTGGACGAGTTCCTAAGTGCTATCAAGGTATTCGGATACCGTACGTATGTGTTTCCATCCAGATCCTCTCTGTTCGGAGCTGAAATGTTCGCTAGTCGAACGCTCCGTCTTCCACGAATTGACCCGAACCATGCAAACGCGAAAATTGATTGCTGGTGAAACACTTTTACTTGAGGAAGAGAAGGGATTCTGTTTGGTGGTCGATGGATTGGTTCAGATCTTCGTCAAATCTGGCAGAGCGACGACAGTGCCGAAGCAAGAGACATGGTCCAATGGTATTTTAGGCGAGGAGGAAGATGGGAGATCAGAAGAGGAACATCAAGGATACCAGCTGCTGACCGAGGTCAAGAATGGTGCCCCCATGTCCTCCTTGTTCTCGATCCTATCGCTATTCACAGAAGACGTCAAACTTCGGCACGATGGCGAGGAGACTGGTCTGGTTTCACGTGCCTCAAGCACAGGGCTTGCTGGCTTGATACCCCATTCTGGTCCGGTAAGCCCACATCCCATCACGGAAAGCCCAACGCAGGAGCCAAGCACTCGAGAACATCGATCCTCAACGATGAATTACGATGGTCGTTTACCAATCGTGCCGCCGCTATTCTTGGATCCAGCCACCGAGGACCATCGGTCGCGTCCAGATCCCTCAAAACCCAGAAAACCGTCTAAGCGGAAGTCTGTTCACCCGGACATTGTGGCTCGCGCTACAGTGGACACAACGATTGCAATCATTCCAGCTACGGCATTCCATCGCTTAACACGTGTCTACCCTAAAGCAACGGCTCACATTGTTCAAGTCATCCTTACTCGGCTGCAGCGGGTTACCTTGGCTACTGCCCATTCATACTTGGGTTTGACCACAGAAGTCTTACGTACAGAAAGAGACATGTCTAAATATACTACATATGATCTGCCAAACCATCTTCGGGGCCCGGCATTAGATCGGTTGAAAGATAAGTTCTCACGCGAAAGAGAGCGACTGGATTCGGTTGAAGATGGGATGAAGGGCATAGCCTTACACAATCCTAGAGCATCTGTGAGAAGACGATCTAGCAGCCTTCGAAAAGACATCGTCTCTCAAGCTAGACTTGCGGCATTGCGAGGGAGTTCTAGTTCTGATGCTATCGATGCCGCTACTGCAAACCCCAATTCTGGCGTCAGCCCAGGGGATTTGTCAACCAACCTGCAAATGTCGCAATTCGCTGCCAGACATCCGGGCCACCCAAGGATGCCGAACTCGAACACTGAACACGGACCGATATCGCCTACCGAAGGCTATCAAATGACCAGTCCCCTCTCTGAAGCTGAACATAAGCCATTCGTCCCACCACTACTGCCTGGCCGCATGCAATTGCATAAGCAAGAATCAATGGACGAAGATGCTATCTTCCGAACTTCAATATTGGATTGCATCGTAAAAGCCATTGGTCTGACTACAACGAAAGATGCCATCAGGAGACCATCAAGCTCAGTGGAGCACTCGCCGCGTCTAGTCTCTTTTGATGCTCAGAAAGGGAAAGCAACTTTTAGCAACGCGTTCGGCTTCATCGATCCATACGAAGGATCTGCTGATGGTGACAGTGAGTCTATGCATTCTGCGTCGGGGATCGGTGCTGGAACTTCATTCAACATTCCGAATATCGTCGCTGAATCCCGAGACGAAGTCGAGATTGTCTTCTTCCCCAAAGATGCTGTATTGGTGGAACAGCACGAAAGGAATCCGGGTTTGTACTACGTAATTGACGGGTTCCTCGACGTGAGCATTCCTGGTGATGACCAAGACATTGCCGAAGCTTCGACATGGAATGGCTCGACTCGAACTGACATGGAGGATTTGCTGCCACCTCTGACTCGGACATCCTCTCGGACATCTTCAGTACACGGCAGCTCGCGTGGAACCAGAAGACGGACGAAGGCCCGCAAAAGCCTTTTCCTCATCAAGCCCGGTGGCCTCGCTGGGTACGTTGGTACTATCTCGTCCTTTCGATCTTTCGTCGACGTTCGTGCCAAGACGGACGTATACGTTGGGTTTCTCCCTCGAGCATCTCTGGAACGTATGGTGGAGAAGTGGCCAGTGGTACTATTGACCATGGCGAAGAGACTCACGAGTCTTCTGCCACGGCTGATTCTACACATTGACTTTGCTCTCGAATGGGTGCAGATCGATGCAGGCCAGGTGATACATCATCAAGGCGACGAGAGTGATGCAATCTACATTGTTCTCAACGGGCGGCTAAGGGCGATTCTCGAGAAGGCTGACGGAGGAAGACAAGTGACGGGGGAGTACGGCCAAGGCGATAGTGTGGGAGAACTCGAGGTAATGACCGAATCGAGGCGACCAGCTACGCTGCATGCAATTCGAGATACGGAAGTCGCCAAGTTCCCCAAAACCCTTTTCAACAGCCTTGCTTTGGAGCATCCTGGAATCACAATCAAGATATCAAAGATCATCGCACAGCGTATGCGAGCGTTGGTTGAAGATCCATTCTTTGACCAAGGGAAGGATGCCGTAAATTCATCATGGAGCAGGAGTGTGACATCGACGTTGAATTTACGTACTACAGCAATTTTACCAGTCACCGCAGGGGTTCCCGTTGTCGAATTCGGCGCACGACTGTTGACTGCCCTTACTCAGATCGGGGTCGTCAATGGGGTCACATCGCTCAACCAGGCGGCCATACTGAACCACCTTGGACGACATGCTTTCTCAAGGATGGGCAAACTCAAACTCTCGCAATATCTTGCAGACCTGGAAGAACGATATGGGATGCTGCTCTACATTGCCGATACTAATGTCACTTCTCCCTGGACTCAGACATGCATCAGCCAAGCTGATTGTATACTCCTCGTGGGCCTTGCAGAGGGCTCGCCCAGTATGGGGGAATACGAAAGATTTCTTCTGGGAATGAAGACGACAGCAAGGAAAGAACTAGTCCTCCTTCATGTTGATCGATATTCGACACCTGGACTGACGCGCAAATGGCTTCGGAACCGGCTTTGGATCAATGGCGGCCATCATCATATTCAGATGGCTTTTCGGACCCATACCGAGCCTGCTCTTCCACAGGTGAAACGCTTCGGTACCGCATTGAAGCAACGGGTTCAGGTACTTCAGGCGGAAATCCAGAAATACACCTCGAGAAGGATACGGCAGTCACCATTGTACTCGGCGGACACACCTTTCAAGGGTGACTTTCATCGACTCGCAAGACGCCTCTGTGGAAAATCCGTTGGACTCGTGCTTGGCGGAGGCGGAGCAAGGGGTATCTCCCAAGTTGGCGTCATTCGCGCCCTTGAAGAAGCCGGCATTCCTATTGACATCATCGGAGGAACGTCAATCGGCGCATTCATTGGGGCGTTATATGCCCGCGACGCTGACGTGGTGCCTATGTATGGGCGTGCAAAGAAATTCGCAGGTCGTATGGGTAGTATGTGGCGTTTCGCGCTTGACTTGACATATCCCTCAGCATCTTACACCACGGGCCACGAGTTCAATCGCGGGATATTCAAGACTTTTGGTGATTCTCAAATCGAGGATTTCTGGCTGGACTTCTACTGCAACACCACCAATATCAGTAAATCCCGCAGTGAGTATCATAATTCCGGCTACGTATGGCGATATGTCCGTGCTTCTATGTCGCTGGCAGGCTTGATACCACCGATGTGTGATGAAGGTAGCATGCTTCTTGACGGTGGCTACGTGGACAACCTGACCGTATCACATATGAAATCCCTGGGCGCTGAGACCATCTTCGCAGTCGACGTGGGCAGCTTGGACGATAATCTCCCTCAAGCATTTGGCGACTCCCTCTCGGGCGCCTGGGCTCTCGTCAATCGCTGGAATCCCTTTTCATCTTTCCCCAATCCTCCCACGCTCTCGGAGATTCAAGCCCGATTGGCATACGTCAGCAGTGTAGATGCACTGGAGCGAGCGAAGACGACGCCTGGGTGCTCGTATATGAGACCGCCAATCGATCCGTACGGAACTCTGGATTTCGGCAAATTTGACGAGATCTATCGGGTTGGGTATGAATATGGGAAGGAGTTCTTGGCGGGACTGAGGGATAAGGGCATGTTGCCGGTTATGGAGGAGACTGAGGAGAAGAGAAATTTGAGGAGGACGATGGCGCCGAGGAGGGCTAGCGTTTGATCACGGGAGGGTCATTGGTGTATAGCCGTAGGCTTGTAGTATTAAGCATTATACCCTGGAATAATTACCTGTTCAAAATCTAGACGTTCGTCTATAGAATTCGGCGTGTCATACGTCCATGGAATTCCCCTTGCTCCAATCTGTGTACCTTATCGGACTTCGCCGTCAGCCGTCGTCGAGTTATCGACTCCACCAAAGACCCCCAATGCTTGGCATCACCACCATCTACCTTTCTCCATGATTTGATCACCCTACTACATGATCGAATTCCCGCTCAAATATCAAATGCTCGTCTGGGATAAGTACTTCATAGCTACATTGTTTTGGACTACCTTAATTTTCCCTGTTACATTATCTTCTTCTTCTTCTCCATCCTTTCTCCCATCATTGTAATAGCAGCAGGGCACCCATCCTCCATCTAATAAAACKATAAGATCCCATATTTGATGGTTCATTTCATTTTACATCTCCCAAAATTAACTTTTTCTGTCTCTTTCAACGGACTGCACATTTATTCTTCACACTGTAGACATACAGCCCAAATATGTCCACCCATTCCCAGAAGAAGAAAATCTACAAGGGTACATTCATCCACACCCCCACTCTCCATGGTGGATTAGAGATCCTAGAAAACGCATCTGTGGGTGTGGATGAGAGGGGTGTGATCTGTTGGATTGAGAGGGAGGCCGGGCCAGATGAGAGGGAGGGACAAAGAAATGAGGGCTGGGAAGGGGCGGAGGTTGAAGGGGTGGAGATTGAGAGGGCGGAGGGTGGGGCGGAATGGTATTTTCCGGGTTTTGTCGGTGGGTTTTTGCTTTTTTTTTCTACTTTGCTTGGGGGTTTGATGTTTGGTATTTGGTATTCATGAGATTCTGGTTCCGGATCTTTGGTTTGGAATATGCAATTGCGTTTTATTTCCCTCTCGAACAGAAAAAAAGGCGGGTGATGTATAGTTGTAGTCTGTAAAAGATTGATGGATGGAAAAGCACGTTTTAGTATCATTGGATCCGTCTAGAGTGAGTTGAGGATTGTCGTGGAACGCAGGTAAGTAAGTTTGGAGTAGGTTTCTTCACTCGTTATTGCGGTATATTGGTTTATCTTCGTTTCCGGAAAAATACCATTTGATACAAAAACAATCTCCATTATAATTATTGTCCAAATTGAATCCGTCATGTCATTATATCCCTATCGTCGTATCAATTTACCTCTGCTACATTCTCCATCTTCACCTCCACCTTTTCTTCCCAAACTTCCCATCTTATTGTCGTCTCACAACCAACCATTTTCAAATATCTAAATATCTATCCTAGACACACACATCCATGCCTCCCAACTCCCCAACGCCGGCCTCTTCGGCACATCTACCCTCCTCAACTGGCTCCAAACCTACACGTTTCCCCTCGAATCCCGCTTCTCCTCCCTCCCCCACGCCCACCGCGTCTACAATCGCGCCGTCACCTCCACCCTCTCCCACGGCACAACAACAGCAGCCTACTACGCCACCATCCACGCCCCCTCCACCAACCTTCTAGCATCAATATGCCAGACCCATGGCCAAAGAGCCTTCGTGGGGAGAGTATGCATGGATTGCACAACCACATGCCCGGAATACTACCGCGACGAATCAACAGAGCAGGGAATGAAAGACACGAGAGCTGTCGTTGATCACATCCGCTCCATAGACCCAAATGGAGAGCTGGTTCAACCAATACTCACACCTCGCTTCGCGCCTTCCTGCACAAGAGACACATTATCCGCACTGGGCGCCTTAGCAAAAGACCAGGACATACACATCCAAACCCATATCTCGGAAAATCGCGGTGAGGTCAAGCTCGTGGGTGAGATGTTCCCCGAACGAAATAGCTACGCAGACGTATACGATCACTACAACCTCCTAACCCCAAAAACCGTCCTCGCACACGCAATCCACCTCTCAGATACCGAAATCGAACTTATAAAAACTAGGAAGGCGGGGGTAAGTCACTGCCCTCTCAGCAACACCAGTCTCGGAAGCGGGATCTGTCCCGTTCGAAAACTCCTAGACAGCGGGGTGAAAGTTGGACTGGGGACGGATGTCAGTGGCGGTGGAAGCTGTAGTCTCTTGATGGCTGCGAGGGAGGCGAGTGGTGCTAGTCGCTTGCTGAGTGCGTTTTTGGGAGAGAAGGTTGAGGAAGAGGAGAGGGAGAGGGTGAAGTTGACGGTTGGGGAGTGTTTGTTTCTGGCTACGAGGGGGGGAGCGGAGGTTTTGGGGTTGGGAGGGAAGGTGGGGGCTTTTCGGGTGGGGATGGAGTGGGATGCGCAGTTGGTTGAGTTGGAGAGCGTTGAGGGGGTGGGAGGAGAGGAAGAGGAGGATGAGGAGGAAAAGGGCAAGGAAAGGAGGGACGGGGTAGGTTTGGGTGGAGCACAGTGCTGGGGAAAAGAGACCTGGGAGGAGAAGGTTGCGAAATGGATGTACTGCGGCGATGACAGGAACACGAAGAAAGTCTGGGTGAAGGGGAGGTTGGTACATGAACGATGAACCCCATATAATCTACATGAATAGCTTCCCCAAGAAAATAACATACACACAATCCCAAAATCCCAGAACACCAAAAACCAAGCCCCCGAATACAATTATACAATTTCAAAAAAACAAACAAACAACCAAACAAAACCCCCCTATCGAATATACATCCTCTCCTCCAAATACCCCTGCAATTCCGTCCTCAATTCCTCCCCCGCTCCGCAGCGGTTAATCGCCGCCTTCAACTCCTCCATCGAGCACTGCATCCACGGTTCCTTTCTCTTCCACGCCTTTGCAGCTTTTGTCTCGCGCTCCAGAAAGGCAAGCATCTTCGCCGTTCTCTCCGCTGCTGCCTTTGCCTCGGCGGCCGTCGTCGTCGGGGGCGATGACCCCGCTGAGGTATGCGGCGTGGACTTGTTTTCGCTGGCGGTGGAGGATTGGGGGGAGGTGGAGGTTGAGGATACAGCAGCTGCTGCTGGTGCTGGTGCTACTGCTGGTGCTGCTACTGCTGGTGCTGCTGGTGCTGCTGGTGCTGCTAGTGCTACTGCTGCCGCCGCCGCCGATCCCACCACGCCCGTTCCCACAGCAGCAGCAGTAGCATTCATCCCACTCGCCGCCCCAACAACCCCAGCAGCATTCCCCACCCCCACCACCGCACCATTCCCCGGAAACAGACTCATGAACTTCGACACCCTTTGCCTCGAGATTGATCGTTCATCAAGGGTCCATTCTTCGAGCGTGGAGAAGGATGTGATAGACGGGCCTGCTGAGAAAAGGACTGGACAGGCGAAGAGCAGGGGAGAGGTTTCGGTGAGGGTTGAGGAGGGCATTTTTTGCGGTGGTGGTGATGGTGCTGGTGGTGCTGGTGGTGGATTGGGATGTTGAGATGTCGATGATAGAGTTACGAGGCGGTGCTTACGATGGCTGGCAAAAGTTCACGAAGACGGCAAGATTATCAAATGCACAGTGAGATGACTGTCAAGATGATAATAATTAAAGAAACGAATACCAGCAGCCCAGCCCTTCTCAATATATACATCCAAATACACCTAAACAAATGGCCCAATCTAGCAAAGCCCGTTGAGAAAATTTAAAGGAGAAAGATATCTCCATTCCATGGAACTGGAGCTCAGACATCTCACAGGGAGAAAGGAGAGAGGAGAGAAGAGGCGTTCGTTGTTAAAATGAATGAGCATGATGACTTAGCAATAACTAGTGATGTTACATTATGTATAGGCGGTGAAAGCTGGGGTAGAAAACGTCACACAAGGCCCTGAAAACAACAACCGTCATCCACCCTACGCAACTCAAGTTCCAGCATCAGAAAAATCTCAAAATTTTCATCTATACCTCCCGAATCCTGATATAGCAATCAAAGAAGCAACGACATCAAAGGAAAGCTTACTAATCTTCATGCCATATCTCAGCAAACCACCACAGGAACCATGAAACTGCCAAAAGTCGAAAACAGGACTAAGCCTAAACGGGCAATATAAAAATTGAGGCAGTTGGATGACTCGGAAACCACACGGCAATGAAACCTCCTGGAAGGTTTTGATGTTCGTACCTTGGGTATCAAGCTCCAAAGCAGAGATGTGAGATGAGGGGATTTACATTTCTTTTCGATAGTGGAGGGAAGCAGTGATGTATATATTGAAATTCCCAAGCTCTCGTTGTCTGTTCTCTTGACAATCATTATCGTACACTTGCCATCGTTCAATTGCTGTGTCGTAATCTTTGCATGCAACGTCGTCGTCGTCAAATCGTCTGTTACATATCAGCGTACCCATCATCCCTTTAATCGATACCTCGATATCCGTTACCAGCAATGCCATATCAAACGATGTATGCCAAAGCGCGTGCTGCAACCCGTGCTGCCTTCCTTGCCGATAGTACTCCACTCCTCCAGTCTCTCGAAACGTGGCCCTACTACGGGGTCATCGGCGATCCCTACGTGCCCCCTCCACCGCCAAACACGCCTGAGCTTAATGAAACCGGGCCACAATTGGTCAGACCGGGGGCTGACGGTCCACCTCCTCCTACCGCTGGCTCCGCCAACCATGCAATCGCTACATCGACTTCCTTTAATCCCTCCATTAAATGCAATGGCATCTCCAACGGCAACCAACCCATGCCGATCAACTGGGGCGGTCCACCTCCTCGTGACGGCAGAACGTTCTGGATGTATTACCGCAGCATGTCGCAGATGTTCGCGGAGATCAATCGTCTGAGAAGGATCGGAGAGAATGACAGAGCGGCGGAGATGCAGCAGTGGGTGGAGGAGAAGAAGCTTTGGCAGCAGGGTCGGAAGTAGAGAGCAGTTGTTGCTTGTTCCGGATAGCTTCCGCTCCGCCATCACCGTCCACCTCTTCCACTCCACCACCACCAACGGCCCCAGCTTCAACCTCAACCATAATGGGCACATGATCACTCCTCCCCCTCTCCAGCTCTTCATCAAGGATATCCGCCTCTTTAACCTCAATCCCCTCACTCACAAGCACCAAATCCACTCTATCCATCCCTTCTCCCCATTTCCTCGATGCGGGTCGATAACTAAACTTCTCCTCCCCTCCCCTAACCTCCCGGAAAGAATCCCTCATCCCCAAACCCCCCTCCCCCTTCCCCTTTAAAAAGGCATCCCGAAAATGTCTCCGATTCTCCACATGTTCCTTCCCCATCCTCAATTGTGGATACGAATCCCTTTCCGTCAGCGCGATGTTCATATCCCCCGCCACGACAGTCTTCCAACCCTGGGATTCGTACCGGGAGATGTCATTTTTCAATTCCGTGTGGAAGATGCGTTTCCGCATGTGTCGATCACCGATGACTTTCCCACTCCTCGGATCTCGATAGGGGTTTGTGGTGCCATTGACGGCATAGATGTTAAAAACCACGATGCCAAAATCCGGAAATTCAGTCAGCAGAACGCGGCCTTCGAGATCCCAGTCCACGGTCCTGGTAGCCGATGAGGCAGCTACGTCCCGTCGAACTAGGGTGCAAACACCGTAGATCCTCCCGCCCAAACCAAGGGCGTTGTGCTTATCTCTCGGGAGACAGAAGTGCACGTCATAGAGACGGTGTTGGGGCTGGGTTGCAGGATCATTTCCATCCTCGTCATCGAGGGGGTGGTTGATGGTGCGGCGGAGGAGGGCTTGCGAGGAGGTGTCTGAGGGGGCGAGTTTGATTTCTTGGAGGCAGATGAGGTGGGGGAAAGACCAGCGGTGGAGGCAGGCGCGGAAGGAGGGGAATTGTGAGGATGGTGGGGGATGGTGCGGGTGGGTAGATGGGAAGAAGGTTGTGATGGCGCGTTGGGAGTCTAGGTAGGGGGCAATCCCGTTGATATTCCAAGAGAAAACGCGAAGTGACGTCGGTTTTACGTTGCTTGGTTGTTGGAGGTTGAGGGACGGTGGAGGTTGCGGAGTTGATGGTTTTTTTGGCGGGGTCACCAAGCGCCGACGCTTTAGGGGTGGAGGACTCAATGATGGAGGTCTTGAGCTCATCTTTGAATGGACGGAAGAATAAATGTTCAGTAGAGCCCCCTTACCACCTAACGCCTCGATTGATCAAAAAACATCAATGGAATGAAGTTAGTATAACTTGGTACATATTTTCTACGCTATGACTCCACTTTTTGGGTATATGAACGCCCTACTTATCCGAACACAATGCTATACTTTCTACCCTACATGCAAAACTCATGAATACCCTGCGGTCCTAGATCATTATATTCCGTACGCGACATGAACCCTTTACTCAGCCCTTGATCAACCACGAAAACTACCTTGGCTGCGACCTGCGCGCCTAGGAACGCTGCCTCCTCGGTTCCTACATCTTTCCACTCGGGGAAGTATTCGGGCATTTTCGTTAGCTTAATACTGGTGGGTGTCTGCCCATGCCCAGAATGCTGATGCGATGATTGCTGGTTTTGTTGCTGATATTGCTGCATTTGCAGTTGCGCGTGGAGGTGTTGATGTTGTCCTGGAGGAGCAAGGCCGCCGGGATTAGACGCTGTAGTTGCAGCAAGAAGAAGAGGGTTGACACCTCCTCCGTGGTGCGAATTGGAGAGATGAGATTGAGGCTGAGGTGTATTTGTGCCTGTCGCGACTGGGGTTGTGAAGTTGGACGGGAGCTCGGATGTGAAGATGGTTGCACTTGATGGGGAAACAAGGTATTTGCTGTTGAGCTTGGCTACAAGAGCCTCCTTGAATCCTGGACAAGGCTCAGTATTTGCTGCCAGTACGGGTGACAAAAACATACCTTTGACTTTACTGCCGTTTCCAACGATGATGAGATTATCCCAAAGCTCAGCCCGCTTCTGGATTTCGGGTACGGAGAGGATGCATCGATGTATTGTATCAGCAGTCTGGTCTAGAATTCCGCCACTGGCAGCTTGGAATCTTTCGACTCCAACATCTACCTCACGCCTGATCAACGCTGTTGCCTCTCCACCACGTGTAGATCCTTCAACTTTGGCGTCCGGTGCAGAGTTCGACTCTGCTGCTACGTGACCTGCATCTTCCTGAGGCTCAGGGGTCTTCGGTCGCTTCGTCTCCCCTTCTCCGTGCGAAGCTCCGTTCTCAAGGGGTCGTTTACCATTTTGATTAAGTTCCTCCAGCGGTCGTCGTTCAGTGTATTGGAAACTGGCAGTTAATCGCTTCGCATTCGGTAATTTGGCTTGCTTCGGTGCGGCAGCAGCATCCTGTGCGGCCTTCTTGGCTGCAGCTTTCTCCGCCTTTTCCGCCTTTTCTTTCTCCTTTCGGGCCAAGAACTCATTGGTTTTGCCACTTACCACGAGAGTAGCGACATCAAGCACGCCCTCATTATCCTCCACATCGCCGCCTTCACCGGCTTGATCATCCCCAACGTCGATCCCCGCCACACTTCCTCGGCCTTTCAAACCAGCTGCGTTAGCCCCAGCAGAAGCGGCAGCAGCTGGATTGACATTGGGAACCTCCACTTCAGCTTCTCCGGGCATGGCGGTCCCTGGCGGTAAGGTTTCGCATATGCCGCTTCTTTTCAATTGCTCGCACATATCGCGCGTAAAGTTTTTTTGTGATAGTAATTCGAGGAGTCTTTGGGTCATGCTTTCACCTCCACATCCAGGAACAGCTGTACCCCTTCCAACATCGTTGATCAGAAAGTCAACAACGGCAGACACGTCACACTTTTCATATCCCACGTCGACGACTGTAGCAGTAGCAGCGGCATATGCATAACAAACAGCGAGGGCAGAGTCCATTAAGCAGAAAGCTGGTGTTTTGAATTTCTCGAAGAAGAATTGTGTGAGCGTTTCATGATCTTGAGCGGTCCAAGCAGGTTGAGTGATGACAAGAATAGGAGTGTGGAAAGGTGGGCTGAGAGTATTGTAGATATGGGTCATCAATGCGAAGAGACAGGACCAGTCGACCACACGACCTTGCCGTATAGGATATACCGCGCCTTCCTCGGTTGTAGGATCTTCCTCAAAGTATGTATCCTCCTCCTCGATAGTGATGTCCGCATTACTGGCTGTACCATCGGCATCGATCATTGATGTGTCTCCATCGACGGGCTGGGGCGCAACATCACTCCTCCGTTTAGTCACCTTCCTTTCCCGGACTTTAAGTGGTTCCCATTCGCCAGGTTTTTCTGCGGGAAACATGCGTGTGGAAGTCCGCAATTGCGCCGGGGTAAAGGATTCTGGCAGACCAAGCTGAGCCAGGGTGGTCTGCGAGCCAGGAGTGATGATCTGCGGTTTCCTAGGTCAAAATGCCGAATATACAAGGGATTATACCGCGTAAGGCTCACCAAGACGTGTTCATCTTTGAACGGCGGCATTTTCAATGTTCTGTAAGCTCTTTACCGATTTCAATGGTATGCGGAAGTCAGTGTCAAGAACATCCTGGAGCCGCAAGAGCTTCAATACTGACGCGCCAAGCTTTTCAGCCTCATCATGTCATTCCGATTGGTTCGGTAATCGGGACACCGACGAGAGAACTCCGAGGCGATCGATTTTCTGATCAAGAGGTTTACAGCCATGCTAATCTGATAAAGCGATGTCCGCCTTGCAGGTTTATAAAGTCGTCGAATATGGACACTGCTTTCCGCATAATGCTTGTGTGAAGCCATGACAGACCCTTCTCGGTACCCTGGGCGATGTTAGCAATCATCTCTCTGTGGCCAGTGGGGAAGAGATTTGCAACCGATGAGGACTTAGAATCCAGCTTTTCTAAGAAGTGATCTCAAGGAACAAAGTTGTGAGTCGAAACTAAAATGGTTGTATGAAGCGTCATATAATCCTCGATTTATTTTGAACCAAAGTGCTGCAGCTCAGCGCAAAGAGCTATAAGTGACTTGTTTGATTCACCTATGCCGACAATCTTTGTTGTACATACGTCTGTGGTGCTCCCATCACCTTTCCTGCCGTTCGCTTGATTATGCAAAACTCCTTTGCTGTCACCACAAGGCACATGCTGCATTCCAAGGGACTTCATTATCACTATAACATTCTCAGTAGTCAGATGTTCAAGAGTGGGTGCACCAGAGGCTGAGTCCGGTCATCAGCCATTTACAACCATCTTCCTCCACTTATATGTCGTTGTTCTCAATMCAAAGTTCCTTCACTGTGTTCTCTTTTCTTTCGGAAGCTTCTTCATCATGAAGAGAACTTCTATCCCTCGGTCACAGTATAAGGTGTTCGGTAACGTCTCTATCTCTCCGGCAAATTTCCATCGCCTACAGCTTCCCAACAAGTTCATCTTGGAGTTCCCTGCCTGTTCACACTGCTCTCGTTGCCTTCACTGGCTTACCCATGGTAGCCACTGAGGACTAGCATGGCTTACCTGGCATCAAATTCTCATGCTCCAAGGGCTTCTTCTCCTCTTTCTCTCTCATGTTTTCGACTACAGAATTTTAAGACTACATGAATCACGGCTTCTCTTGATTAAGATTGGTGGAAAGTAAGATTTTTTATATATCTCCGGAGATGCCTCTTTACTCTCCTTCATCATATGACTTGTATATATCCCCAAGCTGTAGTATGCGAACCTTGGTGCTCTTTTGACTCCTCATTTAATCCTGCATTTCCTGAGGTGTTCTTCCGTGACTTCTCGTGAAGTACTTCACTCAAAGATTTGGCTCTCGCAAAACGTTGGAATTCATGACAAGTTTCTGTGGGTATTTCATTGATGACTCTGGCGAGGCGAGAATGACCTCATCACGGCTAAAAATGTCAAATTCGTACACGACTTAGATTTATTGCATCCAATGTGGCTCCTTCTTCCATATCAGCTTTAGTCGAAGGCAATACATAAAATCCACTTACCTAAGTATATCCTTTTGCTAACGTAGGCTGCTACTATAGTAGATACAACTAGCCATGATTCATAGACCGCTCGGGAAAACGAATTCAACCATAAACCTGGTACGGTGATCCTCCACCGAGATATATGATTGAGATTAATAAGACGTCTGCTCAGATATTTTCAGCAAAGCTTCATCAAACCCGACTTGCCCGGGTTGTCTACATAAACATGTGAATACTTTCATTGCGTCGATCGCAGCCGGCGTCTATCTTCTCCGCACTTGAGGGAGGGAGCAGACAGACCTTGGTCCATTTTTCACGTGGTGCAAGGAAGATGACGAAGGGAATGAACGCCGGCACAATCAAGCAGATAAGTTCATGTCTGAAAATGGCTCGGGTCAACTTCCTACAAGTCAAGATCTCGATGCTGCGAAATGGCAAGATGCCCGAAGATGAAGAGTGTATCTCTAATGGTGAAGTATGACTAGAAGCCAGTCTCTCGAGAGACAGCCTTTCGACATCATCTGACCAGAAGCCACTGTCCCACTGACTTGCATACGCGAAGCCGTATATATACCAGAAGGTTCAGAATATCAAATCTATGAGTACTTCTACATCTCAATTACACATTTGAGTAATATTAAGCTGCTGGAGATTGCTCGTTTGCCGCTCGGTGCCCGATTGGTAGTATGCCGAAACTACAGGTACTCCAAGATTTATTCCAAACGCTCGTGCTGAGTTTGTCTCTTATTATAGATGTTCGATTTGCTCGCGTGATCTTACGCTATCTCGTCTAAGTTCTAGCATGGATCTTACGGCAACTACAACCCTACATCTATCACCAACGCGGCAACCTTAAAATCCTCTTCGACCCATTTAGTTAACCTTGACACCCGGGTTATAACCTTTCGCGACATTTGATCGCAATTTTCTTCTTGAGCCAAAACCTAGAAGAGTTTCCAGGCGAGTCAAGAGATTTCAATGCTTGGGAATTACCCACTACCGTCTGCTATCAGGGACGCAAGAACGGAGATGGCAGTAAATGTCCTTACCATTTAGCTCCTGCTCCTATTCTCTCTATCGTTTGTTGTGCTGACATCGAAAATCCCATAGGAATGTCTAGTACTGACAGTGTCTAGCTCCTCGCCTGCTTTCCAGCCGTAAAGGCCGCCTCGAATTCAACGATAAACGATGGACGATGATGAGGTACCGGGGAGGGTATATAGTCAAGGACATCAACTCATTTCAGCTGGCTTATATCTCAATTACCCTCGTTCTTATTTCTATCAATTAGGTATGAAATAGCTCACTACAGCTACTCTAGATCCCGTTAATATTTGTCGATGTTCCATCCTTGCAAGCTTCATAAATCTTACTTTGATGGTCCTTGTTTCCTCAAATTGCATCCTTCAAATGCTGGGAGTGGACTCCTGGTATTCTCCATTGAGATGGTATGTTGTATGCCCTATCAGCACGAATTCATCCTTTTTATATTTTCCGCCTTTCAAACCAAATGTTCTGCTCAGTTGTCATCATCAAATATCAAGTCTCCAAACTTGTCGAGCGCTTTCGTCATGGACAGATTTCGGACAGTGACCAGAAACCTTTCTATCAAGAACACGCACCCTCCCTCCAAGCCCCAAATTAAGAGGCTTGTCAAATGACATTCGTCAACGTATCTTGCATATTGGTAGCGATCGAATGAGATATCCCCTGAAGCCCATAATTACAAAGTACATGAAATTGCTGCGCCAGCTACGGCCAAATCAACATGGTCGGTCACAAAATTGCCGACAACGGACGTCGAGGGGGCGGCGCCAGGAAAATAGGTCTCAGCGACCGCAATTAAGCTTATACTTCAGATGTTTTCTCGCACGGGAACTCGTGTATACAATCCCTTTGACATCTCCGAGCTCCACATAATAGGCTGAAACCATGATATCGACACTACCATCCTATCGATATTTTATTCTTTGCATTGACTTCCGGCTCAAATTGATGTTGTCGGTGGCACAGTTACCAGTTGTGATTATCCGTCGGACGCGCACTTCAAGCTTACAAAGCAGGCGCTGCATGTACCCTTGTAAAGTGGAAGAGGAAAGAATGGGGATACACTATCGAACTTCATACTTGGACCTGATAATTACAGGTATTGTTCACGCAAGTACTTAATGTACCCGCTCCCAGCAGACTAGCAGGTAGCTTCAAAGTGATCTGTATCAAAAATTGTCCTTGAAGCACAAATACAGACAAGTTGCCGTCATAGCGACGAAGCAACGCAAATGCTCAATCTTCCCACGATCTACCACAGCATACATCTTCAGAGAGCTCAGCTATATTTAGCATCATTGCCATCCGTTGTGGAGCAAGTTCACCATATCCATTCATCTTTTTCGCGAATCCTTTCTTCCAGAAAAGTGCATTACACAGTGGTACTATTTTCGTACAAGAGTAACCTCCGGATATTGATTCGAATAATTCTAGAACGATTGCGTCGAACCAACCAGGTTTGGATATCTCTATATCGAAACCCCCGGCAACTTTACAAGAGCTTATCGCTGACATCGAAGCAGCCAGAAGACTCACCAGCACCTTCCAGATCTTTTCTCCCTGAACTTCGGCCAATGAATCCCATCAGATATCAGCCATAGCCACGATGGACTACCTCCTGCATCCGAATCCTAGTCAACGAGACGTCCGGGATATACGATCAATCCACGGCCATTCCCCACTCTCACAGCTACGCATCGTTGTCGATCTAAGAAAAATCGTAGACCCCCAACAAGAATCCCGCTGGGACTGGCTCAAAGACAAAGTAATACGCGACGCATGGTACAGTATCATCGGAAAAGAAGTAGAAGAATGGCTGGCAATAGAGAATATCCAGCATGCAGACGATGAGAAGGGAATGCCTGTACATCCCGGACGTGCCCCCTACCACTAACCCTAAGCCTGGATCACTCAGTTGATAACCTTATGTGTAAATCGATGTCTTACATTAAGCTGATCTATATCCAGACGTCGCGGAAACACATCAACACCCTACCAAAGATTCTCGAAGACGCCGAAGTAGGATACTGCAAATTTGATATTGGTTCGGGCAAAAATCGTGTCGACTTCACGTATGTGGGTAACGATGCATCTGCCCACGTACTGACCTCCGAAGTACTTTGAAAGAGACTCCGTAACAGGAAAAGAAGCTCTTCAAAGCCGATAGCTCATCGAAATATCAGAGCTGAGACCTGCATAATGCGGTCTCACACATGGGAAACATACACACGTCTTCATGCTTTCAAATCCGCCCTCTGCACATAAAAATAACAGCAAGACTTGTATTTCTACGTCGAGATCGGATCCGCCGAAGACAGCTACAGCGAATACATTGACGAACAGAAGAATCGACAGCTATTCAGACTTTGCAAGAAAGTATCTCAATCAGAAAACCCTGCATACCCTAGCGGTCGAGATTTCTGATTCGAGTATTTTGGAGAATCGATTGGATTAATAAAAATGAAAATTATTATTGTCCGCCGTGTAAACCATATGAGACCGATCAGAAGGGCAAGTTGAACAATGATGATTTCTATCCAAGATCCTCAGACGCAGTGGTATGTTGATAGCCTTCAACAGCCACAGTGCAGCTTTATCCATTCCCACTGCGAAGTGACGATACTGCCTGCCCACGTAAAGGGCAGCGGTAGCGGCAGGTATAACGGCCAACAACGGTCTGAAAAATTCTTGGAAAAACAATCACGCGCCTCTTAGGTATATATTAAAGCCCGCTGTTCTGACGGTATCCCTCTTCATCAAGCTGAATATTGAATTGAATCGAGGTAGGCGAGACCCTTTACGAGAATCCTAACGACTTGTTACTGTGACTGACGTTCTATATCCAGGCCACGCTTGGAAATTCCAAAAAGGAATAAGTTTTACAGCTTGTACCAAAACTGGTGAAATCGGAAGATGGGATATTCAGTTCCGTAAAGGTGAAAATACTGTTCCAGCACAGTTCCAGGCTCCGAATGCTGGATGATTGATACTTTGCTACAGCTGAAATGGCTATATTTGCCGCCACCGCTTTTCGTGTTTCTGAGTACTTACCTCCTTTTCCCTACTTTATTGAATGTGTACTGATAGTATGATATTACAGCATGTTTCAAGGAGCCATTACGTCAGACAGCATCTAAGGGACCTCAAACATGTCCTGTCCCATCAATTACCACTACTGATGCTAGGAGAGCGGTATACAGCATTCGGAGCGACTGGATTAGTATATATAAGATTGACCAGATTGAACAGGTCGATCTCGAACTTATCAAGCCACTTGATGAAACGGAAGTTGGGGCGCCTAGGAAATCCGAACGATCAACGTGTTCCTCAATTCTATCGTTTACATCGAGATGCTTTAGCATCGAAGGCTCAAAACAAAAACGATTTCATCATTTGTTGCCAAGAGCTGCTCATGAGGTTTCAGTTGGAGGATAGATTCAATATCGGCAAACAACCCCCTTTCCCAACGCAGCTTTATTCCTCGGGTTCTATGCCGCCGCTTTGACAGCTAACCTTCTACATTACTTGTCTTTCAAAATCAGAATTTTGCACCTATCATTTGCACCTTTGTCGCCAGACATCTCATTCTGGGCGTCACTTTACGTTCACAATATCACTCATCAGACCGGGCATGTAGGGTCTCAATTACCAACAATTGCCATTGTTTCAATCGTCTCGCCCTAACGACTAATGACGACTCCGTTCCCGACGCAAAGAGGGAATTCCTCGAGATATACGAGAAAACCCCCGAGATATATATCACCTCTCTATCAATTATCGAAAACAGGATAAGAGTCGAATGCATGAATGATGCCCTAACGAGAGAACACTGCTACCTTCATCATTATACACAAAGTTTTAGAACAGCGGGAACATGGTGATTCATATATGACATACTTCTCTCGTGACCTTGCTGTCACATAGCCATCTCCTGACTAGGTTCTCCAGTATACTACTCCTACGCAAGGACGTTGATAAGAACTTTTAATCGGTTTGTCATTTCCTTCAATATATCATTCATTTCCCATCTGGACTATTTGGAACTGATTTACAAATATCCCCATTTTCCTACGAAAGCATATATCAATGTATATCCTTGTGCTGTATATCTGCGTTCACAACCATTAACAGATCTCCTGCTATCAATTCACCGTTTTCATTACTCTATACCACCTAGCACAATGACCGATACACACCATAGCCAGCGACCAAAACGAGCGAGGAAGGAGGTCCATGGCCGCTTCCCCGGAACAACTGCAGCAGCGACGGGAGATTGCTCCATCTCCAGAACCAACGCCAAGCTCGTCCAATCGCTTCCCTACGCCGTTCCAGTTCCTTCGCCGCAGGCACATGCTTAAAGAGAAAGAGTCGTTGGCTGTAGAGCCTCGTGAGGAGGATAATAGGAGCAGGGAGAACCGCGCTCTCGCGGACGGCCTTGCAAGAATCGATCAAGCACAGGAAGCAGTGGTCGCGGTCGGCCAAGTAAGTATCGTCTCTGTGGTGAAAGTACGAATAGCAGCAGCCGTAAGCTATCTTAGGTAGATCGCTTCAATCAAGTTAAAAATATCCAACTGCCCGAAGAGCTTCGCGATTGTATTAGCGCTATAGACTAGCATAAAAAAACATTAAGCTTCTTATAGGCTAGAGACCTACTAGCGGCCCTTTAATACAGTATGTCATCACTAAGATCATTCTTTCCTGATTCAAAACGGAATACCAAGGCTAATATTATGCAGTCCGGAACCTGTTCAGCACATGAGGTTGAGATTCTTGTATTAGGGAATTACAGGGTGGGATACTGAACGGTGACCGGTGACTGACTGAGGTCACACGGCAACTTTTGGTCACTCCATTGCAATATAGCATTCTCTAAACGCAAACAGCGATACCGGACCCGGATAATGATGTAATTTGTTCTCGGGAATATTTCTAGGGTGACAACTGGGGAAGACATTCTTCAATATGAGTCCTCTATCAAAATGCCTCGTCTTCGACGATTCCCGTGGTACACGCATACACGCCATCCGCCTCAGATCTAGGACATCAAAGTTGCTTGAATTCTTGTTGTAGGATCTGGGACTTTATAAGCTTTGAGAACATCTTTCAATAATCGGCCTTCGTTACAAGATAGATGCCCCACATAAAAACTTGTCTTTTCTGCTAGACCACTCCGATCAGATATTTCAACCCCGAAGAAAGCTCTACTATGAGCTACTAATATATAGCACTACACGAAACATTTTTCTGAAGAAAGCATCGATGTTCTATTTAGCAATGATGGAAACAAACTGGACTGACTGTTGTCTACCACCATGTCACAAGACTTACCTTACCATCTTTCCAAAGTCAGAATTGCGTGTCAGATGACAATTCTCCCCGGAACGGTCTAGAGATCTTTMACTCAATTGATCGTTGCATATTGGATCATGCCATAGAGAAGACAATCGCCAAATGGCCAGGTGGGACTATGTAGACGCACTGATTAAGTATCTCGATATGTCGAAAAAGTCCGTATGGGTATCGTCACGGGAAGTATTTGGAAAACCGGAGACGCGTCTTCAATGGCTTCAGAATCAGGCACAGAATCAAGAGCAAAAGCAGCGCCAAAGCCTCTGGTCAAAATATAATGAATGCAGACCAAACGAAGCAGCCTTTTTGGCCTCGTTATATCGCCTGTTACGTGCCAGCGTACCCATTGCCCTCCAATATCGACATCTCGACGTCTGTTACTAGCAAGTGATGCCAACATGGCCCCCTTTTATGATCGTGCTGAAATTCTAATTATTTTATGTAGAAAAGTAGGAAACTCAAGAAAACGAATGAGTCATGGATCGCCAAAAGATACCCAAGTCAGATCAGCAGCCACAGCCAATACGATCACTTGATCTCAACCACTATGAGTGATAATATCGATAATTGGGTTTCCATGCCTGTGACAGAATTGGCCTCAAAATCCTTCATGGCCAGTGAATCTTCGACCGATACACGCAAAGCCCTTGAAAGCTTCATCAAAAACACCAGATTAGACACCAACGAGCCAAAAAGAACTTCAAGAAACCTTCTTTCCAGTGATACTTGTATGCCGTGTTCACAATGCATCAGACAGCGCGGGCCCGGTACGGTCCGAGTATCATTCTTTTTTTGCAAGTAGGAGAGGAGAAGAGAGCTAAGCTGAATCTCTTTGGCCTACTACAGAAGTCGGCATAGCAGAAAGGACGAGCACAGCTTGTCATAGCTTAGAGACTTGTTTGAGACTATATTATCTCCTACAGAATTATATCAGACCTCTTTGACGCAGCAAACTGCAACAATCGGAGAACTGTTTCTGATCCCACCCACTATATGCTCAAAGTCTAAGCCGTAGCCCATTAGAGTTGCTGTCTCGAGCTGAGTACAAAACCAATGATATTGGTGCCGACGAGGACTCTTTTCTTTCCACTTACGGTGGGTAGCATGGACGTGCCAATAAATTTGCGTATTATCAGGAGGCTCTCTGATGGGGTAGATCACCTACATGGCTAATCCTTAAACGATATACTTTACTTATGCTATCAAGGAATTATGTCTTAACCTGCATAATACCTTGATTTGGGGTAACATTTCGAGGGTTGAAGCGGTGAAACTGGTGCAATGAAACCCCCTGACCTGGATGGCAGGAGCACAGCTCTGATGCTTTAGGTTATCTTTGAGATTCTTGTGGAGTTGGCGGAGGAGGAGAAGGAGGAGGATGTAGTCGAGATGTCGGATGACGATGGGGTGGAGGACCAAGGGGGGGAGGAGGGAGAGGAGGACCACGATGACGGTGCCGACGAGGATCAGAAGACGGAGAAGACTTAATTTCGAAATTACCGTCTCGAATTGCTTAACGGCTTATGCCAGGTACTCGGATTTCTCTGTACCTCCGGAGCCTGCAAATCAAGACAACGCGTGTGAGCCCTCCTTTCGATCCAGCATGGATCAAGCTAACGAAATCTATGGACGACTCCGATGTCACCATCAAAGGCGACTAACGGTTTTTGCTCAATCAGGCTCCGGTCTCCACTATTGATTGCCCGTGTGCTGAGACGGCGAGCGGTTGTGGTCATGTCAGTGGTCATCCTGGTCATTGGCCAGATCCGGCTCCTGGATTTCCTGGATGTCCTTCGGTGGTGTATCATCAGCGTCCAATAGTTGATCAAACGGTAAAGGTGGCAGCCCATACCAATTGCAACTGTGGTGGAGAAGACCGTTGAAACCATCACGGTCGATCCCGATCTCGTTCGCCACTTACTGCTCCACGACAACAACAGCGACACCCATCCCACTCTCCAACCTGGCCAAGAAGGGAGCAACAACAGGGTCATCAGGTTGGCGGCCCTTCTAATGCCCCTGCTCCTCCTCCTTCCACTGAGAGTCCTTCCGTGGCGGCTCCCTGGGCTAGTGGCCCACAGCCTGGTGCAGTTACAGGTCATGCTGGAATAGTACTCGTATCTTTGGAATCGAAGTATTGACAAATACAATAAGCAGTATTATTGTTACTGCCATTGATGCCGAATCCTGAAATTGAAGTTCTGAAAGTCGTCTTCTTTGGCAGGAGCACAGATCCTACATGCCCTGAAGGCGAGCTAGAAAGCTCCTTCTACATAAGATACGTAATTGAGCAGGGGAGGACATCTGGCGATATTAGAAAGCAATCGCATTTTTAGGTCTTACTTCGCTCCTCTCCTTATCCAGATTGCTGGCAGGACAGGGCCAAAATACATTTGAACTGATGATGCATCCCCGCACCTCCCTCCTGACCCAAACAAACGCTCAGTCCCGTGTCGGACCCCAGGTAACAAGAGATTTTCTTTCCAAGCTGAGGGCGCAGAGGCAGTGAATCGACAAATTCGTGCAAATCCGGAAAAAATCGGAAGGAAAGACGAAGACTTGAATTGTGAAGGGTTGACAATCAGGAAAAAGAACGTAAAGGTGATCCGTTGAAAAAGCAGAGAAAGGCAAGTCAGGTGAACGAAACAGGCAGAGTTTAGATTAGTCAAGCTTCACTCATCAATGAAAGTCGAACAGCGATTCCCAAATGACACGTACCATTGCACTCTCTCCCCATTCCTTGACGGCAGCGATCTGAATTCCTTGCGAAAATGCTCCCAAGAGCACGATGTAACATCTCCTCCTACCCTCTTACCTCAGCCAATCCTAGACAGCTCGTGTCCTTAAGGCAGAAATGTGCTTCCTCATCCACATCCATACCAGCCCTCCCAGCAGATGAATAGGCTCAGAGTCTCGTGCCTTACCACGCCTCATCGGAACCCTCACTCCTCCCCTTTCCTTCTCTAAGAAAAGATCCAAGACAAATAAACGAATAAAGAGGTGAAAAAACGCCAAGATGGGAAATTCCGAGTCTTGGGTGAGGTAGGCAAAAAAAAGGCAAGGGGGCGTAATGCCCAATTAGGAAAATGTAAGCTTACACCCACACCTACTCGCTACCTACCCCTTGGAAGTCAGCCTCACCTGCAAATTTCACGTGTCTGCTGATTGAGATTTTGATTTCTAATTGCTCTGCAGTAAACGAGTCATAGACATTTTCGTTCTTCACAGAATGCCCTATGTTACATTTGGGGCTGATGGATACTCAGCTTGATGGCAGGATGAAATCGAAGATGGGTGTGAAGAAAGGAATATATAAGAGTCATATGGTGCTTGGAGAAATATGATCCACATCAAGTGCTCATTCGAATTAAATCTGTATTGCTCCTGCTTCAGTGTTTCACATTATTTATTCTTTCCGTGACATATAACCCATTCCCTTGCCTGAGATATCAAGACAATGTCTTTCGTCACTCCAGTCCTACCACCTACGGGTGAGCCAGAGGAGTATAACACCAATTACATCCTCTACTGGAACAATGTCACTCTTGATCTCATGCGACTCACCAATTCTCTGACCAGCGGGCCCAACAACGATCCACCATCTTCCGCTCGTGCTATTGCCATAGTGCACCTCGCGATCCATGATGCCTACTTTGCCATCAACCCCGACAAATTGGGCGTATTTGGCACATACCTGAGAAGCGAAGACCCGAACCCAAGCACCCGCCTCCCTACTCGTCCCGAAAACGGTGATGCCCGTCTCGCTGTCGCCGGCGCAGCAGACACTGTTCTCCGTCAACTCTATGCCACTCCCCGCCCAAGCACACCAACTGCAACCACAATAGTACTTCGACAATTCGTTGACGGTGCAACCGCTCGATTCCCTAACCTCCAAGCCCTCTCTCCAAGCTACGCTTACGGAAAAGCCATCGGTCAAGCCATGCTGAATCTCCTAGACCAAGGTCCCGCCCCCTTCGACCAAGACGGCTACCGTCCCACACCAGGTGAATACAAGTTCAACGACGACCCCACAAACCCAATCCGTATCGTCCCCGTAGACATCAACAACCCCAGCGGGCCGAAACGTGCAATCCGGGTCTACGCCTCCCCCTTTTATGGCAAACTTGGGAAACGCATCGCGGTTCAGCACGAACATCTGATCGGCGACCCACCCGTCGGTTTCGGCGTCAACAAAGCTGGGGAATACCAATTCGCAGTGGAGGAAGTATACCGACAAGGTGGCGCCTCGGAACTAAACACCACCACCCGTCGTCCCTCACAGATGGTGACAGGATTTTTCTGGGCCTATGACGGCGCAAACCTCATCGGGACTCCACCTCGCCACTACGCTCAAATCCTCCGCTCCCTCGCCGTCTCAAAACGTCCCTCCGCCAACCTGACTGACGAAGCCAACAACGCGGATTTCGCCCGACTATTCGCAGTCGCAAACGCCGCGCAAGGCGACGCTGGAATATTCGCCTGGCTGGCGAAATACACCTACGAATTCTGGCGTCCCTTGACCGGTCTCCGCGACGACTTGACAAACCCACAAGTCGATCCCTTCTGGCTAACCCAAGGCGCGCCCGAGACAAACACCAACATGATAAGTTTCAAGCCGCCATTCCCCGCCTACCCATCCGGCCACGCCACCTTCGGCGCTGCATTCTTCCAAGCCGTACGCCTGTACTACAAGCAGCGAGATAATCTCTCCTTCGCAGACGACGAAGCAGATGAGATATCCTTCACCGCCGTGTCGGATGAGTTGAACGGCATAAACCGAGATTTACGCCAGCCATACGATCCTTCTCTGCCAATCACAGATCAACTAGGAACCGTGCGCACGAATGTGCCCAAGACCTTCCCCAGCCTCTGGGACGCGATGTTCGATAATGCGATCAGTCGTGTCTACCTAGGTGTACATTGGGGTTTCGACGCCTTTTCCTCGCAGGATGTAGCGCCGCAGATGGCGTTCCAAGCCGATGGTACAGTGGCGTACAAATCCCCCAGTGAGATCCGCTACAGGACGTTGGGGCCGAGGGCAGATAGACCTGGGGAGTTATTCCCGTTGGGAGGTGTGCCGTTGGGGATTGAAGTCGCGAATGATATTTTTAGGAGTGGGTTGAGGCAGGCTACTGCTGTGCCGGGAGGGCCGGCTGGAGTCAGCTCTTCAACGTCGAAGGTGATGAAGAATGGGGTGAAAGCGGCTGAGGGTCAGGTGCATTTGAACGGGGATGCTTGAGGTTGGTGAGATTTGGATACGAGGGGGGAAGGATGTGGGGTGTCATTGAGATCAGGCGAATTATATTTTTCCTTGAGGAGCTGAATGTATTTATTGTCTTTTAGTTTGGAGATAGTCTTCGGGTAATATTAATTTGCTGACCACCATCTTGGTCGTTTCTTGATCATGGCGGTGGGGTAGCCTTGTTGACGTTACACGAGCATGCGGGGTCGTTTCTTCAGGTACCGGAAAATCCCGCCTGCCCCGCTAATTGAGGATGGATGATGACGAATGAATCAAACATTGAATAGAGAATTGCTGTACTAAGAGTGGCCAGGCTGTATTCAGCAGTAATAGTTGTCTGGAAGCAAAATGCAAAAAATATCGGAAAAAGGATGAGAAAAAGTAAGTTAACATCGACACCTGTGAGATTCGAACTCACGCCTCCGAAGAGATTCGCTGGAAAGCTATGAGAATGGTCAAATAGCAGGCGAACGCCTTAACCACTCGGCCAAAGTGCCATGTATATTTTCTTTCGCACAAGATATCCTATATTGGAAGGTTTCTGGCTAGTATTTCTCCTTTAAAGAATGTCTCTCTATATAAATGTTTGCATAAGTTAGGACGTACTATAGGGTAGGTGTAAACCAATAAATTAGCAAGGACTGAAGATAGGACAAGTTATAATAATAATATAGAAAAGTAAATTAATTAGAGTATTTATTATTTATAATTATATTATTTAAACTTTAAATAGGTATAGTATTTCGGAAAATATTTATTATTTTTATCCTATATAAAAGATCTTTATTTTATTCGAAACTAGAGATATTAAATTTAAAATATTCAGCAGTTTGCTTTTCTATATTTATAGATACCACCAATAATTACAATTCTTCTATTATATTAGTCGCGAGATTTTATTATTCCGTTTATTATTTTTACGCCGCTTTTTATACTTTATATTTTAAAAAAAAAAGAATAAATTTAATAAATAGTTAAATTATAAAATATTAACTAACTTTATAATATCTTTTAAATTTCGTTAATTTTTTTTTCAAATTTATCGGCTAGTATAAGATTATTAGTATTAGTATCGATACTTCTAGCGGTAAAAATATATTTAACGAAATTCCTATACTTTTATCGAATTATCTATTATTTAAAAGTAATAATATTTATATTATTAYTTTTAAAGAATCGATTGTACTAGTTCAGGTAATTTAGTAAATAGTTTAGATATAGATTTTTAAATTAGCTATTCTAGCTATTCTAGCTAGAATTACAATTAGTAAAACCTTTAGATTAATATAATTAAGATATATTTATTAAATAGTACCGTTCGAAATTCTAGTACTATATATTTTAATAAAATACTATACTTTATTATATAATATAAAACGGTAGAATTCGGTAATTAATTCTTATTCTACCAGAATTTAAATATCGTCGTTCCTTCGGACTAGAGTTATAAAATTTTCCGCTAAAATCTAATACTAAAATACTTCTTTTATATCTTTAAAATTGTAAAACTCTATTTAAAAACTGCTCTTAAAATTATTTACGCAATCTATTTTATATAAAATAAAGGAATAAAGAAATAAAGGTTTAACTAGAGTAAAATTATAAATAGAATAAATAATAGAAAGCTAAATCGGTAAGTTAAATCAATAAAGTATAATACTTTAACTAAATAACTAGCGGGTAGGAGAATATAAAATTTATTTAATTTTTAACCGTCGTTATAAATAGATAACGGAAACTTACTAATATTTTTTAGCTGCGAATTTCGTATATAAAGATATAGATAATAATTAGCGATTAAAATACAAAATACCGTTATTAATCGGTAATTCAACTAATAGCCGGGTAGACTATAGTATTCCGTATATAGACCTACTATTTATTTTATACCACGTATAATAGTATTATACCCGTTGTATTATAATCTAGTTCGTGTTTTTATTTATTTTTTTCTATAATCTATAATTTAAGTCTATCTACAAGATATATATAGTTATATCCTGTAAATATTCTAAAAAATTATAATCTATCGTTTTTAAAAAATTTGTCTTGTCCTTTTAACTATCTAGTATATCGACCTGCAGTATATTATAATTCGGCGAAGTTTTACCGATCGACCGGATATTATTAAGCTATTTAAACCGTACCAAGAATATTTATTAAAGTATAGATATATATAGAAGGCTTTTCTTCTAATAATAAAGAATAAAAAGCGGTATACTATTTTTATTATAATATATCGTAGCTCTAGGCTTTACGGAAGTATACTATTGTATAGGGAAAGGAAAAATATACAGGCGAGGGCGAGGCTATCTCCTAGGTAAAATTTTAACTCGTATTATTAGGTTCTATTTTTTTTAATATTTAAAACGATTTTTTATAAAAATAAAGCTATTAAAGTTGGATTACCGATAGTAAAAGTATTTAAAAGGATTTTAAAGTTTTATCGACTATTAAAATTAATTTATATACTATTTATTTAGAAAAAATAAGATAAAAATATATAGAGTTCTATAATTTATTGAAGTTAATAAAGACCCTTTTTTTTTAACGAGATATTAAGGTAACTACTAGTTAACCAGACCGTTTTTTGTATTTAAACGCCCGAAAAGGTTATTTAATATTTAAAAACCTGGTTTTATCTATAAAGCTCCTATATAAAGTAATCGAAAAGATAAAATCTATTAATATTATATTAGCGTATATTTCCGTAATAAAATTTATATTAATTAATTAAATTATAGATTCTACTAGAAGGATATATTAATTTATAAATTTATTAATAAGAATTTTAAATATAAAATAATACTAGTAATTACGCTAAAGGCTTATTTTAGCTGGTTATCGAAAATCTAAAAGGGAATTTTAATAGTCTAGAATCTAATAATTAAAAGAGACGGTTAAATAAAAAGTATATATTATAAAATCTATTATTTAGTATTTAAAAATTTATAGATTGATAATATCGAAAAAATTATTAAACGGCTATTAGAAATATATTACACGAGTATATTATAGATATTTATTAGGTACGGCTAGATTATAAAAAAAATTTTAGATTTATTATATAACTATTAGATAATATTTATAGATAAAAAAAAAATTAAAATTTTTAAATACAATTAATATAAATATAAAATTTACTTAAATAATATTTTTATAAATTCCGTAATTTAATAAAATATATAATTTTATTAAAATACTTTAACTATTTAAACTATTTATCTCGCCTATCTAATAATTTTACGTTTTTAGTATTCCGTATCTAAATTTATAGAGTATATATATTATTATAAAATCCTTTAAAAAATATAAATCCTTTAACGAGCGCGTTTTATTTATTTACTTTTTTCTTTAATAAATTATCCGCGAAGGTTTTAAATTATTATAGTTTTCTAGTTAAACGAGTCCTTTTATATTTAAACTAATTTCCGCTCAATAGGACCGTACTTTCTTCTATTAGAATTTTATAACTAGTAGCTTGCCTATAATCCGGCGGTCCACCGAATCTTTTATAGGCGTTCTATATAATTAATATCGGCGTATTTATAGAATAAATAATCCTATAAGCCTATAGGATTAGTATATATATATATTTTAGTATAATATAAGTAAATTAGATTTAAACGGTTTACTAATTCGGTAAATAGAGTTTCTATAATTAAATTTACAGGGTCTATAGTTATAATTATTTATACTATTCTTTAATCTAATAAAAAATAAATTTTTATTATTAAAAACGGATAATATAGACTTTAAATCGATAATAGATTAAAATATAGCCCTAAAACTTTATAAAAGACGTTAAATTAAATTAAATAAACCTCGTTTATTAATAAAATAGTATATTATAAATATATTAGTATTTTTATTTCAAATATTATCCTATTTTATATATATCTATAGTAGATATAAAGGGTTATACTAAAAGCAGAACGTTAAAATATCTATACCCTCGCGATAAGCGGTACGTGCGCTTTCTATACAGCGTTTCCGATCTTAATTAATATTTATAGCTTTATAGATAATATAAATTAAGTAATAATCTTAATAATAAAAATATAAAGCGTTTATAAATTCGAATAGCCCGCTATTAAGGAAATTATTAAGCTAGATATTTATCCGCGGCTATTAGCCTCTATTAAATTATATAGCGGTTTATATAAATTCTATCCTATAGTCTAAAAATTAGAATATCAGCCGCGCGGAATTTCGTGCGGGAAGCCGATCTAGATTAGTAATATTCTAAAGTCTAAATAAGAATAAAAATCGCTAGTTTTTAAAGTATAAAATATACGTTTTTTAATACGTTAATTTAATTTTATTCTATTATCTAAATAAATAGGCGAAAATACGGTTTAATTATTATTTTATAGGTCTAGTTAGCTATTTAATAACCTTTTATTATTTTGAAATAATTCGAGACTATTTAATTTTATATTTTAAAACCGCGGGAAGGATTTAAATATATAGTACGTGATTTATAAGGAGATAGGACCTTTTACGCTTTTTATTCGATATTATCTATATTAGAAATAGTTTTTTAAACGGGTTATTTTTTATTAAATAGATATTAAAATCGTTTATTTTAATAAAGGTATTCGAGCTTTAATAAATAATTTAGAAGTTTATATCGGATATAATAGATATATTATTAATATTAGTATCCCTAATATTAAATAAAAATAAACTAGTATTTAACGGTATTAAATTTTAGTATAAAGTTTCCGTATAAAAACCTCTTATAGACCGCGGGATGAAATTACTAATAGCAGGAGGTATATAACTAATAAATTTTAGGTTTAATATTTAATATAGGTTACGGTAATAGCGTTTAAAATTTTATAATATAAAAAACGATTTACTATATTATATATATTTATAGCTATATATTTTATAGATTTTAAAAGTAAATATATATAAACTTAATTAAAGTATTATTATAATATATAAAAAAGTAAAATAACTAGGTCCTCGAATAAATTATAGAATTATAAATTTATATAAAATTTTATATATTTTTTTAATTTTACTATTATATATATTATTAATATATTATATTTCGAAAATAAAGCTATATTTTTTATAATATCTTTAGATTTATCCATTTTAGGTTTTATTTATAAATTAGTAGAATATAAAATATTTATTATAAATTAATTATCCGGTCTAGATTTAAAGTAATTATAAATTTATTTAATTTAAAATAGTCTATTAGTTTTTATTAAAATTATAATTTTTTATAAATAAAAATAAAGTAATTCTAGCGGTAAATAAATCGATATATATTTTAGGAATAGGCCTTCTAGAATTCTATTTATAAAAAAAAAATAAACTATTAGAAGATTAAATAAAATATATAGTATTTAAAAAAAAATATCGGTTTATAGAATTTTCTAATAGTACTAGTTTTTTATATTTTTTAATATTATTTTAATAGTATAATACTTTAATCTTTTATATTAGCTTTTTTATATTTTAAATTAGTAAAGATATATTTTCTAAAAATATAATAAATAATATTTTTTTAAATTACCGGGACGGTTAATATAAAATAATTTTAATTAACGACGATAACCGTTTAATTACAATCAATAAAGGTATTTTTCCTTTTTAAATTAGTATAGTTATAAAGCTAGTAGTACTAGCCGATTAGTTTAATACTAATATAGGCCTAGTAAATTAGTTATTTTATTAATATTATTAGTATCGCGAACGCTATTTCGTTCTATAAACTCTTTATTACTATTTATACTTATAATATAGAATTTCTATTTTTATAATTTCTATTAAAACGCCTAATACTATTATAAATAATCTAATAATAATAAAATCTAGCTATAATTCCTCCGTAAGCTCTAAAGAAACCTTTTTTTCTAATATTTTAGACTTTTAAAATAGCGGCTTTACTTTAATTAATAATAGTAGCCTAATATTAAAAAGCGATAATAATTTTTTTTTAATTATAAATATTAATAATAGCGTTTTTATTTTAATAAATAACTATAACGGTTTTATACCTATAATAGATAATAATTATTTTTTCCGCTTAATAATACTATTTTAAAAGTATAATTCGCTTTTATTATTAGTTTATAATCGGTCCTTTATTTTAATTATAAGCTCCGCGAGCGATTTAATAAATAAAAAAAGTTTATTTAAACGCGATAGTAGTATTAGATTTAGGATAAAATTAAAATATATTCGCGACTTTATAAAATTCTAGGCTTTTTAAAAAAAAGATTGCTATAATTTAAAAAAGATCGAAATTTTAATAAAAAAATATAATAATATATAAAAAGCCTATATAAAAGTAATTAAAGAGTTTTAGCGTATTAATAAAAAGAAAAAAGAAATAGTAGCGAAGCTAAATAAAAAACAAAATAAATTTTATTAATATTATTATAATAATCTTATACTAGTTTAAAATATAAAGTAAAATATTAATATCTAATTAAATATAGAAAAAGATAGAATTTTAGATTTTTAAAAGATAAACTAGTTAATAAAATAGTATAAAAATTTTAGAAAATTTAAAGAAATATAAAATATTAAAAAATAGCTATTTATTAATATTTTTTAATTTTAATTACTATAGTTTATAAATTTAAATTTTTATTTATTTAGTTTTTAATTATATAAAGGTTAGAATATATATATAAATTTTCGATAATAAATTATTATTTTTTATTTATATAATTATAGTTTATTTTTATCTAGATAATATAATATAGTATTCTAGATTTATTAAATAAAAATAATATTTATAAATTTTTTATCCCGTTAATAAATATTTATATTATACCTTTATAAAAATAATACTACTTGGCGGTATACCGCTATAAATATATCTTTAAAAAATTAGCGGTTAGATTTTATAAATAAAAATATAGCTTTTATATTTATTATTATACTAAATAAAATATATCCGTAAACTTTATATTATTAATTTATTTTTATTTAAAATAGTTATTATTTTTTAAACTTTTAATAATTTTTATACTAATATACTTTATATTATCTTTTTACTATTATTTTCCCTTTAAATATTGCCCGAAACCGTAGATAATATTTTATTTACTATTCTATACTAGATTTAATAAACGGCTTATACGGGATATATAATTATTTATATCTTCGCTATTATCTAATTCTACTAGATCTATTATATTTTTTATTAATTTTTTATACCAGCTTTATACTTTTTATATTAAAGCTTTTTTAAATAGATAATAAAAGTTATAGCTATATAAATTTAATAAACTAGAAATAGGTTTAAACGATATTTAAAAACACCTATCTACTATATTTAATATAAAATCGATAAACTTGTCCTCGCTAATAAAATATTAATTTTAATTATTATACCGAATTTATATATTACAATTCTTTTAAAACTTTAAAAGAAGCTTTTATTATAATATAATAAATCTAGAATTTAAAAATTAAATCGAAAAACTCGAGTATATATTAATAATAATTAATAAAAAGGGCGGTAAGTCGATTATATTTATTTTACTAATAGATTTATCGGTATAAAAAGCTTTAAAAAAAAGGCCGAAGAATTAAATTATTTTAAAAAAGTTTAATCGAATTAATAAAATTCCTTTATAAAATTAATAAGCTTTTAGTAATTTTCCTATTTTATTGTACCAATTTTTATTAATATTAAACTATATATATTTAGCTAGAAAAAAGCGGTTTATATAATTACGCCCGCCTAAATCTAAAATTATACCTCTACCTTTATTATTATTAAATCAACCGTTAAAATATTTTTATAAAAAACTTATTTATTATTTATAATAAACTATTTAAAAAGTTTTAGCGGTCTAGACCGTATAAATAGATTTTCGGTATTAATTATATTTAAAAAATCTAAAACCTCGTTAATAATCTTTTTTCTATATATAATTTATAGGGGAGATTTTATTATTTAACTATATTTTAGCGTCCGGATCCACGAGTATATCCTAACTAGATTTTATTATACCGATTAGTATATTTAATAAAATCTTTTTGATAATAATAAAGTTCTCGGCCTTTAAAAATAGTTACTCCTTTTAATATATAGGATTTTCTTAATATTATCGGCTAGTTAGGTAATAGAAATAGAGTAAATAATATATTATCTAAAAGTATTAATACTTTCCGCGGGCTATAATAATATACTATTAAAGTTATTTTATTATAAGAGCGGGATTTTATTTCTTGGTATAAATAGTACTTTTTTTAAAAAAATTAATTTATTGATTATATAAATATAGTTCTAGAAAGTTTTTTAAAGAAATATCTACCTATAATTTTAATAATAAAGATTATAATATAACTATAAAGTTTAATTATAGCGTATAAAACTATTAGCTTTTTAATTTAATTTAAAAATATACTAGTTTATTTTAATCTCGATAAAAATTTTTATATTAATATTATTATATATAAATTTAAAGTTTTCGTTAATAGAAGCGATATTAATAAAATAAATATTAAAATTTTTTAAACCGTATTTAAAAGCTTTATATATATTTTTTATTATATTTAAAATATTTTTTTATAATTTAAAGTCTAGTTTTAGTATTAAACTATTAATAATTATAAAAGACGAGGTTTAAAAGTAAGCTCTAGTATAATTATTAACTCTATAAAGAATTTAAATTAGTAATTAGACTTATTTATTTATATAAAAATACTCGTTTACTATTCGCTTTTTATTTTTTTACTATAGTTTTATATATTATTAAAAGCCGATCTAAATTAAATAATCGATATAAAAAAAGTAGCTATTCCGGGCGGAAATATAGATAAAGGGTAAAGCGTCTATAAATATTATAATATTTTAAAAAAATAAAAATATATATTATAATATTAATTAAATTAGACCTTTTATTTTAAATTATATAAATATTTTATAGATAATAATACTATAAACCCTAGTTCCTATAAATTAATAATAATAACCGTTTAGTAAATATAATATTAAACCGCGGTAAAGGTTATATATTATAGAATATTACTATTACTATTAGCGACCGTAGTAATTATTTTTATATCTATTAGAATAATTAAAATATAATTTTTTTCTTAAAAATCGAATAATTTATCGGTTATATTACTAATTAGAATATTATTATTAATTCGAATATTATAATTATATATTCCCGTTTTAAATACTTTTAAATAGTATAAATTACTCTAATATAAGAAGTTTATTAGTATTTTTATAAAATTAGCTATTTGGTTTATAATAGCTAAAATAAAACCTTTAATTAGGCTTAAATTATTTATTTTAGCCGCGGTTATAGTTATATTACCGATTTAAAGAAATAAGCGAATATATTAATAGTCCAAATTTTTAGTAGTCGTTTATCTAATAGCGTTAAATATCGAAAAAAAAACTTTTTAAATAATAAATTTATATAGCGGTAAAAATAGTAAATATAACCCGCGTACCGGTATAATATATAGACTAGAAATAAAATATAACAGCGTATATATAGAAGCGCCCCCTAATATTACTATAAATTTCCAATTTATATATAATATACCGTATTTATTAACTAAAAAATAAAAGCCCGAAATAAATATATAAAATTAAAAAATCGTTGTAATATCTAATAGTAAAAGGTTTCTAGATATTAATATAAATTCGTCGTTTATAAGCGCTATACGCGCGTTTAATTAGTCTACTAAAATAGTAGTTTTTTAAAATTGGAATAACTAAGTATAATAATACCAGACGTCCGCTTGCAAATATATATTAAATATAGCTCGAAATCTTTTTATAAACCTAATCTAGTATATAATTCTAATTGCGTAATTATATAGTAGGAATATATTTAATATACTAATTTAAAAAATAATTATAAAAATTAAAATTTAAAAGTTTACTTTTAATTTAAATAAATATTTTTTATTTAATAATTATATCTTTTATTAGATATTATTATTTTCGTTTACTAGTTTTCAAATTATTTTTTTATTTTAACCGCCCTTTAAAGTTTTTCAAATTTCTCGAGTTTTTTATTCTATTTTAATTATATATATATTTAGCTTTAAAAGTCCGCTAGCGTTAAACTCGAATCGAATATTACTAAAGAACTTATTCGAAGTAATATTATTTAGCCCTTAATTAATTTCTATAATATTATTATTAATAATAATAATTAAAAATTCGAGAGTATTTATTCCAGCTAACTATTTATTTAATATCTCGATAATTTTAATAAAAGATTTTAGCTTTTTAATATTTTTTTCTAATAAATCGATCTATCTACTTATAAATTTAAATAAATTCTAGGTTATAATTATTTATCGAAATATTAGAATAATCTATTAATAAACTTTAACTAGAGCCTTTTTTAAGGAAAATATATTATTATATACAGGAGCTATTAGGTTTTAAAGGATATATTCTCCTAATAGTTTAAATATTTTATAATTTCAGTTCTATATCGCTATTATTTTAAATACTTTTTTATTAATAATAATTTACTCTACGATAAAATTCTTTAAAAAGAAGTTGAATAAAATTTTCTAGATTTATTTATAAGTAACCTTATTTTAATAAATAAAGTTTTTTAAAAATCGATTGGTATAAATATAATATCGGGGTAAATTATAAAAAATATTGCTTAAAAATTAGTATAATCTATTTTATATTTCTTTAAATATATTCTTTTTACTATTAATAATTGGTAAGCCGTTGCAGATAATAAAAAACTTTTTTTAGTTATCGCTATAAGTCGATAAATAGATAAATAGCAGTTAGGAAATTACGTCTATTTAATTCGTGAAATCGATTGCGGAATTTTAATATAATACTATTCCGTTTAATTAATACGATCGTTTATTATATATAAAAAGAAACTAATAAAGGTTTATTTATAAAAAGTACGTATAAATATATAAATAGACGGGTTTTATTTATAGCCAGCGGTATATAGCTATTATTAAATTATTTATTATATTTAAAAAATAGTTTAAGGCTTAAATAATAAATTAAACTAGTATAACTAGGATAATAGAAAAAAAAATAATAACTGCTAGAAAAGTACTAAATTTAAAACCGGTAAAAGATAAAAGTATAACCTAGTATTTAATATAAAGAAAATATATAATAATATTTATTTTATATAAAATTAATAGCCGAACAAGCAAGTATAAAAATATAGAAAAATATTATATATCCTTCTAGATATACTTTAGATAATTTACCTTTAATAGAATTTTTTTAAATATTAAAGAAATTAGATTTAAATTAAATAATAAAACTAATAGTTATATTTAAAATTATTTATAATTTCGTTTATTTTTATTTTCTCTAGCTAATTTAGCTAAATATTTTTTATAATCTAACCTACTATTTTATAAATAAATAGATTTTATTAAAAAAATAATTTTTAACTATAATATTTTTTTCGAATTAATATTAGATCTATTATTTATATTAAATTTTTATAATAAAATATAAAAGCCTATAACTTTATTTATAAAATAGCAATATAAATTTATAAATAGTTCTTTAATATTAAAATCAATCGTTAATTTAATAATTTAAAATTACTAATTTATAGCGTTTTTTTTAAAGCTCTAAATATATAATTTATTAATTTTTCGAAATGTTTTATTATATAGGTAGGAGATAGTAGTTAATCGTTAGTATATTTATTTTTTTCTTTTACTCCTCCTCCTATTATTTTTTACAAGCGGCTGCTATACGCTCCGCGTTATATTCCAGTTTATCTTTTTTTCGAGAATCTATAATAGATAAAAAAAACTAATATAAATATAGTAATTTTATAGGTTATAGTCGTCGATAAATAAAAAAAAGATAGAAAAGTAGTATAAGAGATAGTAGTAGAGTTCTCGGAATTTAAACCAGGCGCTAGCTTTTAAAAATATATATTTAAAAGTAGTAGTAAAACTATTAATAAATATTTTAAATAAATTTAATAAAAAGTAAAACTTTAATATATATTAATAGTTTATTATACTATAAATTACTATAAATAGTAACCGCTAATATATTTATTTAAAATATAATTAATTTAAAGATCGATTCCTATATAAAATAATAAAAATCTAGAATTTATCGAAATACCGCTATTTAATTTATATTATTATTAGTAAAAAATATTTTAGATACTAGTAATAAAATATATTATATAAATATTTATTATATTATAATTCTATAGATTATTCTAATATTATTAAAATATTCGAAAACGGGATCTAATCTATTAATAATAATAGATCTATTATTATTAATCGGCCTATATAATATATTATAATTAAAATTATAGATAAAATATAATATAAATTTAATAATATAACTACAACTTAGAAATATATTTTAATAGCTAGTAGTTCTAAAATTTTTAAGATACTATACTCTAAATATAAATTTATATATAGATTAAAGCTAAAAAAACTAAAATTTATATTAATAAAATATTAAATAGGTATTAGCGATTAATAAACCTTCTAGATACTAATTCCTATAAATATCTATACTAGAAATAGCTATTAAAAACCGGAAGCCGATTCTAAAGCTTAATTATACTACTAGCGCTATTAATAAAATTAATATCGTAAGATTTTTCGACTAATAGACTTAATTTAGTTAAAAAAAAACTAATAACCTCTATAACGCGGTATCCGATAATAATCGCTAGAAAAACTATAGAACCGTATTTAAGTAATACCGCGAGCGTACTACCGATTTTATAGCTTTAGATTTCCAGTTCTAAAATAAATAAAGTAAAAATATAATAAAATATATAAATAAATATAGTTTCTTATTTAAAGTATTAGATTAAAGGGATTTTATTTATAAAATCGCTTTAAATATAAAGGAAGAGTTTCGAAAAAACGCAGAAATCTAGAAATAGCGATAAGTTTTAATAGTTAAAGATTTATAATAACTAGCCGAGATAGTTATAAACTCTAAAAATAGGACGATAAAAAAAATATACTAATTTATTTAAAGTATAGAAAATATAGTTTTAATAGTTATAATTTATTTAAAAAGACTAAAAGAATAAAAAACCAAAAATTATAATTGTATTTATTCGATTATAGTACGTTTAAAGGAATAAAAAACTAAAAACTATAATTATATTCATTCGATTATAGTATACCTTTAAAAAACTATATCGAAAATCTTTAACAAAAAGATTAAAGTAAAAAATTAAAAATAAAAAAACTTTATTAATTAGTTTAGCGGATAAATAATATAAAAATTTATTATATATATATAACGTTCAAATTCTAATTTCGTTAATATAAAAAAACCTCCTCTTTACTAAAATCGAAAATTTTTCGAAACGCTACAATAATCTTCTATATTAGCAGGTGCGGATATAATTCAAATACTTTCCGTATTATTATTATTAAGCTATAAGAGCAGTTAATATTTGAACCCCAGGTGGAAATTATATAATAGAAATAATATATTAAATTACTAATATAGCGGGCCCTTTAAAAAGCCTAAACGGGGTTATTTAAATAATTACTACCTAATATAAAATAAATACTTTTTTAGATATATAATAATTCCTTTTATTTTTTATTAAAAAATAAAAATTAATTCTTTAATATATTTAAATATATATATTATAAATAGTTTTTTTATAATAGTTTACGCTTTTAAATTAATTTAATTATATTTAGTATATTTTAATTTTAATTTTTTCTTTTTATATTTAAAGGCCCGAATTACTATTAAAAATATCTATTAGAAAAGCTCGCGGTCGTAATAGGAATAGAAATAATAGTAATAGTATAATTATTAACTTCTAGAATTCGAATATTTAATCGGAAACTATATATATAAATTTAATAAACGGATTTTTTAATATAATTAGTCTAATAATTTTTTAAAATAAACGTATTATAAAACTATTTAATAATATTATAGGATTATAATAAAATAGTAGTATTCTTTTAATAAAACCGACGCCGGATTCTAGTATTTATAATTATAAAGGTAAGAAGCTAATATATAATATAACTTTATTCCCTTTATTACCTAGTTTTAATAATAGCTATAATAATAATAATTCCTCGAATATTTTTTTAAACGCGTAAATAGAACGGAAAATTAAAAATTTAAAATATAAAATAGAAAAAACTATTAAATATATTTATTATTTTAAAAAGATTAAAATAATTTATTAATAAATTTAAATAACGTTTTAATAGCTTTATATATTTATTAATATATTTATATTTATTATTCCGCCTATTAATACTAAACCTTTTATTATTATAAAATTAAAAAATATTAAACTAATCTCTTTATTAAACTATCTATTAAAAAATAACTTTATTAGTTATTAAATATAAATATTATAAACGGATATAATATTTAAATTATTATAGAATTTATTTTTAATAAATAAAATAAAAATCCGGTTTATTATATTATTATTAAAGGGAAACCTTTTAATATAATAGATTTTATATATAAAAATGGATAGAATTAATATAAACTAGCTTAATTTTTATAAATAACTATTTAATCTTTTATTAAATAAAAAAAGCCGATTTTTAAATTTTTTATTAAAATACTATATATTAGTATAAAATATAATAACGCCGTAGAAGTTTTATAATTAGATAAAAATATTTAAAAACTAATTGCCGGAACTATTAAAAGAATAATATATAATAAATTTTATTATAAAATTTAAACGCRATATTTAAATATTAATATACTAGTTTAAATATATATTTAAAAATAAAATAAAAGATAAATAAATAGCTTTAGCAATTTATATAAAAGGTATTATAAAAGGTATTAATATAAATATCTTTTATAAAAAGCCTTTTTCTTCGAATTAAAATAATTAAGATAGTTAAATTTTAAAAAAGCCTTATAATAATCGTATAGAAAATAAATAGAAATATAATAATTATAAACTTTATAATAAATCCTTTATAGAATTAAAAAGTAGTAAAAATATTAATTTAAAGAATTTAAGATAAATAAAATATTATTATTATTATAAAAAAAATTATTATTTTATTAATTATTTTTATACGAAAAAATTAATAAAGAAAATATTTATTAAAAATACTAAATCTGGTACTAGTAAAAATTCTAATATAGCTTTAAAAAATAATTAAATTTAAACGAAACTTTAATATTTAAATATTATCTAATTAAAGTAATAAAAAAAATTAAAATAATACTCTAATTTTATATAAACGATTAAATTAAAAGAGTTTTTATATTATTAAATATAGGATTAGATATTAATTATATCTCGCAAGCTAAAATAGTAAAATAGGGCTTTATTCTAATAAATACTAGTTATCCTACTTTAAACTAGCTCCGAAATTAGTAGTATTACTATTATAGAACCTATAATTTTAAATAAATCTATATTAATAACTAGAGTATAAAATAAACGATTTCTATTATTTTTTTTTATATTATCGATTTAAATAAATATAATATAATTTTAAATACTTTAAAAATTTATAAAACTAGCCTATTTATTAATATATAAATTATAAAATAATATTTTCCTATTAAAATTAATCGAATATAAATAAACCGCTTATAAATTTTTAAATAATTCTTTAAAATATATTCTATTATATATACTTTAATAATATTAATAGTAAAAAATCCAGTCGATATTAATAATACGGAAATTTTATATTAGATTAAAAACTTTAAGTTTATATTTTCTATAATAGAATCGAGTAAATTATTTTAATTAAAATCTAATAATTATATTATTAATCTAATAAAAAATAAAAAACTATTATATAAACTAATATATAATCTATTAAATAACAAGTTAAAGGAATTATACCGATATTTTAAAAAATTTTTTAAAAAAAACTAGATTTAATATTTAGTCTCGTTTATAAAAGCTCCTATTCTATTTATACCGAAAAAAAACAGTAGATTATATTTATATAAAGATTACTATAGTTTAAATACGGTAATAATTAAAAATCGGTATCCGCTTCCTTTAATTACTAAAATTTTAGACCGTTTATATAATATAAAAAAATTTTTAAAAATAAATATATATAATATCTATTATCGAATTAGAATTAAATAAAAAAATAAATAAAAAATAATATTTTATACTAGGTACGGGCACTTTAAATATTTTATTATATTTTTTAATTTAATAAATACTTTTATAACCTTCTAAATATATATTAATAAAGTATTAATAAAAATAATTAATATTTTTTATATAGTATATTTAAATAATATTCTAATATATTTAAATTCCGAAAAGGAATATTAGAAGTATATTCGTATAATATTATACCGATTCCGTAAATATTAATTATTTTTAAATCTAAAAAAATATATATTTAATATAGAATAACTAGAATTTCTAGAATATATTATATTATTTAAAAAAGTAGAAATAGATTTTAAAAAAATAAATATAATCTAGAATTAATCTATTCCGAAATTATATAAAAATATTTAAATACTTTTAAATCTAATAAATTTCTATTAATAATTTATTAAATATTATTCGAAAATTATAGTATTTATAACTAATCTATTAATTAATATAAAGAATAGTAAAAAACTAGAGCTATTAAAATAGAATAATACTGTTTAAAAAGCTTTTAAAAAATTAAAAAAAGCTTTTACTACGGTACTATTACTAAAGTATTTTAATTTAATATATAAAATTCGGATTAAAATAAATACTTTAAACTTTAGTATTTCCGATATTATAATTTAATTAGATAATAATAATATTTACTATCCGGTAGTTTTCTAGTCGAAAAAAATAATAATAGTTAAATAAAATTATAAAATTTATAATTAAAAGTTACTCGCTATTATTAAAGTTTTTAAATAATAATAGTACTATTTTAAAAAAACCTAATATACTATTAAAATATAATTAAATTATAATAATTTAAAAAAATTTATATATATTAAATAATTTAATAATAAATAACGGCGCTAGATTATAAAATTAATAGCTATAAATTTTAAAATTTTCTATTAAACTAGGAAATTAAATCTAGTAAATCCTTTATTAAAAAGGCTAGATTATTAGAAAATTAATCCTAAAACTTTAATAATAATATTTATATTATAATAAAAGCTATTTTTTACTAATAATATATTATTTATACCGGMGGCGGTAAAAAAAATAAAAATAATATATTTATATAAAAAATATAAAAAAAAATTTAAAAAATTTTTATTAAAAGCTAATATTTTTAAAAAATTTAATAGTAATCTACCGGTTTAAAAATTTTATAGTATATTAGCGCCGATAATATTTTATAAAAGCCCCGTTAAAAACCTTTAAAAAAAAAACCTACCTTTTAATAAAAAAAATATAATAAATTCTACTACTAGAACAGCTAGTTATAAATAGTACGTCCTATACTAGGTAATAAAAAATATTATTTCTAGCGAAACGGCTTATAATAATAGCTTAATAAATATAAAAAAAATAATTTTATAGTTTTAATAAAATAATAATTTTATTATTACTAAAAAATATAATATTAAAAGCGTTTATAAAAAAAATTCTAAATATATAAAAGCCGAATTATAAAATTTAGAAATAAAAAACGAATTATTATTTTATAAATCTTTATATATTCTAAAAGATTTTATTATTTATATAAAATTTATAATAAAACGTTATAATAACCTTTTAACTAGATATTTTAGAGCGGAGCGAATAATAAAACTACTCCGCCGCTAGTATTAATAGCTTAATCTAAATAAAAAAATTAAAAAATATATATAAATATATAATATTTACTAMTATATAAAAATATATCGGTATAAATCGTATAATAAACTATAATCTTTTTCTATTCCTAATAGTTTATATTAAAAAATTTTTTTAGATTTTATAACGGGATTACTACTATTAAAATACTATATTAGCGTAGCTAATACCGTATTAGTTATAGTAGATCGATATTTAAAGATAATTATATATATTTTATATACGAACACTATTAATATAGTAGAATTTATAAATTTATTCTTTAAAATAATAATTTATAAAAAGATTATTTTAAAAAATATTATTAATAATAAAAATTTATTATTTACGAGCGAATTCTAGTCTAAAATCTACTACCGCCTAAAAATAAAAAAGAAATTAAATACTACTTTCTATTTATAAATAAATAGTTAAATAAAACGTTAATATTAATTATTAAAATATTATTTTCGAATCTATTTAAATAAAAAGTAATTTAATTAAATAAAAATTTTTTCTATTACAAAATTTATATATAATAATAGTATTTATTCTACTATTAGTAAAATACTATTTTTTTTAATAATTAAAATATATTTAAATTTAAAGTTTAATATTATAAATAATATTTTTAAAAGGAAAACCTATAAAGCTAGTATACTAGTAGTAAAAAAATATATAGAAGAATAAATAGAACTGTATAAAAAACTAAACTAGAAATAATAAAAAATATAAAAAAAATAGGCGAAATACTATAATTATTTTTATATAAATATAGAGTTTAGTTTAAATAATATAATATTCCTATTATTACAAAATTTAAAGCTAAAAAAGTCGTTTAAAAAACTTATTTATTATTATACTAAACCGTATTATATTAAAAAATATATCGATTCCTAAATATATAAACTACTATTATCGCCTAGTTTATATATTTATAATATCTTCTATATTTTTTTATTAGAGAAGTATTAGTAGAAAAAAAAATAAAAAATTTTTTAATATTTATTTCTAAAGTTTATAAATAATAAATTAGAATAAAAAATAAAAGTAATTTTAAATAAATATATTAAAAGATTAAAAAATAAAACGGAATAGTATTTAATTAGCTAGATCGATTAATTAAAAAAATATAATTTATAATAACCAAAATTAGATTTAATAAATATTAAAAATCTAATAAAAAAATTTAATTAAAACTATAAGGAACCGCTAAAAAAATATAAAAGAAAAAGCTAAATATTTTAATTATACTAGCCGCTATTCCTTTTAAAGTCTTTAACGGGCCTTTTATAAATCTAGATAATATTATATTTAGATAAAAAATAAGTATAAAAAAAATAATATAAATAATAAAATTTATATTAAATTTTTAAAAGTTAATTAATTTATTTAAAAAAACTTTATTAAATATAAATTAAAAGCGAATTTAAAATAATAAATAAAATTTATTAAATTAAAATTTAAGCCTATTTAATAAAATAAACGTTTATTAGTAGCTATATTCTATTTAATCTTTTTATACTATATTTTCGTATATTATTCTATAATTTATTATATTTTTTTATTCTATAATTCGCTATATTCCTTTATTTTATAATTTACCGCGCTCTTTTATATTAATAAATTCTCGGTCTACTTTTTTATATTAGCTTTATTAACTAATAAAACTTTATTAATAATTTTATCGGTAGCTATATAATAATAAAAAATAGTATTATTTTTTAAAATCTTCGGTATTTTAGAAGTCTTAAATATCTTCGGAGTTTTTAGAGTTTAAAAATTCTAAAGTCCTTTTTATAATACCGGATTATTCTATTCTATTAGCAGATAAATAACTTAAAAAATAGAGTTTTTATACCGGAAAATAGCTCTTTTCTCCTTTATTATATATATCCTTCTTTATATTTTCTTCGTTAATATTTCTATTAATAGTTTACTATTAGTTTAATATAAAAAAAAATTAATAATTATAAAAATATTATCAGCGTTAAAAATTTAAAAAAACTAGTAATTAAAATAGTATTATTCGATTGAAAAAGTATTATTTAATTTATTTCTTCCTTTTTAAAAGTATTATTTAATTTATTCTTCTTTTTTTTAAAATATTATAACCGAAATCTTTAAGGCGTTATAGCCGAAGCCGTTTTTTATTATTATACTAATTTTTATATATTCTAAACTAATTTAAAAGCGATAAAACGGAATATAAATTTATAGTTTATAATATCGAAATAAATTATAGATTTATATTTATTTTTTATTAAATTATACCTTTAAATTAGTTTTTTTTTTATATTCTTTTAACTCGCCGGTATAACTATCGCTTCTACTTCTCTATTTAATTTAAAGTCGCTCTTAGCTCTAATAAATTATTTAGCTAGATAAATAGTAAAAAACGGCCTATAATAGTTAGCGCTCTAATATTTAACTCTAAAGGCTTTAATAAGATCAAATCTCGCGACTACTAAAAAAAATTAATAAAAAATAATAGAATTTAATATAATAAATATTAATATATTAGATTTAATAAACTAGCCGATCTTTTTATAAAAATAAATTATTTTTAATTAGTTTAATTACTATTTAAAACCCTTTTTAAATTATTATTAAAAACCGATCGTTATTCTAAATTTAAATAAAGTTTTTATCGGAATTAAATGGTATAATAAACTATTATTTTATACTATTTAACTATTAATTAGTTTAAAACGAAATTATTAAAAAGGTCAGCTTTTAAAAATATAAAAAAATAATATTAAAGGCTTTAATATAAATCTAATAATAAATCTAGTAAAAAAATTAATTAATATTAAATCCGGGTAGGCTGCTATTAAAAATTATATAAAAGATAATAAAAATTATATTAAATTTTATTAATTAAATTTTTAACTATTAAATATCGTTTTTATTATAAAAAATACTCTATTTAAAAGTAATTAATTAAAATTTAGTAATAAAATTTTATTATATTAACTATAAATCGATAATAAATAAGTTAAAAATAAAAAATTTAGTAATAATTTACTATAATATAATAAAAGTTTATCCTTATTACTATTAAATATTATAGATTCGGATCTTTTTTTTTTTTTTTTTTTTTTTTATTTATACTATTTAAACGGACTTTCTTTTTTTATAGAAAAATATTTACCGTATAAAAACTATTAAAGCGAGTAGAATTAAATATATAAATTTATTTATAAAATTTCTAATTTTATAAAAACTCCTAAAATCTATTATTAAATTATTTAAAATTTTAAAATAAAATCTCTTCCGCTAAAAAATCTAAAAAAAAAATTTTATTTTAATCTATAAATAGATTTTAACCGCGAGAAAATAAATTTAAATCTAGATAAAAAAAATAATAAACTTCTATAGATATAAATAATTAACGACCCGTATATAATATATTATTTTTCTATTTTAACTCGCGTATTTATTACTTAAAATTACGGATTTTCTAATAAAAGTTTTCCTATTTAATAAAATCCCGGCGGGTTTTATATAAAAGTTTATTATTATAAACTAGTAGTAAATTAGTTTAACTACTAATTAAATTTACGCTTTAACTATAAATTTAAAAATTCCGAGCTATTTTTACTAGTTTTTTATTTATAAAAAATATAAAGTTTTATTTTTAAATAATATTTAAATATTTTTAAATATATTTAAAATATTTTTATAATATTAACTATATAAAGTAGAAAATCTGAATAGAATTAATATAAAATAATTAATATATTAATAAATTTACTATTAAATAACCTCGAGTATTTTTATAATTCTAGCGGTATATATATAATATAAAAGCCCTATATACTCCTTTTAATATAATATATATAAAACTTTATTATTGAGAAATATAGTCTTTAATAGTACGCGGAAGTAACGGTTATATAATAAAGATTTTATACCGAATTAAATTTATAATTTAAATAATTATTTAAACTTTAAATTATTATATAAAAATTTTATCTATTAAAAAATAAATATAAAAATAGAAGAAATTTACTATTAATATTTTTAAAAGTTTCGCTATTAATAGATTTATTACTATTAAATAAATTACGAAATATTATAATACTTATAATAATTAGTATTAAAAAAAAAAGGAAAAATTTCTATAAAAATCTATATTTATCTATTAATATAATTATCAATTCTTTTTATATTATATTAAAATAAAGTCTATATATTAAATAAAAAGAAATTTTTAACCCCTTTAATTATAATAATACTATAATTATTTTTCTATTTTTTTTCTATTAATAAAAGTATATATAATATTATAAATCTTTAACGAGCCTTTAATAAAATTTTAATAATAGAAAAATAACGAAAATTAGTAATTATTTTTATAATTAGTGGTATTACTATAAATAATTTTTTTTTTTCTTTTTTTCTACTAAATTTTAGACGGTTTTTAACGAGTATTTATTTAAATATTTTAAATAGTTTAAATTACTTTTAAGCTTTAATATTAAAGTTAATATTTTAAAAAAAAAAGTAATTATTATTATTAAATTATAGGAGTAATTAGTATTTAAATTCTAAATAAAAATTATATAATAGAGATAATATATTAAATTACTAATATAGCGGGCCTTTTAAAAAATTTAAGCGGGGTTATTTAAATAATTACTAACTAGTATAAAATAAATACTTTTTTAAATATATAGCGATCCCTTTTATTTTCTATTAAAAAGTAAAAATTAGTTCTTTAATATATTTAAATATATACGCTATAAATAGTTTTTTTATAATAGTTTATACTTTTAAATTGATTTAATTGTATTTAATATATTATACGTATATATAATTTTAAATTAAAATATTTAATTTAAAAACGGCGGCGTATATTTTAAAATTAATTATTAGAAAAAACCGATATCGATTTGTTATAAACTTCTATTAGCGCGTTTATATTATTGTAAATAGTATATTTTAGATCTAGCTTTTATAAATTAAAAATATATCTCGAGTAATATTTTTTAGTAATTATAAATATTTTTCTACTAGTATCTTATTTAATATATATAAATAAAATTTTTTAATTTTTTAAAATTATCGATATATAGCTATAGCTTTATATAAAATTTACCTAAAATCTAAATATTATATTAATAATTTTATCGAAAATTTCTTTGAATTATTTCCGCGGTAAAATAAAAATATAATATCGATAAATATTTTAAAATTAAATATTTTTTTTTATAAGCGAGACAGTAATTTTAATATTAAATTCTCGGGTTATCGTATTATTATTATCTATATTAGTCTAGTATAATATAATAACTTTTAAAATTCAAAGGATAATAGCTTTTACAGGTATTTAAAGATCGACCTTCTATAGTTAATATTTCCTCGACGCTTAAATTCCACTCCTATATATTATTTACTATACCTATTAACCTCGCTATATATTATTTTTCTAGCTCGTTACTATTTTTATATACTATTTAATATTAGGGCGCTAGATATACCAAGCCCGATAAATATATAGCGGTTATAATCTAAAAGCTTTAATATAAAAAGCAGGTTAAATAGAAAATTTTTTAAAATATTACCGATAGTTAAAGATATAAATAATTCTAAAAATTTTATATTTACTATAAATCGATATTAAATACTTTAATAAATCTACTATAATACCAATTAGCAACTTTTTCGTTAATATAATTCCGCTAGAATCTACTTATATAACTCTATAAGCGAAATTTAGTATACTATAATCGAAGTTCTATAGTAAAGTATTTAAAGGCTATTCGTTATATATATTTAATATTAAAATAAAATCTCCTTTGAAAAAATAAACGCTCGATTAGTTACTATAATTTATATAAATATAACCGTTTTTTATTAAACGTTAGCGGATCGGTATATACCGCGTTAAAAATTATTTCTATAGACCTTTTATTAATAGGTAATTAATTAAAGAGTAATATTACTTTTAATAGTTATAAAGTTTATTATCGAAATATAATCTATTCCGAAAATTATATAACCTAAAAATATATTCTAAACTTTAAATATACTAGACGGAATATCTCGAATTTACTTTTTTTTAAAAAATAAAATACTTTAAAAAGAGGAAAGTAAGCTTTAAAAGATATATTATATAAAAAGATATAAATTGTATATATTATAATTAAATTAAATCCGATTAATATTAAATATAGTTTATTAAGCTAGAGGTTAAAATTAGCGATACTAAATAAATACTTAATAATATTCTAGATCTATACTAGGAGCTTAAATACGTTATCGACACTAAAATAGCGGGAGAAAAGGAGGAAGAGATAAAGAAGGAGGAAAAGGAAAAAAAAAGAGCTATTAATTATAATATATTAGATATAATAGATAAAAAGTCAATTAAAATATTCTAGATAGTTATTATAATTTAACTATTAGTAGATAACTTTAAATAGTCGCCGTTTATATTAATTTAATATATAAATTAAATTAATTATATTATTATTAAACTCTATTAAAGCTAAATCTAAAGAATAAAAAATTTTAAATAGTTAAAAGGATATATTATTATTATTATATAAAAAAAAAAAAAATCAAATAATAAATATCGCTAGTTCTAAATATAATTTTAGTTTTTTTTTTAATATTAATAGAATTGTAATAAAATTTTTAATAGAAAAAAAAAGTACTTTTAATATTTAACCCTTGCTCGTTTTTTTTATAAAAATAATTTAAAATTATTATTTCGCTTTTATTTTTTACTATTATTAATAATTATATTATTTTTAATTAGATTAAAAATTAATATATTTAATATTAATATATCGGAATTATTTAAATTACTAATAAATATTAAATAATTTTTATTAAAAGAGTTGCTTTTATTTATATATAAATTATCGTTTTTGTATTCTTTAAATATAAGATTTTTAGCTTCGCTAGATAGGTTTATTATTAAATAGCTAGTAGTTTTATATTAAGGACGGATTATTCGCTAATCTAGCGGAGCTATTACTATAATATCTTATTATAATTCTTTATTATTTAATATTATTTCGTTTTCTTATAAACTGTTTTTATAGAATACCGATATATCGAAATTTATAAATAATAGAGCTTTTAGTATTTCGTTTATTAAATATAGAGTTAAATTTATATAATTTACTTCTACATTTAAATAAAAGTACCGGTTTTCGATCTCGCGATTTTTATAGTTAGTATATAGGGAAGAGAATTTATAATTGTATAGTCGGTATTTTTTACTATAGGGACTATATTTTATTAAAGGCGTAACATCCGATCGAATTTTCCTTCTTATATATCCTTTATATAGCGGATATTCAGTTTATTCTTCTATTTTTCTAAATTTTTCTTCGTTTTTTTATTTAAATATATAGTTTTTTAAATTATTAAATAAGCGTTAAAAGCTATAAATTATAGTTAATAAACTTTAGGAAAATTAAAAAAAATCTAAAAAAAAAACTAATTATTCGCCGGCTTCTATTATTTAACTATTAATAGAATATATTACTAATTTTTTATAACGGTTTAATAGATTAATTTTATTAAATAAGTCGAATATAATCTAATTATCGCTATATTAGTGGTTTTAATTTTCTATATAGGCTATAATATTAAATAAGATAGGGAAAAAAAAATAAAAAAAGGAGTATTATTTAAAATATAATATATATAAGCAGTATTTTATTTTATAAAACTTAAAGATCTTAAAAATAATTATTTTTATAGATATTTTTGAAATATAAAATTAAAAAAATATATTTAAATATTATATAAATAAATATTTATCCTAAACTATTTATAAAAATTATATAAATATTTATATAGAAGTTTAAAAAAGTAAATTAATTAATTAATATACTAAATTTTAAAGAAATTTTTTTTTTTAACCTTTATAAATGGGTATAATAAAATATAAAAAAAAAATTCGATAAAAATAAAATATAATAAATTAAAAGTTTTTAGATTCTATATTAAATCTTTTAACCGAAATATAATAACTAGTTTATAATAATTCTCTAATAGAAATTAGGGCTCTAAACTTTTTCTAGTTTTATTATTATAGGATTTTCCTATTTTCCGCCTTTTAAATAAATATTCTAGTATATTTACTAGAATCGAATATTTTTTTAAATTTTTTCCAGGCGGATAGAGTTATTAATATTTTAGTAGCTATTAACGATATAATTTTATAATCTAATAATACTCGTAAATATTTTAATATTATTAAATATATAGAATCTATAAATAAAATTAGATCAGTGGTTTTTTAGACTATTAAATAGCTAGAAATATTATTTTTTAAAAACTAGCTCGGTAGGTTCGGTATTTATAAAAAAAAAATAGTAGAATAGCTATAATTCGAATATTAAATATATATAGCGTTAAAAGCGCGGGGTAAATATAATTTTAAAAAGTTTATAAACTATATTAAAAACTATAAATTAATAATAATAAATTTCTAAATTAATAAAAGCCGCGCGTTTTATAATATTAGCGGTAGTATAAAATAGACGAAGAATATATTATATTTACCTATATTATATATAGAAATATATAAATAATATATTATATAAAAACCGATTTCTTTTTAAAACGTAGGAACCGAGTTTATTATTAATATTTCTTCTTATTTTAATTAATATTTATAGGCTCGTAAATAAAATATATAATATAGTATTTATAATAATATAAATACAAAATATCTATTAATTTATAGGATCTATATCTAATAAAATTATTAAATTCTAGACTAATTCGAGCTTTAACGAACTATACTTTTACTCGGGCTAGTATAGTTTTATAATTACTATATAAATATTATACGCGAAATAAACCTATAAATAATATATTATCGATATTAAAAAAAACTATTAGATTTAATAGTTTTAATTACTTTTAACTCTTTAGAATTAATATATATATACTAGAATACTATATAATAATACTCTATCTAGCTATTAGTTGCTTAAAAATACAGTTAAATTTTTCTATAGCTGCTTTTATAAGCTAATCTATAGCTTTTAACTAACCTAGATATTACTTCGATATACGATATTTATAAAAAGATATATTCTAGTAAACGTTTAATATATTAGTTTAATCTATTATAAAATATTCCGTTATACTTATAAATACAATAAAATTTTAAATTCCTAAAATATAATTAGATTCGGAACCTGCTAAAATCTTAAAATAATTACTCGCTGTTATTTATTTATTCTAAAGCGGAGTACAATTTCTAATATTTATACTAATACCTAGATTTTCTAAAACTATATTTCTTAATTATAGAATTAATAAGGTTAATTAAAAAATAAAGTTATTTCGATTATACGAGGTTATAAGGCTTAAAGGTCGAGAAAAAATATTTTAAAACTAAAAGGCTGCTTTAATAATTAATAATAATAGTATATATTTTAATTTTTATATATTTATAAAAATATTCCTTTAACGTTTAAACTTTAGATTATAGAATATAAAAGTAGTAGAAATTTTATTTAGATATCGCCTAGATTAATATAAAATAAAGTTAGAAACGGAATTAAAAACTATATTATAAATATATTTAGTTATAAAAATCTTTTTTCTATATTAATAAATTCCGCCGTTTTTATAATTCGAAGCCGAATTATAATATAAAGCTAGAATTATATTATAAAAAAAAAATAAAATAATAATAAAGCTTATAAATAATTTTATAATAGTATTCTGAAACTAAAAAAATAAAAATATTAAAAGATTTTACTATAATATTAATAAAAGGCTTTAATAGTCTAATTAATTAAAAATATTTTACTAGTTGATTTTTATCTAGGCTTGATTACTTTAACCCCGAAATAGGTTATAATTTTCTAAAATTAAATAAATTATTAGCTCTAAGTTTTTATATATTAAGTTTCTATAAAATTTATAAAAAGGAGTATTATATAAAATAAATAAAATACTAATATTAAAAGTAATTAAAAGATTTATTACCGAAAAAAATAAAAACTTTAAATAAAAGTTTAATATAATAAATATTCTAATTATAAAAGTTTAAATTCTATTTTACTTTTAATATCTATATTTATAAAAAGTTCGAAATATTTAAATAGTTTTACCTAGATTTTACCTATTTCTTTCTAGTAATACCCGCTTTTTTTAATTATTCTAGTTATCTATTTATATATATTTTTTTTTTTTTTAAATTATAATTAATTTTTGATTATATTCTTTTAAATATTTTATTTTAAATCGATTAATTTATTTATCTTCTACTCTATATTATTTTTTAGGATCTATAAATAAAGCTTATATTTATTTTATTCCTTTTTAATAATACGAGTATAGATAATAATATATATTTACTCGTTTTATATTATTTTACGCGACTTTAATAGCTTTATATAGCGTTAAAAAATCGTTTAATATTAAAAGGTTAAGATTTTAAGCCTACTAACTTTAGTCGATTCTATTTATATAGTATTTATCTCTTATAGCGGTTAATTAGGCCTAATATAAATATTATTACCAGCGATCGAAATTAAATATAAAGCTTTTTATTTAAATTTTATAGTATTTAAGCCCTATTATATTAGTAATATTAGTTTTATCGCTAAAATAGATACTCGCTAAAATTAAAAGGACGATATAAATAAATTAAAAATAGCTTTTTAATATATAAATATTTACGATTAACTAAAATTATATATACCTATAAAATATCTCTAGGATTCTTTTAATATAATCGGCCTATTTTTTAATTAATATCGTTATTATTATATATAATACTCCGGAAATTTATTAATAAAAGATTACTATTTAAATCGACCTTTATAATAATATTTTCGGCCTAAAATTTATACGCTTTTTTATAGGATAGTAAAATTAACGTAGATAAATAAATAAATAGATATAAAATCTATTTTTTAGTATATAAATAGTAAAATTATTATTTTTAAAACTATATCTATTTTATAAAATAAATAAAAATATAAATAAATAAAAATATTTTAATTATAATTATATATTTATTTTAGATTAAATAGTTTAATTTTTTTAAAATATATTCGTCTTTAAATTATATATATAAATATCCGAAAACTAGTAATAAAAAGGATATACTTTATTATTAATAATCGGAAGCTAGGGATAGTCTAATTATATTATCTATAGAAATTATTATTTATACTCCTTTATATAACTACTAGTATAGAATTACTTTATTTAAAGCCGCGATAAAAATTAAAATAGACTTATTTAATATTTATAAAGAAAAATAGTAAAAATAATATCGATAATCTAATACCGTTATTTTAAAATTAATATTTTATATATTATTTTAAGCTTAAAAAAATTAATTTAAATTTATAAATTAATTTCTAGAATTTAAAATTTAATCTAATAAATTTTCCTTTAATATATATATACCCCTTTTATATACTGCTACTTTCTGCTATTTCTCTCGAATATATATAATGGATTTTATTTAGGATAATTAAAAAGTTTTTTTTTTTTTTTTTTTTTTAGATTGTACTCGAGAGAGGCCTTTTTTTTAAATATTAGATAATAAATTAGAATATTATCCCTTTTTTTTTTTATTTTATTATCCAAGTATTAATAGTATTAAACTGAATATAATATAAAAGCTACTTCAAATAAAAAAGTAGCTGTTATTAAAACTTCTATTTTTAGATATATACTCTAAATAGTAAAATAAAAAGTTTTTCTATCTATTATATATAATCCAATTCGTAATAGTTATATAATATAAATTAGGACCGGTTTTTAATCCGATCCTTTTCCTTTACTATATAATATTAGCGATAAAAGTTTTTCGCTGCTCGCTACGTGCGTTAAAAAATATAAATTTAAAAATTATAAAAAGCTATATCTTTAGATTAATACTTCGGATAATAAAATAAAAAGTTTTTTTATCCGTTATATTTAATCTAATATATAATAGTTATATAATATAAATCGAGTCAAATTTTTAATCCGCCTTTTTAAATATTATAACGAATATTAGCGACGAGCTTTTTATATCTATAAATTTAAAAAGTAAAAAACGATTGTATATATACGGATTTAATCGTAATAGCTACTTTTTTTAATAATAATATACCTTTTAACCTTATAGACTAAATATACTCTATTTATCGTTTTTTTTAGTAAAAATAATAGTTGTTTATAAATAACAACTCTTTAATTTAAAGTAGCTCGAATAGAACGAGTATATATTTTAAACTTTTTTCTTTGGATTAAAATTAATTATATTCGATTAATTTATTAATCTTATCGATAAAGTAGGTATTATCTAAAGCCCTTCCGTCGTTTTAATAGTTAAATTATATATTTAATATTTAAACTAAAGATCGAAGCTTTAACTTTTTTATATTCGATAATACTTTAATATATTTTAATAATTATTTAAAGAATATAAATAATTTTATTATTCGCTAGCGATATATTATATAAACTTTTTACTAGATTATAAAAATTAGACGCTTATTAAAAAATTAAATACTTTTAAATCTATAGATTTTAAAAATAGTTCGAAAATTTATTTAAGCTAATTATATAATATAAAACTAGTATAGTCCAGCCCGTTATACTAGTAATATAGGAAGCTATTCTAGAAAATCTTATCTTTTACTGCCGAAATTATAGGTATAATTAATATTTTTTCGGGTATAGATTTAAGACCGTAAAATTCTGGGCTATAAAAGAGAATATTAACTGTTTATAGCGATTATAGAATAATATATCTATTAATAAAAAGCTATAAAATAGTTTTTATCTTAATTTTTAAATATTATATAGTAGTTGTAATTTTAATCGCTAAAATAACTATATTATTTATAACTTTAAATAATTAATAAAAACTAAAGATTCGGATATCTAAAGTTTTTATAATTCTATAGATAATTTTAAAATATATAGTTTTTTAATTAAATTTAAATTAGTATTAAATATAGAAGTTTATAAGATTATTACTTTAAATTAATATCTAATATTAAATTTTAGGAGTAATTAGTATATAGGTTAATATTTCTATTATAGAAAAGTTTATACTATTACTAGAAATCTATCTTAAATCTACGGCTTTTATAAAGCTTTTTTCGTATTTTATTAATCGATCTTTTAAAGAATTTTTAAATATTTACTATTTTTAACTATTAATTTTATTAAACCTTTATATCTAATTTTCGGCGTTATTATACCGGTCGAAATATCGGTTGATTAATTTTAATATCCTCGCTCGATCTACGGGTATTATTATTAGATATATATATAACCCGATTATAGAAGATTCTATTTTAAATTAATAATTATATAAAAATAAATTTCTAAAATATTTACTAGTACTAATATATAGTTTAATATTAGTATATATTCGAATTTTTAATAAATAGATAATTTATTTTCTATATCGGATACGATAGTATTAAAAGTAGATTAGTATAAGTTTATATCCGCGAAAGCTAAAGAACTATTATAAAAAACGTAACTCAAGTTACTATTCCCTTATAATTGTATATCTCGTGAACCGGCGATTAGGATTATTTACTATTTATTTCAATCTAGTATTTTACCCGCCGCCTAATACGTATATAAATCCTTATATACCGCAAAAACTCTAGTATAATAAATAAAATCGATTTAATATAGTTTATTTATTATACTACTAATTTCTAGTAGAGCTGAGATTATATAGATAAATTTTACTTTACGGCTAGCTTTATAACTTTAGTTATTAATAAATCTTATAATAATTATATCGGCTAGTAAAGCTTATAAACTATAAGCTTCCCGGTATAATTTACTAGATTAAAGCTTCGAGCTACTACTCCTAATAAAATATTTTATATAGCAATTTTAGCTAATAGTACAATTTATAGTATACTATTAAATTAGATAAATAGTAGACTTTATATAGATAATTACTATTTTAAACGCCCGTTTATTTTTTTTAAAGCGATATTATAGCGAGACTTATATTATTAAAATTCCCTTCGTTTTATATTATCCCTAGAATCTAATAAACCTAAAGTTATTTTTTTATTTAAATTTATAACTCTTTTTAATACGGCGTTTATATCTATATATTAGGCGTAAAATTTATAATAAAACTTCGATAAATAAAATAAAAAAATATCTAATTATATAACTAACCTTTTTTATTAAAAGCTTTAAAAGAATATATATTTAATTTTATCGAACCTATATAGTAGTTTAGATTAAGTTATAGAAAAATAAAAAACTTTTTTCAAAAATTATATAAACTATATTTAATTACGCCAGACCTTTTTTTTTACCTATTAAAAGTACTATAGAATATTTAAAATACTTTTAGCTAAATTAGAAATATCTAAAAATATATAAATTTCTAATAACCTATTATATATAACTAACCAAATTAATAATATAATTTAAAATAATTTTTGTCCTTTTTATATTAAAGTAGAAAATTTTTAAAATATTTTAAAATTTAGAATAAATTTAAAGAAATACTAAATATACGGTAAGTTTTAATAAATCTATAATATTTTTTTATCTAATTAAAAGTTTAATATAATACAAGAAGACTAAAAAAGCTGGCGATAATAGGTATTCCGGGAGAGTACCGGAAAATTTCACAGTTCTAGCAAATTTTACAGTCCTAATAGATATTTATTATAGGAATAGTCCGTTTTTCCCACGCGATAATTTAATAGTATAATAGCTCTTCGATAATAATAACGTTTAATACTATAATAGTAGCTAGAATTCTATACAAGCAGCGTTACAGGTAATTTTTAGTACCTATATTATCTTAAAAATTATCGTGCTTATTATACGAACTCTAGAATAGATTATAGAAGATTTTATATTTAATAAATAATTGTTACTATATTATATAGTAGGTAAAATTATATACGGAGATCTAGAATATTTAAAGGATTTACTTTTTCGTATAAATAATTAAGAACTATAATTTAATTACGAATAAATTAGCTCTATAATAATCTAATCTATCTTTAAATATCTATTTATATAATTCCCATTTAATTTTTCTAGCCTAATTTTACCTATAATTCTATAGTATTTATATTTAAATAAATTTATTAAATTTTTCCGAACGCGTTTAAGGTTATAATATAAAGTAAAACCTTTTAAAATTTATTAAAAATATATTCGAATAGATTAAATAGTTTATAGAATTTAAATAATAAAATATTATTTTAAACCTATCTTTTAGAAAATTCAGATTTTCCTATTTATCTATATCTTACACCTTTATTTATAGCTAACTCGTATATATTTCGGCAGCGATAAAAGCAAAATCTAATTATATCGCTATTAGCTACTTAGAATAAAACTCTTTATTTAAAATATTCGAGATATATAATAATCAAACAGCTTAGTATAAAAAGACCAATAAATACTTTTATCTAGAAGACTCTTTTACTATTAATACTAGAATTTACTTTATATTTCCATTATAAAATTTTAGAAGATTTTTAGTTACTATTAATAAAAAATTAGCTATTAATACAGCAATCTATAAATAAACCCCTAGAATAATATCTAATAAAAAGTAATTATTCTAATATTTAGGGAATAATAAATAAAATAAATAATACGGAAATATTATAGCTATAATCTTTAAGTAAATAGCTTTTAAAGATAAGATAATACGAAATTACTTATACTATAAATATAAAAGCTAGTTAAAGGATTAAATATATAAACTAGAATATACTAATTTAATATTCGGCCACTAATTTTTATATTTAAAATTTTAATAGGAGTTAATTAAATCTCGCTATAATACTTTCCGAGAGGAAAAATAATCTATTTTCGATAAAGCTATAAATAGTCCGCCGTTATTAGACGCGGGATCTAACCGAATTAGCGATAAATTTCGGGATTAATTTCGAGAATTTATTAATAAAGACTAGAACGAACAGCTAAAAAATATTATTAAATAATTAGCGTCGCGGATCTCAAGTTAAATAACTAGTACGGATTTAATTAGAACACGCGGACAGAAAAAAAAAGAGCGTATTAAATATTTAATCCGGTAATCGGATATATATTTAATAAAACTATTAGAGAAACTTTATAATCTATTTTTAAAATTTATATAAATTAAATTTATAAAATATATATTAACCCGGATTTATAAACCTATTATAAGCCCGAATATCCTACCTAATAAGAAAGTATAACGATAATAGTTCGCTAATATATTATATTTACACGTGATATTTAGAGATTAAAAAATAGATAAAAAGTATTAGAATATAGAAATAATAAATTATAAAAGGTATAAACCTAATAATAATATATTATTAAAGTAAATATTAATTATAAATTTACCTAAACTAAAAATAAATTGCGTAAAATAGGCAAGTAGATAAAATTCCTTTTTAATATTTTCAAAAATATTATTAAACTTAATATATAAATAAAGAACTATATATATATAAAAATAGAGGAATTATTATAATAAAATTTATAATTAATAGTTTAAAGTATACCGAAATCGATTTATTTAAATAAATAAATTTTATTTATATATTATTTATTTTATAATTTTTTACTTTTTTATAAATAATTCTTATATTATATAAACAACTACCGGCCTATATATTTTTCCTTTCTACTATTTCTATACTAAAGTTAGATAGTTAGCTAAAATATAAATTTAAAATATTAATTAAATTAATAATATTAAACCGATTAATAGTAATTTAGATATTTTTATATAAAATACTTTAATTATACTAATAGCTTATTTATAGAATAAACGTTCTATTTTTAATATAAAATAAATACACGGATTAATATATATTTACTAATCGGTTTATAACTTTTTTATTTAGTATATAACTAGTAAGATTTTTTATATATTTAAAAGCTATCCTTAACTTTTTCCGTCCAGATTTTATATTACCCAAAAATTTAGATAAAAGCTCCTATAATATTAGATCCTTTATTTATCCTAAATAACTTTTAGTTTATTCCCTTTAATTCCAGTTTATATATATTTACTAATAATAATTTATCCTTTTTATCGATTTTTAATAGTAGGTTAAGATCTACTTTATAATAAAAAGGATTAAAGTAATAAATACTACTAGTATAATAATTCTATTAGTAATACGGGAAAAATTAGAGCGTGCCGGAAATAAATTAAGTATATTTAAAAAATAACGAGTAAATCGATCGCCTTCGCCGCTAGAAAACTAAAAACGACCTCGCGTTAAAGTTTTAGTAACCCCTTTAGTTTATACTTTAGTCGAGCTATATTATTTATAATATATAAAATACTATAAATTATATCCGTTAATATTATAAACCTTTTTATATAATTAATATTCTAATCTATAATATAGTAGTTTAATTTACTTAAAGCCTAAAAATCCCGATAGATTATATTTATTTTATATAATAGCTAATAAAATTTACGTGCTCGTAAAAATAAATAATAGAAGCGACTGCGCTATATTTTATAATTTATCGCTAATATTATTAAGTTTAATATAGAACCGAGACTAGCGAGGCTATAATATACTACTAAAGCTTACTTGACCGCTTTTTTTCCGGAAAATTCTAAGAATTTAGAAAAAGTATAAGATAGATATATCTACTATATAGAATTCTATAGTAGTTAGCTAGTATATAAAAGAGCTTTAGATAAGTTCCTAATTAAATAGGTTTTCGATTAGTATTTTACAAAGTTCGTACTAAATTTAAATATCCTCTATATACTATTATAAAAATAAAACTTATTCGTTATTACTATAGGTTAATCCCTAAATATTCTCTACTTTAAAGTGCAAGTATAGATGGATATTACCGCGATATACCTTATAGGCGATATATTTTCGTTTTATCTTAAGTACTAGAAAGGTTAAAGTTAAAGATTTTTTACCGAATATATTATTATAAATTCTCGACGCGGATCGTTAAAGCTCAGGCGTTACTGTATTAATTGCTTACAGAAAAAGATTGATTATAGTCACGATAAAAAACTAAACGAAACGACCTTCTAAGTTCTTTTACTCTTTTCAAGATTAGGCTACTCATATTTTCAAGAATTTGGGCTTTCCCTTGCGGAGGCGCTCTATAGACGACGGACATTGTTTTAGTTTTTCGCTGCCTTTAAAGTTTCGGTTATAAAGGCATTTATGTATTTTATTAGGATTAGTACTAGATTGTCACCTCCTCGCCTCCTAAAATACTCGTAAGACATCTAAGACTTACCCGATTTAGGAAGCATCGCTCCGTTGATATCGACCCCTGTTTAAAACAATTGACAAAATACAAATTATATACGCTTTGGCCTGCGTGTTGAAACCGATGTTTTATCGGACACTGACTCACAAAATTCCAACATCTACGTATATACCTGTTCTTGTTCAGGATGATAGTGCAAGATATCACCATTCACATGATGGGCAGCCTCATAAAGCAGTCTATTAACTTGTCTTATCAGAAATACCAGAAGAATATTTCATGCCCGCTTTATCGTTAATTATCCTGTAATCGACTAAGTTCTAAAAGATCCGGCGCTCGTCCAACGTCTATTCTCTAGGTAGTATATGACAATTCCCCTAATACAATTCCTTGAAAGCACGCATCGGCATTAGAACCTCAATGCATGTTTCTTAACTTCGCTAGTGTTAATGTAAGCTTGCGTGTTACCAATATGCTTGATATTCCACGGCGACTCGTTAGACTCCTCCCACTGATTTCGAGCAAGAAGGTTTAGACTTGCGGTTCACGGTTACAGCTGCGCTGATCATTATGTATTCATTGGCAATGGAAGTTGAGCGCTTGATCACCTACAGGTCGATGAGGTCAACCTGCATACTCTATTTTGCTCTAGTGTTCGTTTATTGCGACAGGTATATAAATGTCAAAGGGTATTAGTATTTCAATTATGAACCAGTTACTCCTCCTTCACCAAGATTAAGTCTCGTTGGCGAATACAAAAATGGCTATAAGCCGTATCGCAGAACTTGCAGCGACCATCGCTACTCACACGCAAAAGGTAGATACACACTTGGCGACCAAGGGATTACCCGGCCTTTCTTTTGACCCAGACGGCTCTGCTGAAAGTGTATATGATGATGAAATCACTACATCGCGTCAAAGCCTCCTCGCTGCGACCGAGGAGCTTCACGCCCTGATGCAAGGACCAGTGGACATCATCACAGCCAAGCCCGTAAGTACCACTTGTATATGCTCTATATTATTTTCATCCGTTACGCCAAATACAATCTAACAGGCTGTGCATTGAAAAAAGTACAACTCATGGACCAGTCTCCAAGCCATCGCCCGGTTCGGACTCGCGAATGCCTTCCCCACTGGCAAGGACCATGCAACGTTTGCAGAAATCGCCGCGCAGAGTGGAGGGTTGCCAGAACCCCACGTTCGGCGGCTGTTACGACACGAGATGACTTTTCGGATCTTCCAGGAACCTAGTGAGGGCGTGGTACGCCATACAGCTGCTTCGAAATTACTGGCCGAGGACCCCATGTTGCGGCAATGGACGGGCATGATATTCGAAGAATTATGGCCCGCCGCGACGAAGGTAAGGGTGGTCATCAGCTTGGGCTGGCTGACAGGAAGAAGCTCCGCACACTGATTTGTTCGATATATATAGACTATAGACGCATTGGCCAAATGGCCCGGGTCTGAAGAACCAAATCACACGGTGAATAAATACTTCTAACCCTCCTCTCATAAATCACCCCAATTCCATTCCATTCATTTTTTCCACACTCTACTATTTTGTATATATAAAAGAAATTAGCTACAAAGCAAAATCAACTCACAAAATTGTGCCCAGGGCTTCAACATCGCACACAACMCCCCCGCCGTCATCTTCGACGAAATCACAAAGCACCCCGACCGCGACCAGCGCTACGCAGACGCCATGACCTTCACCTCCACCCGCCCAGGCCTACAACCCCATAATTCCCTAAACGGCAATACGACTGGGCTTGCCCTCAGCGCAGATAGCACAGTCGTGGACATCGGCGGCTCCCACGGCTCCCTCAGTATCGCTTTAGCCGACCAAACCACCGTCCCACAAAAACTCCGTTTCATAGTTCAAGATCTCCCGCAAGTCACAGCGCTGGGCGAGAAGAATCTCCCAGGGCGCTTGCGCGATCGGATTACGTTCATGCCGCATGATTTTTTCCAGGAGCAGCCGGTTAAGGGCGCGGAGGTGTATATGCTGCGGTGGATTTTGCACGATTGGTCGGATAAATACGCATTGAAGATCCTCCGAGCGCTGATACCGGCGTTGAAGAAGGGGGCGACGGTTTTGTTGTTTGAGCAGATTGTGCCCGGGAGAGGTGAGGTACCGGTGTATCAGGAAAGGGCGATTCGGTGAGTTTTATTTTGGTCTGTGTGATGAGTAGTCAGAAATACGCTTTTCTGTAGACTTATCTTTTGGCTCACTTCGAAACTTTATTAGGTCGGTCGATCTCACAATGTGGGCCACTCACAACGGGAAAGAGCGAGAGATGGAGGATTGGAAACGCTTGTTTAATCTTGCTGGTGGTGAGGGAGGATTTGAGATTACGGCCGTGGTTCGGCCAAAGGGATCGAGACTCAGTATCATAGAGGCGACATGGAAGGGAGGGGGCTAGGGGGACTGGTAACAGAGTCGAATTAATTACTACTGATCGATCAGGAAAATGGTTTAAACGGATTAGCTTGAGTCGATTCAGAAACTTTCTTCAAAAGATGTTTCGTATTAATAATGTGACGCAGCTGTATGCAGCTAACGGATCTCGAGAACACTTTATGGAGATTTTTATTACCCCTGAAATGAACGCTTCATGATTTCAGTTCTTGTTTGTCAAATGAGCAGAATTGGAACAAGTACGAAGAAGAAAACAATCGTATCATTAGCACTATACAAACTCACTTCCACGTAACACATACGTGCATGCATATACACATTCACATACACCTATCTATATACAAACTCCTACCCCGCAACCTCTCCCGGGCATAGATCAAGAATTGTTTTTTTTCTTTTTTTTTTTGTTCGGCCGGCTTCTCAGCCATTTAAAGATTTGCTTTTCAGCAGGATAGAAATCTATGCCCGGGAGAGGTTCTTTTTTTTACAATCAAGTTTTTGCCTTTCCAACACATCTTCAGCTCCACAGACTTGTTTACAGTATGCGAGATTGGCCTCCACACGTCCCATGGTGATCTGATCAAATGATGACCATATGCCATGGTTACTCCCTCCGCTTCATTGCATCAGGGTCGAATTTGTCCCCTGGAATTCTGTCTTTGATGATGCATTTGCTCCGAATAGGGACGTCTCCCTATTCATTCATTGCAAACAATCCATCCACAACTGTTCATACGATGCAGGTCGGGGACGGGTGGCCAGTCCGCCCCTTCTAGACATCGTGACGGAAGTTGGTGATAGGGTTTCTTAGCTTGTCGTTCGTCCCAACACCATTATGATATCACTTGACGAGTGAATCTCATTAGTTTGTGACTGCGTATGCTGGATAATCGGATCTGTTGTAGTGCTTGCATCGATAATTCCAGATCTCATTATGGTCGTGGGTGAAGGTCATTCGTCCGAGATATGAGAGATTGTATGCCTTCTAAGACCTTTCTTTTCATGCAAGCTAGGACTATTGAGCTTGACGACGAATGATAGTTAGCTAGAATAGTCTAGCAGCTCGTTTTTCTTGCCTTTGCCTCTGGGGTCTGGTGTGCTCGCATCGGGCATCTTCCGCCTCATCTTCATCACCTGGATCTTGTGAACGTGTACGGTGCTGTTGATCCACGTCTGCTATCTGCTGAAGCGGTGAACAAATTTGGCAGGTAGGGGAGGGGTAGCCGGACTATAAGATCTGATGGTGTTGCTCACGGTTGTACTGATGATGTCGTCGCGACAAAGAACTCGGCAACGAGCTCCTCAAAACCAGAGATCCAAGAATTTGGTGGTGAGTTCAACATGCAAGAAATTTGGTCATTTTATCTGCTCGAGAACCACAGCTTGTGCGTGAGAAGTCCTAGCAGCGAGATGTCATTTGAACCCGCAACTTCGGTGTTGTCAAGTCGCTGATTTGCTTGGTGAAGACATTCGATAGTTTTAATTGAGCGACTTTAAAACAAGGTTAGCTGTGATTGTTAGACTTAACATTCACACGGCCAGGTTGGTAATGTCTTGTTCCCTTGGGCTATTTCGATCGACGACTTTGCAGGTCTGTTTGTTTCATTGAGGTTTCTGTATTCAAGAATCGCCTAGCTTGTGAACACCACGTCTTGATATTGGCGCTCAAGATAGTGAGATGACGGATTCTCCCTAATAATTGCAGTTCACCCAGTACACAACAAACGTACGATGTAGGTTGGGCACGGGTGGCCAGTCCGCCCCTCCCGAACAACGTAACGAAAGCTGCAACGGACTTCTCATTCATGGAGATTCAAGATTTCGGTGTCTTCATGTTTCTGTGGGCGATGATGCTTCAATGAGCCATGTTCTCCTGCTGTTCAGATCCCAGTGTCTTTGTTGCCTGACAGTCGTCCAGAGAGTGCGTGCGATTAATCTTATCGCATGATGTAGACATGTTCCGTAACTATTGGTACTGGAACTGAAGATTAGGAACGTATTAGAATAGACTGGAAGCTGCCAGACCTACTGATCGTAAGAGGAATCCCCAAAGCCCTGCCTCTGTATTGAGTACATGCCAGATAGCCCAACATGGTCTACCCTCGGTCGTGCTAGCCATGCTTAAAAGCCATCCTAGTTGAAATTGCTCAGTGTTCTTCTCCTTAACATCATACGTCCTGCACCGCCTCTACCGCTGCTCTCTTTCTTAGTAACAGGACGACGATCGCCCTACTTGTCGGTAGATGGCAAGACTGGCTGGACAGTATGTACCGAAGCATGTATTCAAGATAAGAGAATGTTGTTCCCAACTGGGTGACATTGGGCGACTGAGGCAATATAGATCGTGGGATGAAACAACCGTTGGGCAAAAAGCTAGGCCATCATGACCATAGAATGGTCTGAAAGGTTGACAAGAGATTGAGCTTATGGTCGTCGTGTCAACGAGCGGACTTCCTTAGACGTTTGAGTCTTCAAATATAGAAACATATTTTTCCTTTGCGTGATGCTTGGGGATTGTTTAGGAATAGTGAGAATTCTAAGATGAAAATGACTTTATATAAAAAGCCCAGAAAACAACGTTTCAGGTTCAGAATCCGCCGGGGGAAATCCGCCGTTCATACTATCGGGAACGTGCATGAGTGACTCACTGGAACGCCGGTCCCACGCCTGTTACGGCGTTGAAGGGCGGGAAACCTAGAAATAGCTCAGTGCCAGACTTCAACTGGGTACTTCCTGAGACAAAAGCCATCTGAATCATCGCTGTCAAAAGGAAAAACAGCGTAAATGACCCTGTTTACCACAGTCTCTGTGGGGCCCCCTGTTGGCGGGTATTTCCGGCTGACAACCTCTGTTAAAGCTATTTCAGTCCCGATGTAGGAGTTTAAGCAGCGATTTTTGCAATCCCTTTCGTGGAATTCCAAGAACGTGCAGCGACCAACGATTCATCGACGACTTTTCCTTGTTGGATCAATCTTTTCAGTTTTGGCTTGGAAAGGCGTTTAGTATTTGAGCGTTACTAAAATCCTTTGACTTTTCATTGCCTAAGCGAATAATTGTTATCAAAACTGAGTGATATATCTCAGTCATAGCCGAAGGAAACGTCACATCTATCCTGAACGCTACGCCACAAGGTCCACAACCTCCTGTCTCCCTTTCCTAACCTCAACCCATCCCCCCTCTCCGACCTGCACAATCTTCCCATCCACACAAACCCTTCTCCACCTCCCATCTTCCTCATCCATCTCAATCCTCAGGCCATCGATCGGCTCATACAGCACCAACTCATCTTTCTCATGCCCACCGCCCTGCATCGCCAGCCCCATCAACCGCATAATAGCCTCAGCCGGAATATCCCCAAAACGCAGTACCCTCAGCTGCCCATCCAACGGTTTCGAATGAGGAGAAATACACAATGATTTTTCAAAGTTCGATACCAGAGTCGCTACGATATAAGAGGTTCTGGTCTCCGGAATCTCTTCCGAATAGGTTTGACCTTGATCATCAGTCTTGTATATCGTGATGCTCCCATTGTAGACGTGAGGTCCGGAACCATCTGCCGGGGCGATCAATTTCCCAGCCGCCATTTGGAAGCGTTGGGAGCCGAATTTGCGGTACTCGGTTGTGTCGCTATCTGCGACGAGAGATGCATGAAAGGCCCAGCTGCAGACTACGACGCCGTGCATGATTCCGCCTCGCCCAGTTGGAGATGAAGGGAGGGGTTCCGTACTCCTGCCTTCATCTGTGAGGAGGACAGATCCAGGGGAGAAATGTACGGTAAACGTGGGGAGAGGATGGGGGTGGCCTCTGAAAATGGTACGGAGGCCGCGAGTAAGATCTTTTTGTAGGAAGGTAGAGTTTGCTAGAGCGTTTCCGGTGCCCATGCTGATGAGGCCAATGGTTGGTTTTGTATACTGTTCACTTCTTGTGGAGATGAGGAGGGTATTGACGATGTCGACGATGCCGCCGTCACCCGACAATAGAAGTACGGTCTGAGGGATGCCATGATTCGCTCTTGTGAGGAGGACTTGTTCTGCGATCTCTACGATGGAGTTTTCTGAAGTAGTAGTATGAACATGGTAGGCCCCCTGTGTGAGACCAATATTCGATAAAGCTTCAACAAGAACATCATCAAAGAAGCGTTGTGCTTCGCCGACACCGGATCGAACGGAGATGATAACGTGCAGATTCGGCGAGCCGTCTGCGTTTGAAGGAACTTCCAGATGCTCCGGTGCTGTTTCAAGATAATGAGCTCTGAGGTATTCCGGAGGTAAACCCGTGACCGGAAAAGTTTGGAATCGGAAATAGTCCTTCGGGTCTTCGGGAGAGTTCGGTCGCCTGGTGAGAACGCGAAGGATGAGTTGTGACTGTACTCCATTCCCTTTCTCTTCCCTTGGATCATCTATTATACCAAGAACCTCGCGGTCTAATATATCCCCTTTGAAACTCTCCCAATAAAACGTTAAGGTACCGCTATCTCCGTCCTCTTCGTAGGAAAAGTTGGCGTCTTTTCCATCGGCTGTCCCCATGTAAGGTGGATATGTAAGAGGTGGTTTGTCCATGATCGGTACTCAGACATCGTAGACTCAGCCGAAGCTGGGAGGTCGCAGAGGGTTGCCATGATGAAAGTAGCGCAGTAGAATCAAGTACAACGATAAAGCAGGCAAGTTCCAGATGATGAAATACAAACCGAGGGGTTCCGTCCCACGCGGGATCTAATGATTTGCAGGGCTATCTTTAGCGCCCGTTGCCGATCTCCAAGCTGTAACTTCAACTTTATCTGCACTGCTTCAGCTCCATGATAATCCAGGTCATTGAATTGAGCATTCAATAAATATGTACATCTCAATCTTATAGTTACGATATCTGTTTTCATCTTTCAGCATGTCCGGCATCGGTATCTTCCTCCTCTTCCTCCTCATCCTCCTTCCCCTCGCCGCCCTCGCCTACATCTTCTACACCCGCATCCAAGCCCAGCGCGCGGGTCGTTCACCACCTTCCTTCGCCTCCTTCATCCCCTTTCGCAACCGACAAGCCCAGAACTTTTCCTCCTCGTCCCGTTCAGGCGGTATCATCAACACGATACGCACCAAATTCCAATCTTTGACGTCAAGTTCCCAGCGTAGCGGCGCATACGAGCAACCCTTCAGCTCCTCGCGAGGACGTGGCTTAGACCCCGATGGTGCCTGGGATTCAAGAGTTGGTAATGAAGCCGACGCCTATGGCTCGGGCGGCTTTTACGAGGAGCAAGAATTGGGACTGCGGACAGGCGGGTACGGAGGACATGGGACTGAGCTACCGGATTACGGGGATGAGGAGATGGGAAGAGGGAGGAGTATAAGTCGGGAGGCACCACCGCCGTCAAGTGGGTTTATTGGAGGAAATCAGAAGGGATTGGATCAGAGGTATGATGAGGCGATGGGAGGAGAGAGGGAAAACCCTTTTGGAGATCAGGCTGAGAGGAGTGAGTTGAGAGGAGTAAGTCCGAGGCCGGCAGAGGGGGGAAAGGGCCAGAAGCAGCAGGGTGGGGGGGATCCACAGGGTGATAGCCCCACAGAGCGGAGGAGTATGTTTCATGAGAATATGTAGCGTTTTGATTTGAGGCAGTCCCAGATTTTTGGCATCGTGCATTTATTGTGTAAAATCTTTGTACCGTTCTAGCCAGGGAATAACTATGGCAACGTCGTCAGAAAGAAAGATGGACTTTTACTGCGCGTACCTATGAATTGCCGCCTAATGGGGGTGGCCCTCCTGAAACGGTTTCGTATTTTATCTGGGATAGTTTGGGATATCAACCATACACAGTTTAGATGATAGATATCTCCCTCAAATGTATAGATCCGTCTTCGACGTATTTCCAGAATTCTCCATCCATAACACCATGAACATATGCTTGTCCAATGAATAAAAAGGCATCATTCGATGGCCGAAGAATGAAGGGTAACTCACTACCCTGTACGATGACGATCACATCATGAACACGAGCTTCGGCGGGGACCAAAGCGATGAAGCCTTGATCTGATACCCCCAAAGCTCTTCCCTCGTACCTGAACGACAACTGTTCATCAAATGATAGGTACCAAGGTAAAGGGTTCTCATGTTCTTCAGACCTTCTCTTCTCTTGACCAATGGATTTGTCAGAGAACACATCAGCGGTAAGGAGCCGTCTATATGCTTCTTTTAAGGATTCGTTGGTTGGCCTGTAAACCAATTCTTCGATAGTTTCATCTCCTTTTCGCGGATCGAGTAGTAATTTGCTTCGTGAAATAAGCGGTAGGTTCTCGATGAATGAAATAGATTGAGACGATGCCCATTCATGCAGCCATCTTGCCTCCAGATAGATAGGTTCATTACAGTCCCAGATTTCTTCATATTTCTTGGTGCAGCGAGCCACTATCTGGAGATCGAGCGATTGACGCTGTTCGCTTGTGACCACGTCCAATTTGCGTATGCCGCAAGTGGAAGTGAAAGCAAGTTTGCCGAGTACAATCCCTCGGACAATCATTCTACGGCCGTGACATTCGAAACGTACATAATGCTTGGAATCTTTACTGATGTGATACAATCTGCTTTGATTCCGTGTCCAGTTCGTTAGATTGATGCCTCTTTGAGGTAACGTGATCCAATCATTGCAACCAACATCACTCCAGTCAGTAACCCAGGTTGGTAAGAATGCTAACTTGGGGGGAAACCGACAGTATGCCAGAATTTGGAAGGATTGTGACGTTTCGATGGCTCGCTGAGCCACACTGGAGTAGACGTCTTCAACTGGCATATGGTAATCAACTAAAGTCGTTCGCGCATCAATATCTGCTAACCCTAAGGCTGCATACACCTTGTCACGTGGATCTGTTGCCTGCATTGATCTCAGTTCATTAAGAACAGTGACAAGGCTAACGCCGGCCGTTGACATTGTCTTGGCGGGATAACACGTCATATTCTTGCTAAATGATTGCTTACCCCAGAAAGGGCTGAGAAGATCTCTCTTCTTCCATTGCTTCCAACATCGATACATAGGCTCAACATTTTAAGATGCTGCGTGATGACGAAGAATGTATGTGGCAAAGTTACCCATTCTATCATATGTTTACCACACATGAGTCTCACATTAGGAGCAACACATACTTCTTGCATTACCCAGGCTCTTTCAAACCAAGATCGACAAGCCACGAATTGTATGGCGCGCCAAGGTTGAATTGGATCATCCTTGGAACACTCGCTATGGAAAATTCTGCGGTAATCTTCCACATCTTCATATGGAAGTGGGGTCCGTCGCTGCTTAAGATGCGGCGGTCGCCGTTTCCACGATTGCGACAGAGAGTTGAGATGAAGAAAAGCGATTTCGGTCATCTCATCCGGTGGCCCTAACCAGACTAGGGTTCCACTAGAATTGGCATAGATTTCCTTCATGTTTCTAACCTGTTCGTTAAGCTCTGAAGTATTCTTTTGGTCAATGCAAATAGCATCGATCCACCACAGGCACTTCTTGCAGATACCGCGTATGGTTTGTAGAGCACTGAAAAGGTTGTAACGCACTTGAAAGGTCTCTCCATCAATCAGAATTGTTTTTGTCATCTGGGGATCATCCCAATCATCAGAAAAGTGGGGAGCTGGGCGTCCCCAAGTGTAAGAAAGGGCATGGTAATTCGGCTTAGAGGCCAATGTAACATGATCCAGATGCAAATGTATTGTATCATCCTTTTCTTCTGACGGTTCTATAGTTAGTAAACGAGTCATGAAGTCCTCGCCGCTCAGTGGTTCATGTTGGAATGTCATGGCGGCGTTATGTCAAATTTCCAGTATCGCTGTCGCTTTTGTGCAAAGAAACCCTGAGCTCAGGAGTACATGCTTGCGAGAAAGAAGACGGATGATTTCAAGCTGAAGTGATAAGAGAAATCCGCAAGTGGATAAGGACGTACTGCCTTCTAGTGTAAACGCAGCCTCGTCGGTTTCTTATTCAGATGTAGCTGCCTAGAGCAGTGCCTGACCGGCCGTGAGGTATGATCTCCACATACAACATCCATCACGAGAACTCATTAGAGGAAGTGACCAGAATCTGAGCTACTAGTCAAGCCCTTTTGAAAAGAAACCACCAACTCTATTGCTGAGAGTAGTCCCATCGATCGTCTATTCCTTCCTACATCAACCCTTCGCCTAAACATGCCCCGCCAATCCAGCCTTTAACTTTCCTCCAATGCAATCTTCCTCCACGATCAACCACCAATTTCCTCCCCTCCACCCACAACAGTAACCATGCATCTCCTCCCCATCCCCACTTCCCTCATCCCCATCACTCTTCTCGCCCTCCTCACCGCCTCCCCAACAACAGCCGCCGAATCCCAACCCCCATCCTCATCCTCCCCTCGAATCTCAACCCTGCAAATCTACCACCTCCCCTCAACACCCCACCTCACACCACCCACCTCAAAACGTCCCCTAGCAACTCTATCCTACTCCCCCCTCCACCCACACCTCTCACGTCTAACCTCCCTAACCCCACCCAAAAACTCCACCTCAATTGTACAAATCGGATTCTGCTTCCCCMCCCCCCCATCCACATCCTCCCCCTCCTCCTCATCTTCAGAAAAAGAAACATGCCGCACAACAGCAACCTACGCATACACATTCCACCCCCCCTACACCGGCCGTTTCAAAGTATTATTAGGCTTAGCGCAAAGCCCAGAGGGAGAGAGGCAAATAATAAGCATCGGCTACAAAGCCTGGCCCCTCACTCCTCAAACCCTATCAGAGGAGAAAGAAGAGCAACAGAAAGAGAAACGCCACCAACCAGGCGGGACCGGAGATTTCGACATAAAGCTCGCAAGCCAGGCACCCGGGGTATGGGTTGACAGGGCAATTGGTGCGAAAGGCAGGGGTGGTGCTGCGGGTGGAGGGGCGGGGGAGAAGAATCGGGGGAAGGATGCGGCAGGGGAGGGCGAAGAGGAGGTTGATGAGAGGACGTTTTTGCAGAAGTGAGTCCTTCCTCCACCTTTTTCTTTGGGTTTGTGGGGGGGAGAGAGGAGAGGAGATCGATGCTAATATGATATGAAAATGGCAGGTACTGGTGGGTCATACTCGCTGTCACGGTCTTTGCGATGGCTGGTGGAGGGGCGGATAAATAGATCGATGTTATCGACGTCGGACATATAGCATTTTAGGCACGGACAATGGGATCCCTACGACGTAAAATAAGTTTGTACTTAGAGAGTACGGTTTTCAACTCAGCACGCGAAGACATATCTCGAATACGAGGTGAGCTACGTACAAACCCTCAGCACACAGAGCACCTTGCCCTCCAATAGCCAACCACAGCATTGCTGTCCTAGAGTCGCCGAACAAGCCCGCCCCACTGTCTCTGCCCTCCTCCAGCAGATAATCCCCCCACCTTCTCACAACCGCCGCAACAACATCAAAGTAAAAACCTCCCCTCCCCATCTCTCAACCCCATCTTCTCAATGTCAGTGTAGCGCGCGTGCGTTTCCTCTCAAGGCCCGGATACAGTCTTCACCCAACCAAAGCCCTTCTTCAACGGTCCAAAGTCCAGATCCTCCTGATAATCCTCCAATTCCCTCAGACAAGCAGCCGCAGCAATCCATCCGAAGGTATCCCTCCGGCATTCCTCGACCCTCGTCTGGCGTTCCGCAGGCTCGTGAATGCCGACGTAAAGACAAGCCATGGATCGGCGGAGTGCTTCGTATTCCTCCCCTGTGACTGCGTCGTTGCGGATATTTGCCATGAGCGAGCGAACCTCCCGCTCGTACCTCTCCTTCATATCAATAGCATATTCTCGTTGGCGTTTGGTATTATAGCCCGAGCGACAGATGATCCTGCCGATGAAAATCTCAATCTCCTCCAGAAGCTCCGTTGGGTGAGTCGAGTACTCGAGGACGATGTCGTAAACTTCAGCCTCGTACCTGGCTTACGAAAAACATTGGTCAGCGATGATCACCAGAGGTTCGAAAAATACGTACGCTTCCCTCATTCCCGCAGCTTCATCGAGGTATCGGTCCCATTCCAATCCGGTCGTTTGGCTCTCAACATAGTCCCATAGATCAGCGAGAACCCCTTTACTTGGCTTGTTGTCATCTTTCATCACTGCACTCCGCTCGTGGAGATCCTTGAAAAAGGAGCGCTCATCAATCTTTCGATACAGAATGCCGAGAATTTTAATGCTCTCGTAGTATCGTTGTCGTTTTGGCTGGCCAACCCTACGAGGGTGGTCATTCTCAAGTAGATCCATTGTATTGGGCTGAAAGATGATGCCATGCTTCTCGATCTTAACCTTTCGGCCAGGCGCCATAAAATCCGGCCGATAGTGAATCTTCGTATGACAGCTGCTGGGAAGTTGATTAGGGTGAATCTATTGGAGGACATTGTCAGCCATACGTTGCATCACCAATTGGAGACTCATAACCAACCGGAATACCTGTTTTGGGGAAGTCGACAGCTGTGGAATGTAAATCTGCGAGCCGGATACAATCTTGATGTAGGGTTCCTGACTCATATTGATCGGCAAGTATCCTATGGTTTGTTGCCACTTGACCGACCAGGTTCTGCTCCATGAACCGCACAAAAAAATCGCTCATATCCCGCCTCATGACTGGTCTGCCAATATCTAATGGAGGAGCTCTCGGATACGAAGCTGGGAGTTGACGACGCGGTGGTACTAAGTTTTGATCCCAAATGATATGATATAAATCTCCATCTAGGTCACCGCCTGCCAGCTGACTTGGCAAGTCCCTTGATCCCCTTGAGCTGAATACAATGCAATTGTGGAGTGCCATTAGTGGGGAGTTCTCAGGTACCTTTACCGCCCTAGCAGTCTGAATGTCTCCAGGATGCAATGCCGGGGAGCGAGCAACAACGACCACGCCGTTGGCATAATTAGGGTGACCTTGCCGATCAATATAGGTACAAAAAACCTGTCCTTGAGCGAGGAACCCAGTCTCGTCCATGATGCCGTACAGTGTTGCACCTGATTTGACAGGAATTCGAGTTCTGTACTTCAGCTCCTGTAATTGGACCAGCACGACAGCATCCAGAAGGTCACGGAAAAACGTGTCGTCACTCAAGGCCAGTCCCAGAGAGCCTATCTTTCGAAGCAGCCACGCCATGTGGGACGCTGAGCCTACATCGTGTTTTTCGAGAAAGGCCGCAGCATTGGTGACAGAAGAAACGCTTGCTCGAAGTTCGTTAACGGCGCAATCTTGTAGATCTTCAAAAACTCTGTTGGGGACTCCTAGATCTTCGAGAATCTTGATTAGTTGCCTATTCAAAACGAGTGGCAGCATTTTCGATGCAACGCCACAGATTTCGATCTTCGAATCACTGGTCCCGCGGTATTTGATCATTGATGGCCGTAGACGTAAAACATCACCATGAAGCCGGACATCTAAAGAGATCATGCCTTTCGCGCCTGCCAATAGTCAGCGACCATCCAGCTCCAGCTGAGAATCACAGCGGCTTTATAAATTTGAAAAGACTGCTCTGGCCATTGTATTCACGTTGATCATTGAGCTTACCTGCATAGCGAATCTGGAAGACTGTGGCAGGTAGAAGGGACGACTTCTGTGTGACCTGCAAAGTTGACAGGACCGATGAAGAGCATGTTCCCACACCATCACTGAACACCCGGCCATTGCGCTTAACATCTTCAACTTCTTCAACCGATCCTAATTCGAGGGGGATCGAACTCGAAGTTTCGGTAAAGGCCTGGCCAATACGGGCAGCACACTTCGCTGGCCAGCGAATATGACTGAAGTCCCCCAGATTAGAGATGACCAAATCGGCGTCGACACGCTGGTCTAGTTTCATGAATGGCGCAAGAAACCAGCATGTTTGAGCCCGCAAAGAACTGTTCGAGAATCCTAGAAATTCATACGTCCTCCCGCCTACCTCGATCCCGTCTCGAAGGATACTGGCGAATCTCTCATGAAAGACAACCTGATTGCTCATAAAGCGATCGAAGTGGAACACTTCTCCATCTTCGTCCATGAACGTCACCCGTAGAAAATGATCCGAGTGATCATCGTATTTCCTTAAGACACGATTACTACACTCAGGATCAGGGCCTGTCAAAAATATCCCCGTGGGTGTCACTCCGATCTTGTGTATGATCATAACGCTGCTTGACTGGCCGATTGATTGGTAGTCATCGTCTTCTTTCACGCTATCAATATTGACCGTGAGTAAATTGACTATCGCTGTTGTATCAAGATCACCAGCTTTAGTCGATGGTCCAGCATATGGGAGTTGTTGAAATAGCCGTCGAAGAGCGGCGACAGTAGCCCCCGGCCCCCATTGTGTCTGCAATAAGGCTATGTAATCAAGGAGGCTTTTAACGACATTCGGTGTGAGATAGCCATTCTGCGCCAGTTTCTGGACCTGAAATTTGACGGCGAAGGTGAGATCATGTCTGGTTTCTTTCATCTCCTGCTTCAACAAGGAAATCTGGTCAACGAAAGGTAAACCGAAATGAATGTTCTTGACCGGTAATATTTCGCATTGTGGGAATGCTCGCGTGCGCTCGAGGTACAGTAAATCAAAAATGTCCGACGACTCCCTGAAGCGGAGGCGATATACTTGGCAGCTGGTCGAGATCTCTACAGGCATTCCCTTCAAGCCAATGCATCGAATACGATTAGCCCAGATCTTGGGTGATTCGGTAACGGTGCAGATGATCGATGGATCCTCCTTACGGTCAACGACGATTGACGCAATAGAGCTGTATTGGAATCGAACGGCGTATTGGATAATGGAACTGTCGCTCAGCTCATCATCTTGGGGAAGGTAATTGATGGCCTCGAAGCTTTGATCATCGGCTCCTACGTCGGTTTGATAATGAACCTCGAAGCATCGATCACCAAAGATGACTGTGCCGTCAACGCAGAGCTCGTAGTAGGGCCGAAAGTAAGGCTGATGTCCGATGTACTCCCAATTACCACAGTTGATGGATGAAATGCTAAACTCACGGCGCAAATCCTCTACCTCTGCAGAGATCATTGCAAGACCTGACGGACTGAATCCTTCGAGAAACCATTCTTTCTCCTCACGTTTGAGGACTCGTACAAGATATTCGTTGGGATCAAACTTGCTAAGTTTAATGCTCAGCTGGATGCCCTGGAATTGTAATTCTTTTCGTGGATACTTTGATTTCGAATAGTGTCGCACGAAGTTTTCACCGTTGATCCTTTTGTGAGTAGTCAGTTTAGCGTTCGACGTCGAAGCTTCTGACTTCTGATTGATAATCCAGATCTCAAAAATGTGGATGTCAAAACGCTTGAGCAGAGGTGTTAGAAAATGTTTCAATTCGGTGGAGGAAGCGCCTGTTTGAACGTTGCTGATGAAAATCTCGAGGCCTTCCATGATGATCAGACCTCCTAAGCCTACTATCACAAGAAGAGGATTCAGCTGTCGTACGTAAAGTGCCCGTTAGCATGCTTATTATTTATGACTGGATGTCAAGGGGGATCACCTCCCCTAAGAAGTCAAATAGCTAGATGCAATCCAGGATGCTAGAGAGATCGAATAATGATTGTGATGAGTGGCCCTTGAGTCAGCGGGGTTACGGGAGTGTTGTTCATTCCAGGTAACATTATGAAGTACGGCCTTAGCTTGTTATGATCCAACACTTTGTCCATATTGTTGACATATCAAATTGATATCAACCAAAGGTCACGGGATCGGATCCCTTAGGACATGAGATTGACTCAACGGTGTACGATCAGTGTCACTAGTCCAGTAGCTAATAGTCGAGCTTTCGCCTGAAATTCCTGATCAAGGAACATTCATCTCAGGTCCAAGATGCCAATGATAAAGGACTCCAAGGACTTGAGGCACTTGGTTTCGAGGTATGAAATAAAGCATGGCATGGATAGTTCGACAATGCTCCTACGAGAAATGTCCAAGGATTGATGCAAACATTGCCATCAGCTCTCCATCTGGCATCCCAATAGGTGAGTGCCTTCATTAGACCACTGTGTGGGAAAAAACTTCAAGGTAACCAAAATGTGCATGATCTGGTGGCTCAAACCAAAGATGTCAAGTTTTCACGGATCCAATCGTTCAGGCACCCCAGAGGCATATGTGAAGCCTTAAGTGCCATTGAGTATCGCAAGACCAAGAAAGTAAGTAACTGACATACATTGATTCTGTACTTCCCGACCATCGATAGTTGTACCATAAATGATGGACTGAATTCTGATTCCCAGGAAGGAAAGCATTGAGGTCGATATCGGCTTGTGAGCTGGACTGTGGGATTCAAGCGTCATCGTGAACACCGCACGTCCTACAGCAGTGGATGTTGCCTATCAAATGATTGGGTCAGCTCGCCGTCGAGAGAATGAACGTCATTGAACCACAGACCAAGATCCAGTAGAAAACCTGCAATCCCTTGTCGCAGTGAAAGCCTAACGGTCAATCGACTTTGTGGACTCCGATATGGCAACGACGATACCAAGGTGATCTGGTCGATTGGCGAAGCACCAGACTCTGCTGCCGTGATTCGAGAAGATGGGGGAGGCATACTTCCTGATCGATGTCGGAAACGCTCATTCACAGTAGGATGATCGGTATGGATGAGAAAGCGAAACGGACGGCGACACCTGCGAGGGAGTTCTCGAAGCGACTTCAGCTCGAGTTTTGACATGGGGAATTTATAGTCAACAACGCTTAGTGTGTAAGGATGAATCCATTGTCTGGACGACGCGAGAGTTGATGTTATTAACGAAGTAGAAGATGAAGTTTGAAGGGGTCGTCTCTGCGATACAGCTGAACGCTAAGTTCAGGAAAGGTAGTAGGTGAGATGTTGATGAAATTACAGTGAGATTGAAGGAAATCTCCCCCGCGAAGATACGTCACCAGCAGCGGGATTATTCAATTGTACGGCAAGTGCTATCAGATGAAATTTTATGCTTTTTCACCCCGATCAAGACATAGCAAGCTGGTAGCCAATACGGCTGCTCGTTGACCTTGCCATGCCTTCCATTTGATGCGTAATTCTGTCGCAGTCATAAGCCAGCAATGACCTCTCTTTTCGTAGCATGGCAGGGCAGATGAGACAGACCCAAAACGATGAATTTACTTACTCCCCAGTCTGATTTGATCAGCAATTGTTATTAACTCATCAATTACCTGACCGTCCATCATGAGCGATCTGCTGTCTATGTCGCTTCGCTAGATCGAATGATTGCTTTCTCTTGTCAATTCTATTGGTAGCATAAATCTATGTCCTCGTCATCAGCTTCACGAGATGCCTTCTTTTCTCATCAAATTCTTATTAAAACGATTTCTATTCCCTTTTCAGCTCTGAGATGTCGAGGTCGCTCAGCCTACATCGAATGCATCTTTGACATCCCATGCTGAAACTACAGATGTTATCATCCCCGGGGCGATAGAGCCGAGGATTTCTGAGCATGGTAAGTTTCATTAGTAGTCTCTACTGCTGCTTGAATCTTCTTGCAGGATTGTTTGCAAAGTGTCCATCACGGCGATTGCCATCATGCGCCCGCCGTCATTGCCATAACGTCCGATAAGCTCACGCAAAGGCATGGGCCTTGGTCTGAGCTGCGCGCTGCGATGCATCTCGTCGTAGATTCGTTGAATCAAGCGAATCTTGGCCTGGTCATCATCAAGCAGCATGCGTTGCGCGCACTTAATATCGCTCAACACGTCGAGCATCGACTTGTGATACTCGATTGGCTTTATATCGATGAGTTTATGCCAATCGATTGCATTGTCATCGAGCAATCCTTCTTCCTTGAGAAAGCGCATTTGCTGACCTTGACCGTCGTTGGCCGGCGGTAGAATGATGACCTGCTGCGCGCACGTAGCGGCTTCGAAGAGATTTCCAAGCCCGGGCGTCATGCATACGAGACGCGTGGATCTCATGAGCGATTGAGCCATCAATGGTTCCACGGTGCGCGCTTGTTCACAGCCCAAAACTTGCACGATTTCAGGACTCGCTATGACGTTCAACGATGCGCTGTCTTGCATGTCCTCGTTATATCTTTGCAAGGCATGACGAGTCGCATCGTTGATTGCTTGAGCATATTCGATGTGTTCGGAAGCGGCGATGTATGGATTGCGCAGACCACCCATGTTCAGCAGTATACCCTCGCGCGGCGCTGTGTCGGCGACAATTACGGGGACGATTGGAGGCATTATAAGTGCATTTTCAAGGCCTTCGCGCTCCACACGCTCGCGCACATTCTTGAAGTCGGCAACGAGTAATTGACGGGCATGACGCCACGGCGTGGGAATTGGCTGCCAATACCACAGTAACAGATCAATAATGATGACAGGGACATCGGTTTTCAGCACCGCATTGGCAGTGGTCTGGTCAGACACGCTTAGAAACAAGACTGGCTTGAGTTTCTTGCACAGCTGTGTAACCATTTCTGGACCACCTGTCGTATATACGTCAATATCGTGGACTTGATCGTAGCCTTGGGGATGCTCAGCGCTGCGTGCTTTATGCAGCGCTAACGTGAGGCCTGACCCTACATATTGCAGTGATACATTGGGCATGTCTTTCAACATGGCACGCAGATGCGTATTCACCGCGTCGAGCGAAGCGGCAGGCCCAAAGCCAAACGGCTCGGCATTGCATAAAACTACAGCCCTTTGCGGGTGCACACGGGCTTTTTCAGTACTGTATCCATCTTCTATCGATAAAGCTCTTGTAATTGCGCCCATCGTGCATAAAGGACCGTAGGTATTTGTGGGGCTTGGTTGGTACAATAATCAAAAGATCTTGGGTGAAGGGGAAGTATGGATGATAAGACTTTCGAACACGAAGTCTACAGAGGAAAGCAAGCAGGCAGAGCCTGCTATATGGAGTGGCAAAGTCGCAGCGATCACTATTTTTTAAGGGGCCTACCTCCGTATCGGTGCTTCCTGCCATCGCGTATGGAGATGCTCGCGAGGCCTAAAAGTCTGTCCTCTTAGTATGAATACACGGCAAAGCTCACCAACCGGATTGCTGGCATCGAATGCACAAGAGGCTTCCGGGCCTCACAGGTAGGTAAAGGAGGCAGGGGTCTAGACATAACTCTTGAAGCGCGTATCGGGTATGTATAAGGGTGGAGAGACGTTATATGAATAAAAAATTCATCTCCTGTATTTTGCATAGAAGTCAGCTTGGGAGTTTGTAATAGCAGTGTATATACCTTTTGTATTGACTTTGGTGACGTGTTATATGCGTATATACCGTCCAAGCGTCAAAAGCAATCGGGATTTTGAGCTGGCCTTGATTCAGCTCACGTTCGGCTGCATCCTTACCTTTGATTTGATGTAGTATAACGTCTTGCGTTACTTAGCTGCATATGAACGTGTCAAATCTTCTAAAAACACAGGATCATATACCTCTTCTAAGCTCTTTACTGCTAGTAGTATAATTTTAAGGCTGCGGAATTGATCGCTGCTGATTGAGATACCAATTTGTATTATACGTAAAATCCAAATCCGAGATTCTCATCAAGTAGTCTATATGTTGCTTTTAGCAATCAAGGATTGAAGCTCTTTGATAGACATTTGTGTAACTGAAAGAGGATGTAGGCATGAAGACTGCTGCGGTTGGCGATCGGTCTGATCATTGGTATCGAGCAATAGTCTCGAAGGTCTGCCCCATCATTCTAGAGGGAAAAAAGATCCCATGATATGGGACTGCTTCTCAGCTACCACCCTGCCTAACCTGCAGAAGATGATCCAAAGAGTACCTCTAAGTCCCCGAAGTTTATCCGGTACACTAAGCCAAATTTGATCATTTCCTGTCCTTCGTCTCCAAACCCGTGGCAGCGCACACAGCAGCCCGAGGATCGATACCTTGAGATGTTGATTTGGCTTGCCTGGGCAAACCACTACTCTCGAGTTTGACATCCAATACACCATCACACATCCTCTTGCCCTTTGGCCAGTCCAAGAAAATCTTGTAGTCTCTCCATAAGGCTAAAAGGAAATTTTGGTAACAGGAATATGTATAATCCTCAAAATCTCAATCCTGTCATCAAAACTCATGATACATGAACTATGCTGCCCAGGGTATCAAATACGCCGCCGTCAAAACGCCCATTCCACCAAATCATATCTCTTTTCCCATGCCATCTCCTCCATAAACAACTCTCTCATCGCAGAGCATTTACTCCTTCAAGATGAGTGAGAATCATATGAGCGTTGGGTATCAGACTATTTTTCTCCCCTTCCTTCATTGCGCCGTAATCCACCACTCCTTCTCAACTCTAGAAAAGACCCATCGCACAAGTTTCTTCTTTTCCCGTTCGCATTTCTCTTAAATTCTTATTATATCTTTTCCATTGATCCTCTCGGTTTTCTCTGCCGCTCCTCTCTTCCAGTGGTTTTTACCGTCCCCCTATACGCTGCTGTCTCAGCTGAGTTGGATTAATCGCCACCTTACCCGTGTGGAAATGCGCATAGCCACACTCTGCATCACTTCTTTTGCACCGACCAAAGTTCGCCCAGAAATAGCATGTTAGGTGTTTAAGTGGGGGAAACTGAGGAAGTTGAGGTTGTGGTTTTGATTCTGATGATGTTATGGTGGAAGAAGGAGCGTTGGTAGATGTTGTTATTGCGCTGGTAGGAGCAGGATAAGAGGTCGGATTAGGAGAGGCAATCTTGGGAGTGGTGATGGTAGCTACTGTTGCCGATTCTGTGGGAGGAGGTATAGGAGGGATTGATGTTGGTAGGAGAGGATCAGAGGGTGCTGCTGCTCCTCCTTCTCTATCGATGCTTGGTGGAATGGATGCTGCTGCTAAGTTCGTGGATGTGGCAGCGACTTCATGGTGTGCATGAGTAGGCGTTGCGACATTGACGTTGTTAATGTTCTTAAAACCTGGAATGGCGGACTGCTTGACATCAGGCCAGACTGCTGGATTAGGGTTATGTGCCACAACACCCGTGTCATGATGTGCGTATGCGCATTCGCTGTCAGAGCGATTGCAGTGGCCGTTTCGTGCCCAGAAGAAGCATGTTAAGGACTTGGGCTTGCTGCCAACAACAGTGGCTGACGACGATGAGGAAGGCTGGGGTTGTTGATCGGAAGGGTCATCAGTATTGGTGGCTACCGCATTGACCGAGAGGGATGCAGCTACTGCAGGTGGTGGAAACGCTACGGTGCCTGTTTGATGATGGGCGTATGCGCATTCCTCGTCAGTGCGACTGCAGCGCCCGTTTCTGTTCCAGAAATAACATGTCAAAGTTTTGGTTAGAGGTGTCGTATCTTCGACTGATTCGAAGACGGTGATTCCAGGAGGAGGCCTAGCAACAGTTCCGGTGTCATAATGGGCATATGAACATTCCTCGTCGGAGCGCCTGCATTTGCGATTGCGAGCCCAGAAGAAGCAGGTAAGGCTTCTGCTTGGAGGAAGACCGGATTGTTGTGTGTCATTAACAGCTGTTTTGCCTTGAACAATGGTAGAAACAGGTTGGTTATGCATAGGATCACGAGCTACAATGCCGGTGTTGTAATGCGCATAGGTACATTCATCGTCGGTGTATCTGCAGGTACCGTTCTTGGCCCAGTAGAAGCATGTAAGATGCTTTTTACCTGATAAAACATCGAGGTGATCTGCTATATCTTCGTCTTCAGGAATGTCAAGTGGTCCGTTGATTTGCGACAATGAATCTGCTGATTCTCGAGCTACCTGTTCGCTGAATTGCAGCCGAGCCCAGCAGTCTTTAAGTTGAGCAACTTCGCCATTTTCAAAACCTGGAGGGTCGGGAATGAACCAGTCTTTGCCATCGCAATCTTTCGGATAGGCATTGAGTGAGCCACCGTCATAGTGGTGAGTTGTAAGCTTTTTGAAAAGAGCAACAGTACCGGGTTCTGGAAGGAAAGATCTGGCGCTTGCGAAGACACTCAAGGACACCTTCTTGATCGTACTAATATCCATGATACGAAGATCTCGTTTAGGAGGCAAGCCAGGACGTGTGATGACATCGGAAACAGATATGATCAGAGCTAAGACATCGTGTTTGGTGTTCCGCTGCTTGTTCTCGCCAGTCAAGGCAATCAATGGTGTGGTTGGAAGGGATTGAAATCTAATGAGGAGTGCTTTCGCTGATGCATCGGCTGCTACTCGAGCTTCATTTGCTCTAGCTTCTTCGAGCTTGCGATATTTACTAATCCTGTAGGTATCATTGGTGTCGATCTCGTCAAGAGCGGTGTCCCATTTCCGCTTCATAGCTTCACGGAGCTGCTGCGACGACGGTGGAGTTGGCGAGCCATCCTTGTAATACTTCTCATTGATGACATTTTCATCCAGATCCACATGTTCTCTCGATATATCGTGGGCATTTGGATTTGCCGACACTCCGTCTTCGAAGTGATCCCCCCGGGCCCCCAAATCGACTTTGGGCTTTACGACTGTCTTTCCCTTTCCTTCAGCTTCGACATCTTCGAGTTTATCGACCGATGAAAAAGATTCTTGGATAGGCTCCAGCTTTTGGTCGTAGCGATCATCCTCCCCTATCGAGTAGAAATCCTCAATCACAATGTAACTACACGACTAACATTAGCCTCGAAACCTGGATCAGGACGAGGAAAACTAACGTGACGGTGCCTTTTCCGTTGACCTTCTTGCCTTGCGCAAGATGATAGACCTTCAAGATGACATAGGAGCCTTCGACAACGTCTTCATTGTAGATGGTCTTGTACATTCGACGCTTCAATAACGCTGTATGGTATCCATTAGCGACTGTTTCGAACGCAAAGAATAACTTTTGCTCGACGCACCTTGAATGGTCCTCTCTCCATCGGTAAGAGTGAATTTGTAGGCCTCGTTGCCGGTCAACTCGTCTACGTCGGGTAAAGTGACGACGACAATCTTGTCAACCAGGAGCTTGAGGTTCGGAAAGCATACTTGAGTGCGGACGAGCTCGTAAATGATGGGTTTGACGGATAGGTCTAGATCGAGGTTGGGGTCGATGCCGCGATATCTCATGTTGTCCCTGAAACCTTGTAGGCGAGCGTTGAACCGCTGCACGACGTTGATCCCTCAATATCATGGCTGCTGAAGCTTTGGAGGCTAGAAATACACGTCGCGAGCGAGAGTGACACGTGCAAATCCTGTTGAAGAGAAGGAAAAAAGGTAAAGAAGATTGCAAGGTTACTGGGATGGTGGGACGGCACGAATCGAGACCCGTCGAGGCTAGCGCGTGCTGTGCAGATAACCATGTAAATTGTCAGGGGCGAACCTCCGCCTGGATCCTTGCTCAGACAGCATGTTTAGTTTCTACTGGCAGTACTATGTTCCCCGCCTGAAGATAAGCGAGAGCTACTTCACAGATACTGTTACTTGATCTCGAAAGATACCCCTGCGTGATTTTCCGGGAACGAATAACGACATCCCGCCACCCGTTAGACGCTGACGCCATGTGATTAGCGGAAGCTAAGACGAAAAGGTGCGATGTGTCTGCACCAGTGATTCATGACTTCAGCTTGGCGTACTTCTCAAGGCGACGAGCAAGATTGGTTGGAGTTGACCTCGAGAAGACCGCGGCGCCAACTACACACTGAGTCTTCTGAAGATCTCGACCCAGAATCCGACTCTTCTCTGCTGAAGAGGCACTTGGAGGACGATGGCAATGAGACCAATCCTAGAACCAATGCATCGACTCCAAGCTTCTGGCAGCGTTTATTCACATTAATGTCTCGAATCCCTCTAATATCTCCATCTGGATCCAATGCAAATGAGGCCTCCTATGGATCTGTTCCTACACATKATGTTGAGCTTGACGACGACGATGCTGCTGTCCTGAGCGCGGCCTCCATGGACGATGTCAGGAAGCGGGACAAACGAAAATCTGCTCTTTCTTCTCAAAGCGGTCAGAGCCTTAGAAATTCTCCATCATTTGCCAGCAATAGGATAGTCAAGCATTCACATAGTGAGAACGAGGGTGTCTTTATCCAGGACGATTCAGCCGACGAGGATGAGAACCCTCCAGACAATTCTCGCTATCCACAAGTAAGAGCGTCAGTGTCAGCCAAGGATGATGTTTCAGCATCCATCAGTACGCCTCGTATGTGGGCTCTTTCCTTGCTGTGTGCGTTCCTCGGATCGGGTACCAATCTCTTCTTCTCCCTTCGGTATCCCAGTGTTGCCATTACTCCAATCATCGCTTTGGTTGTAGTACACCCGATGGGGCTGGCTTGGGACCGTCTTTTCAAGCGTGATGATGATCCTGCCGAGATCTTTCAATATGGACGACACCTTAAGCACTCAACAGACGAGGGATCTGAGCATGCGGCTGTACTACTTCGACTACGCCGATGGCTTGGTCGGGGTAGATGGAATGAAAAGGAGCACGCCTGCGTATACATCAGCAGTAATGTTTCTTTTGGTTTCGCCTTTGCAACTGATGTACGTACAACAACTCCGCCTGATTTTGACAGGAGTAGATTGTCTGATGCTTACAAATGCACGAAGTCACGATCAGTTACGTTGCTGATATGTGGCAGGTCATTGTTGAGCAAACGAAATTCTACAAGCAAGATCTAAGTATAATTTATCAGTTGGCCCTTACTGTTTCTACCCAAATTCTTGGTTATAGCTTTGCCGGTCTTACCCGTAGATACCTCGTGAGACCACCGAGTATGATCTGGCCAGCTACACTGCAGTCGACGGCTATGTTCACTACCATGCATAAGTCTGAGAATAAGATTGCTAATGGTTGGCGCATCACTCGATGGAGGTTCTTCTTAATCGTATTCTTTTTCGCGTTTGCTTGGTACTTCCTCCCTGGCCTTTTGTTCCCTGCCTTGTCCTACTTCAGTGTCATCACCTGGTTTGCTCCTCAGAATGTTGTAGTTGCTAACTTGGTAGGTCGGTTCTTCGCATCTTTGCATGAGAAAGACTGACGAGAACTAGTTTGGCACGTCTTCAGGACTAGGGATGTTCCCAATAACCTTCGACTGGGCACAGATAGCCTATATCGGCTCCCCCTTGCTCACACCATGGTGGGCTGCCGCTAATGTTGTTACTGGTCTTGTAGTTATCATGTGGATCGTTGCGCCAATAATGTATTATAAAAATGCTCTATTTTCGGCTTTCCTCCCAATGCTGTCGTCCTCGGTTTTTGACAACGCAGGGAAACCGTATGATGTCAGTCGGATTTTGACGCCCGATTTTCTTTTCGATGGGGAGAAGTATGAAGCCTACAGCAAAGTCTACCTACCCATTACTTATGCTCTTGCTTATGGCGTTCAATTTGCTGGGCTCTCGGCACTTGTCACACATACGGCCTGTTGGTATGGTCCAGAGATATGGCGAGTGTCCCAACAAACCGTCAAGCCTAAAGCAAGTGATGAGCCCGCACTCTATAAGCCTATCAAGGCTCGAGACCGCCGTCAAACTTCAAAGACTCTACCGGGGCATACAGAAAGGGGTTCATCCGCTGAAGACGTCGGGATAGAGACTTCAATGCAAGCAGAAGATGTGCATTCACGTCTCATGCAGCATTACGAAGATGTTCCTATCAGCTGGTATCTCGCAACATTCTTGGCTATGCTCGCTATTGGTATTTTCGTGGTCGAATACTATCCAGTCTACCTCCCCTGGTATGGATTGCTTCTGGCACTTGGCATCACCGCAGTGCTCTTCATCCCTGTTGCAATTGTTATGGCTATCACGAACCAGCATTCTTCGCTCTATCTAATCTGTCAGATCATATGTGGGACCGTCTTCCCGGGCCGTCCTGTCGCCAACATGGTTTTCACGACATACTGCTACATCTCGTCGGCACAAGGAGTCAAATTCTCATCAGACCTGAAATTAGGGCACTATATGAAGATTCCTCCAAAATTGTTATTTCAAGTTCAGATGCTAGCCACGCTTGTATCAAGCTTCACGCAAGTCGGGGTACTAAATTGGATGTTCGCCAATATTCCCAGCCTATGTTCGCCAGATGCCATCAACGGCTTTTCTTGCCCATTAGCGCGTGTTCACTTCAATGGCAGCATTCTTTGGGGCGTGGTCGGACCTCAGCGATTCTTTGGCTATGGTGCGCTTTACCGGCCCCTTATCTGGTTCTTCCTTGTTGGGGCTATCACACCTATCATTGTGTTTGCCATTGGGAGGAGGAAGCCGCTGAAAAGTATTTGGCGCAAGATCAACCCACCAGTTCTGTTTGGATCCCTCAGTTGGATCCCGCCAGCAACAGGACTAAACTTCACGAGCTGGGCTGTTGTATGTTTTGTGTTCAATTCAGTGATCAGAAGACGAAAGTTTGAATGGTGGGGAAAATACACGATGACATTGTCAGCTGCTCTCGATTCAGGCTTAGCGATAGGAGTTGTTATGGTCTTCTTTGGAGTTATTTTCCCGGGCTGGATGGAGGGCTTTAAGTGGTGGGGAACAGAGATATTCAAACAGGTACGCTCTCCATGTTCTAATGACCAGCAGTAGACGGGTGACTGACCTGTTGTCAGGGGTGTGACTGGGATGGATGCCCGTATAAAACTTTGGAGCCAGGTGAGGTATTTGACAAATGAAATATGGGTCAATGTCGAGATAGTCTTGCAATCTGGTATTAATTTTGTGGCACATGGATGCCTCCTCTAAGTTTTCAGGGGTAAACATGACATGCATACGGTAGAGGCTGAAACGCAGGGAAACGAGGGGTCCACGTGCAGCTAGTGTGACAGCTCGTGACCGAAACGGCTCGATCGCACTTCGTATGTCGTAGAATAGCAATCTAGAACCCCAAGGGTATTGATCTTTATCTGTGGTCTCGATGATCTCTGTTCCGTCCGTGGTTGGTCGCCTCAGTGAAGTATGGCTATTTGCTTTGTATCAGCTGTTCTAGACGCGGCATCCTTTCAGCACATGCAAAGTCGAAACACCAATCCAATCACAGCATCCAAGGCAACCTAGCTCCGCACGAGAACGACGTTGTGCGATGTCCCTGCACCCGTGATTGGCCGAGTCAACATCTTGTTGTACAAGGCGAAAGACACTAAGCTGCATATTGGGCACACACAAAAGCCATGACCTCTGCCGCCTCGACCTTCTCCTATATCCTCCCTGACACTGCCCATCGTGCGCATAATCGTCGCCGAAGTCAGCCTCACAAGTCAACCATCCTAAGCTCAGCACCGGTAGAGGAAGAAGTTGGTGGCTATAGCAGACCCGATGTAGGGGAACTGCGAAAGAGAAGGGCTGAATATTACACCAAACCCTCCGAAGACTGGCACATCGATAATCAGGCGAGCATGGCTGAGAGAATCAACCTCAGAAGGAGTTCGACTGTGAAGATACCTTCAAGCAAGAAACCCGAGATCATAATACGGGAAGTGCGCGAACAACACCACCAGGCAGAAAGCCGTCATCGTCGCCACAAGCCAAAAGCAGCAGACGCCAACAGCGCATCGGAACATGTCTACGTCTACCACCCAAGACCGTCAGATCTCAACCCGCCACCCTTGCAGAGATCAAAGACCACAAGGACAGCTCATACATCTTCAGCGAAGGAAGTGCGCCGCAGTAGCGATCGCGTCATAAGAGCCCATACAGAGCGACGACCATCGCACCATCATGACGATGAAACTATGATCAGACGAGTTGTCTCTGTCAACCGTCATCCAGAAGCTATACAACATCCCAAAAACCACCAGAGGCAACCGCCGATCACTAGGTAGAGTGAAGGTGGTCCGCAATATTCACGAGAAATATGCTGATCGCGAAATGCAGGAGCTCTTCTGTACGAGAGTCCACTACTGTGATTCCTCTGAAACCCTCTCTACATCGAAGCCAAACTACTTCCCGGAAAATCTACCCGCCTCCACACGCTCCACCTCCCCCAGCATTTATACGTGAGCAACCGGAACCAACTCCTTCTATAGCCAGAGGAAGCCAGAAATCATCCGGCTTCCTCGGTTCAATCCTAGGAATACCCAAAGTGCCCCCACCTCCCGAGAAGCAGTAAGTCCACATCACCAATCGCCCCACAAATCAACAATTACTAACACCCCCTTCCCCACCAGAGTCGAATGCCTCACCTGTCTCTCCACCTACCCATCCTCCCGCACCGCCCGCCTCGCCTGCAACCACCGAATGTGCCACTCCTGCCTCCGCCGAATCTTCACCCTCTCAATCACCGACCCCCAACACATGCCTCCCAAATGCTGCACCGCAGACCACATCCCCCTAAAACACGTCGACAAGCTCTTCGACACGAAATTCAAGATGAAATGGAACAAGAAATACCAAGAATACACTACAAAGAACCGCCTCTACTGCCCCGCGCGCGGGTGCGGGGAGTGGATAAAACCTACCCATATACATGTTGATAACAGCGGCGGCGCGAATACAGGGAGGAAGTATGGGAAATGTGGACGGTGCAGGACGAAGGTGTGCGTGGAGTGTAACGGCCGCTGGCATTCTACGCGTACATGCCCGAAAGATGATGCGACGAGACAATTCATTGAGATCGCGAAGAAGGAAGGGTGGCAACGGTGCTATAACTGTAGTGCGACGGTTGAGTTGAAAGAAGGGTGCAACCATATGACTTGTCGGTGTAAGGCGGAATTTTGCATGATCTGTGGGGTTAAGTGGAAAGGGTGTGATTGTCCCTGGTTCAACTATCAGGCTGTGGAGAGGGATCGGGTTGTTCATGCGCAGGGTTTTCCAGCCGAGGCGGGGGGGAGACAAAATGCCGATCATGCCAGGGCCGCGAGGGGATATCAGGCTGAGCTTGATGCGCGGAGGGAGCAGGAGAGGAGGGATGAGGCGTTTGCGAGACAGCTGCAGGGGATGGGCATTGGAGGTAGTCCTGGTGCTGGTATCGGGGCCGGGGTGGAAATCTACCAAATCTTCGACGATGACGACGACGATGCGGGAGATCATATCTTCCAACGTATACCCGTACCACCTGCTCTCAACTTCGCCCACCATCGCCCACCACCACCACCGGATCTCTCCGCTTGCCAACCCTTCGTGACCCCCCAACCGTCGGTCCTACGAAGACACTCTAATGCTTCAAGGGCCTACAATAGAAACCTTTCCGGTGCTAGGGCGGCGGAGCGCGTCGTTCCCGCTAGGCAAGAAAGGGGATATGAGAGGGAAAGGGAGATTTTTGCGCCGGCGGGGAGGGGCGGAGTAGAGAGAATGGGTGAAAGACCAGCCATGATGGCAGGAGCAAGGAATGAGCTCCACAACAATAATCTTTTCAGCGCGGAGCAACAACATCAGCCGAGGGGAAGTGCGCTGGCGGGTCTCACTCGAGGCGGCACTGCGGAGGGGAGGGTGGAGGAATGGAGGCGGTGGGTTGAGGTTGGATAATACGAGTTCTTCTCCGGAAATATTAAATGTATTGGGAATTTGAAAGGAGGACCGAGTAGGGAAGTGGCAATCTGAAATATAAGTCGAATCTTGTAATACCTTACAAACAGCATAAAATACAATAAAAGATAAATTAGTAAGTGGGTCAGAGTTCGATATGCAAGTTGTGGCACAAAACGACCTCTCTAACAGAATATATCTAGAGCGTGTATGCGCAAAATCAGAGGAGTTTGATAAAGTTCTCAGGAAAGGGGTTGGTTGGTTGGTGAATGAGGATCACCTACTTAATTACCTAACTCCTTTGCAGGAAAAAACCAAGTTCCATGATATATTTTAATAGCAACTGTAAATCATTCACAGGGGCAACATCAATTCAGTAATACCCATCTCAAGAAGCTGGTAAGCCAAACAAATGGAAGAGTTCGAGCATTATCCAACGATGCATTCAAACACAGCTCCAAAAAAAAACCCTATTCTTTTCCCACTTCCTTTTCTTCGGCTTATCATATATCAAACCTCCATTTCAATGACATCGGAAAGTTTTCTAGAACACGTTCTTTCTCTTTCTTTTTCTTTCGTCTACGAGAGAGGATTCTTTCAAGCATGTCTATTTTCCGTTGTCTTCTTCTGCTTTTTTTTTTTTTTTTTTTTTTTTTTTTTTTTTTTTTTTTATACGGAGCGCTGGAGAAAACTTCGATGGTAAAAACGCAATTATACTGGTGAGGGTACAATACTGAGTTGACTCGATTATAAGCATGGCCTTCGAGTATTCGAGGGCATAGATTCATGATTGTGTAATGGAGTGTCGGGTATGACAGAGTAGAATTTTCTCACACACACCAGAGTTTGTTTGCATTTCCATTGTCTAGCCGAGTATTGACACTCGTGCCCTTGGCAAAAGAATTATTTCCCCATGGCTATTCGAGATGTAAGATACAGAATGGGAGTATGGCAGATATTTCACGAAAATCGCTTTTTATTCGAGGTCCTTTTGCTTCTTCACGTTTCATCCACGGACCTATAGTTCTGTACCAACGAGATGTATAATTTCTTCTTTTCTCCTGATGATAGTGATATAGGTCAGTTCGTTGTCTCGGATTGTGTCATTTCACTCTGGGGATAGTAGAGCATTTCATTCTATCAACGTACCTCTCAAGAAAGCGGTACCCGTGTGTCCAAACCTGATGCACATGCCGGTTATAGCAACGACGGCTTCCCATACCTCGTAGAACGTGGATACATCAGTTATATCGGATGTCCGGATAACAGCTTTGCATTGCTGTCCATCTAGATTTTTCGCAAAAAATTAGTTTCAAGCTGGAGTCTGTGTTGGATGATGTGACGAACCATCGTAAAGATTTTTCGGAAGCTTCACATAGGCACTTGGGTCGATCGGAGGGCCAAACGTTTTGCGTTGAGATGAAGTCATCATAGTGTCGGCGAGACGCTTGCAGTTCCCAAGGGGTGGAGCGGGAGAGACGTAGCATTTGACCATTGGCTGGTAGGAGGTCATGATGACGCCTAGATTTCCGCTCTCACCTTCGGAGCCGGTCAGTTCGTCATCTACATTAGTAACATTTTGAGAAGAGCCTTACCGACTTCCATCGCTATACCACCCACCTTTTGAGCTCTCACACAGCGATTCAGCAAGCTTCTTGCTGCGCCTGATATCTCTAGCATGCTAGCTCTCTCGGACGAATAGCCGTCTTTTAGAAGGAGATCAATAGTGCAACGTCCATCGACTGCTAATTGGTTAAATGTGTGCATCGTAGAAATGGAGTAGCATGAGAGATAAAGCTTAGGGTAATACATACAACTGATGTATCGGAATGGTAAGCCAATTTCATACTGACCAATCCCACGCAAGGAAAAGCGCTGATGTCCTGCGGACGTTGGGATCTGGGCCACCGCGTCTTGACAGCTGATCGGGTTGAGATTGCTTCGATACTTCGGCCCATCGCAATTGAAGAAAGTTGCGTCTCGTAGCTCCAGAGCTAAGTCTGTTGTGCCTGGTGAAGCTGTCCAATTGCCTTCGTTTCTGGTTGGGAGAATTTCCTCGTCATTTATACTGGAAGGAGAAAATGCAGGAAATGAAGGGAATGCAAGTGCAGTGCTAAGAAGAAGACACAGACATTGTAGAATTAAAAAGAGATAGAGAGCCATTGTGCAAGAATGGAAAATGAATTTTTGAAAACCAGGATCAACTGTGCTGAGTTAGAAAGGAAAGAGAACATTGAGTAAATATATTCCGAGAGGAGGGACTGCCTGATTCTTGCGAAATGACGAGATTGCTTTCCATTGCCCATGGAAGCCTTGCTGTCGGTCAACCTTGACTCCACAGTGGTAGAATCTACGTCGGTAGAGACGCTTTTAGACATTGTAGAACAGTAGCCTCATGATCAGTGGACGACACTAAATGATTTATATCGTCCCGAACCAGCCATCTGGGTCGCTTCAGTGGGATAGTGGGTATATTCAGGTACCAGAGCTGAAATCGTCAGTGCGCACATGCGAGCCTTGCGCTCAGATCTACCAGCTGTGGACCCTAGGACCCTATTTGAGGAAATTTCGAAGAGGGTATCGCATACAATGGGAGCAATGAAAGATCGGGCTTCTCTAGGCGTTTAGCCATCGTCTGTCGGTCTGTCGAATTATCTCTAAAGCTTCTCCAATTCTTGTTGAGAAAGCGTAAATTCAACCTTTGGAGTCCGACTAGTGGTCGAGCAGTGTGCTGTTACTGTCAGCAAGTAGGTCCAGGAAGTTCCTTGGATGCTCGAGTTGTCAGGCACACATMTTGTCGTAGAATCGTCAACACCGTTATCACAACTTAATGAGAGTTTGGAACGTCGGAGGACGAAGACCGAAAATAGCTTTTCAGGAGCTTGGCGCCAAGATATTTACTGTTTCGGCATAGCGTCGACGATAGCTGAAAATAATGCGAACTCAATTGACTTTCTCCGCAACGTTTATCTAACTCCACGTTCCTTGATTGCAATCCTCGTTATCCCGTACGATTTTTAGCTATCGAATGCTTAGCCTACACTTTAAAATCATCGCTACTTCGCGCTGATGTCGTTTTACCAAACTCCGTCCAAGTAGTCTAGCCACAAGAATCTCTGAATCCCAACTACCAAGAATCCTACCAAACTCCTACCGCCACCTTATTTAAGCCATGGATTAAGCTCCAACCTCCATGCCACCCCAAGGAACGATCTCCGAGGGCAATCCCGTGGGAAGAGCGCCTACAGTCCGCCATAAAAACCTTCCGCTCGAACCCTCCTAAGAAGCCTCATAATTCAAACCAGCCTCCCAGAAGCGGCCGCCATCAAGGCGCGCTATAGCCTTGAAGCAAAACGTCCACATCTCCACCATGATCCGTCGTATCAACGCACAGAACAAGAGCCATGTGAAAGGAGCTGTGGATCTACAGATATTGAAGCCAGAGGAGGAGGACGCGATCGTAAGGGTTGTGAAATCAGGATGGCATACTGCTACTACAGCTGGCGCGTTCCTAAGCCCTCCTCCGCGGATCGCAACAGTGAGGGCAATGGCGGAGACACTTTTCTCATGAGGGGAGATGATGCAGCCCTGGGACCGATGTGGGGTTACGACATTCATTCAAACGTCATGCCTGATCTAGAGGTTATTTTCAATCATCGTCGGAAGAATAAACCGCATACCCATCTTGTGCCTAAGAAACCGATCACGCAGAACAGGGGGCCAAGAACAAAAAGCCTACAATTTGACAAAACAAAAACAAAATCTCCCTGAATAATTAAGCAGAACGAAAGAACAAGCTACAAAAACCACCAAAGACGAGTTCAGCCGGAGGTTCTAAGCATTCAATAAAGAAAAAAAATTTCAATAACTTCGAATTACTCATAACCAAAAAAAACCCCCTTCTCAAAACCCCCCCACAAAGAAAAAACACTAATGCCCATGATTAGCCTTCCCCCTAACCGCCCGATTCCACTCATCATCAAACACAAAAGCCGCACTCCTCCAATTCCCCCCATTAGCCTTAAAGCTCAAACACTTCCCCGCACCCCCCTTCCCACTCAACCCATGATTATCATCCACCGGGTTCGCGGGGCTCCAAACGGTCTTGGTGGCCCATGTCTGGCATTCCTTGTCCGTGAAGAAGTTTATTCCTAGGGCGCGGTCTCCGCCCCAGTTGATGCCTACATTGTCGGACATGGGTTGGAAGGTGAAGCAGGACCAGGAGGGGTGCTTCATGTGCCCGGTTAGGGGTTGGCCGGAGCAGGTGGGGGAGATGAAGGAGCCGATTGAGGGGCCGTTGTAGCGTTTTTCGAGGGGGAGGGTGGTGTTTCCTGTGGGGGCGGAGAGAGTAAAGGGGAGGGCGCTCAGCGCCAGGAGGAGGATTTGGGTGGGATGCATTTCTTTTTTCTGGATGGGTTATTACTGTGGTAGTTGAGAGGAAGGATTTTTGTGTGTGGTGGTTGGTATGAATTCTGGTTATTTTTTTTGCTTCTTTGATAGAGCTTTGCGTGAACAGACAAGATGGATAGTGATTTCTGACCTGAGAAAAATGGATGAGAATTGACGGTGCTGGGATGTTTTGAAGCTTGCTCGAGATACAAAGGCTGCAGGGGACAAAGAAAAACGATGGATCAAGGGTCAATGTTGTTGTGAGAAGACAATGGCGAGGCAAGGTATGAAAGAGGTTGGGTCTTTGAGATGGAGAGAAAGGACAAAGCGAATGTGTTCGAGACTGGCCGGGCTATGAGTGTACCTGCACTCTCGCGAAAGGTCGATAATAGCAGCGATGAGACTTTGGAAAACTCTTTGCTGGGAGTAGCGAGCAGACTGGGCTTCGATAGTCCGATAATATAGTCCATGTGTGCAACTTCGTGAGTCATGTGGACCTTTTGTCCGTAGCGATGAATTGATCCTGTAACTTGATATGTTGCGAAACGAGGGCGCCTGACGCCATGTTCCTATTCACAAGAAGAATATGCGTCGGACTGAAATTTTTCGAATATTAACCAATTGCTGGTCGTAAACTTCCGACCGGGTACTATTGATTCATAATGTCGTCCAACTCCTTCATGCAATGATCTTCACCTCGACAGATATACCCACTCGCTGTCCCGGCGGCCACAGCACCCCGTTCCATGTCCCAACCAAGCCTTTCTCCGCCCAACCTCTACACTTCACACCCAACCACTCCAAGTCTTTCCATACCAACGGCTTATCTCCCTTACCGTAAAAATTAATCCACAATCTGCCTGCCCCGAATGCCATGGCCATATCACTCTTGAGGTTCTGGCCGCCATTAAAAGAAGATTGGGAAGCTATCGCGCCATAGAAGGAGGAAAAGGCTACGGCAGCGCTGTTGGCGGGGTAGTAGTTGTAGGAGGTGAGGAAGAGGCGGTATCTGGTCGAGGGGGGTGGGGCGGATATAAAGAGGTCTCCGACGGCGATGGAGGGATAGCAAGCGAGGAGATCGGATACGGTGCTACGTTTTCGAAATTGACAAATTGATTCTACGTCATCTTGGAGCAGCCTCGACGACCTCCGCACCAGAGGTGATCGACCAGCTAGATCGTGAGACTTGGGGGTAGGAGAGGTAAGGGACAGACTGAAGAGGTTGGAAAAACCGAATAGAAAATGAAATAAGAATAGAGATAGCATTCGATCTTTTCCAGAATTGATTGGGGAAGAATGAGATTGAGCACCAGAACGTGGAATATGGGGAAAAAGCCAAGCGAGAGTCTAGAATACCTTATACACAGACACAGACCTTAGAGGTACCACATAACCGCGGCGCATCGTGCAGTACCGTTTGTGGCTGTTTTGGCTGCAGCTGTCAAGATGATGCGAGACAGCGAGTAAGGTATTCACGAGCTAAACGATATGCGCGTGAATATGATTCATCCTCGATGGCGCGCTGCGCTTTGGCTTTGGAAGTAGTCAAAGCGGGTATTGCTAGAACGTCTCAAACGGGCCGCCATTTCTCTTGTCGCTGTGAGATAGTGATAAAGTCGGCTGATGACCATGAGTGATTATGCTTTGAAACATCATCTGAGGCTTGGAGATGACGCTAGTAGAAGACATCGCATGAGACATCCGGCCGACGCTATACTGTCTTGACTGCTGTTCAGTCAGTGTCTTCATACATCAAATTACCATTAATCTTCGACCAAAACTCTTCGACGATATCATTTCCTGCACCCGCCCGCAGCACCAAGTATCTCCTCCCGTCTACCTTTGGTGACCACTCTCCTTTGTTCCCTCCGACCACCATACCTCCAGCCTCTTCCACAACAACCCAACCAGCGGCCACATCCCATGCCCAACACCCACCTTCCCAGTACACATCGATATCACCTCTTGCCACTGAGCACATGTTGAGTGCCGCGCTACCCAGCGAACGTACTGACTGGACCATCGTGCCGTCTACAGACTTGTCTCTTCCAAGGGCGGAGAAGGTGCTAATCTTACAGTTCCAGTTGTTGCCCGCTCGCTCATTCCCGTACTCGACCGCAACGAGAGCATGTGAAAGATTTGGTAGCGTGGGAGGCGGTGATCGTAAAGGTAGCTTTCGTTTCTCATATGTGGAATCTACCCTCTCTCCATCTCTCGGAAACGAATCCGGGGCTCTCGGACAGGTGAGGAATGCCCCTTGCCCTCTGATAGCCGTATAGAGATGCTGCGTGAAGGGGTTGTAGACCACGCCGACCAATGGCTTCTGCTTATGAGCGAAGGCTAGAGAGATTGAGACGTAAGGGTGAGCATGGACGAAGTTGGTAGTCCCGTCGATTGGATCAACGATGAAGGTTGGATTTTCTGTTAACCGGCCTGATTTGGCAGTCTCTTCGCCGAGAAATCTGTAATTCACCGATCAGCTGATGGCTTCCAGGGCGGTGAAAGCGGGGAGCTACACGAGTAATCTGGGTAGGCAGATTTCAGAGAAGTCGAAACAAGATCTTCTACCGCTTTGTCTGTTTCTGTAACCAAGTCGGAAGCTATGCTAGATGTCAATGCCGACTTCTTTCTCGAAGAGAACTCATCCAGTTGGCAAAGGCCTACAATTCTTTTTCGTGTCGACTGTGGAGGGATTGGCGGAAATGATCATAGACCCAGCTTTCTGAGCTATACTGACAAGGAAATCATGGATTTCTTGGAGGTTGAGATCCGCCATAATGGTTCGGTATGGTATCCGTATATCAATTAATCCGCAAGAAATCTGATAAGAACGTATTTTGGCGGAAAGTTTGTCCCGGGGTCCCGCATCCAGATTATGATAGGCGGCTTATCTTCGGCAGGATGGAATATGCCCCTTACCGCTTACAGCTATTGTTCCACCACGATCCTCATATCCCTGGCAGCATGTTGCGGTACCGGCTTTGATAGTTATATATCACGAGCTGGAGATAAATGCTGAAGCATCCAGCTTAGAAGTAGAAACTCTAGATAAATTCGGCGATCACGATGATAGCGAAAAACGCCTGCAATGCTCGCTCGTTCGCCACGCCCTAGTGCTCACTGCCCTTCCCAATGCTCATCCGACTCACAGCTTCCGAAACGCCTGGAGACCTAGCTTCATTCGCATCGCTTTCGTTACTCGTGGCCTTTGCTAAAGTATTTAATTGCTCCTCCATTGATTTCCCCAGTCCAACATTGGTGGAGTATCCATGCAGAACTTGCGGCATATCCTTCGACTCAAGTCCAGGCGAAGAGCTTTGTTCTAGATGCAAGCCGCCACTCTCTTGTGCTGGAGACAGGGTCAAGAAATTGGCAATCTCTGCGTCAGAGGTTCCCCGTAGGGATGTCTGACTTGAGGCGGGCTGACTCGGAACGTGTAATTGTGGTGGCCGCCGAAGATGTTCAGGGCTCCCAATGTCATCATCGTCGTCTGTAATATCAAACATCGCATCACTCCATTGCGCCGAGTTCTGCCTCGATATTGCCTTCCTCCCAGTTTGACTACTCATGCTGCTGTTGGCAACAGATTTCATCTCCGCAATCTCATCTCTAGCTTCCCGTGATTCGCTTTCCGTGCGTGGTTTCTGAGGACCCAGATCGACTTCTTCTCCATGATCACCAACCCCTTCTTGCACGGGATTTGCACGCTCCTTGTTAGGCTCGTAAACATCTGCTGTTTTCGCAGCATACGTGTCTGCAAAGTGCGTGTCCACCAGGTGCTTGATCACTGGCCACCCATAGGCGTTGGCGAACATACGGCGAACGCAGATATTGTTGTGAGCATCAGGTTCCAGCCGTACCAGAACCTTACGCCAGGATAGATCATGATGGTAAGCTCGGGCAATCTTTTCTTCTACTTTCATACCATTCGTATCAGGTTGATTCGTCCCTCCTGATGTACCGTAGTCGGTATTCGATCTGGTCAGACCATTCCTGCCCTCCGATGAGAATGACCGTGATAAGCCTGAGCGTTTCTTGAGCGGTGGAGGCGGGATGTCTTCGGGATGATATACCCGATCATGGAAAATAGTGCGAGGACGGCTCTCTGGATCATTGATGAAACTTTCAGGAGGGAGTGGCGGATTAAGTATATCTCCCGCTGACTCAAATACAGTAGTCTTTGGTGGTGCAAAGACATTGTTGGGATCTTCGTGCATCGAAAAGCCTCGAGCCATACCAGGTCGATCCTCGGCTGGTGATGATCCAAGTTGAGGAGTACTCTCCGAAGGACTTGACTCATTGTCGGCTTCAGCTCTCATAGTCTGGCCGCGCTTGTATATTCTGGCATGTTTGGGCGAAGGGGTATAATCAGAAGAATTGCTAGGCCGAAGAAGACCTAGACCAAAGTTGAGGAAATCACCAAACAGATGGGAAGATTGCTGAGAGGGTTCACTCTTCAGTTTTGAGGCATTCGAAGCTTCGTCCCGAGAGTGCTTGCTGCTTGCACTTTGTCGCCGTGCCTTGACACCTTGGTTGCTCTGGATGACCGTATCATCCTTCGTCTCATCATCTGCGGGTTGTGGTACAACTGCCTTTCTGGCACGACCAGTTGCTTCTTCGCCACTCTCATCCGCTTGGGAATCGCTTTCGTTTCCTTGAAGTGCCCGTTGTCGATAGGCGGCGGTTGAATTTGATCCCGTCAGCTCCGACCATCCCCATCCAGCCATAGTTCCCACCAGGCCATTCTCGCGCCGTGCTTTTTCAACGCGTCCCAATCCGCTCCAGTCCAGGAAGAGGAGGCAAGATGTTCGTAAGGGTACAATTCCATCATTGACGACGTTAGAATAAACGGTGCGGTTTCTGAAAAGCTTCAGGACATGATGGGCTGGGCCGGTTGGCAATATTCGTAGTAATGGCTTTGAGCCCGGGTCAGGCTGACGGTGAGCTCTCTGCGCCTCATTTCCAATACCGCCGATCATAGCACCCCATCCACTTCTGACCATGGTCGGAGTCCGCCAGGTCAGACCAAGATCCTGTCCCGTGCGTCCAACCAAGCCAAAGTCAAGCGCGAATTTGACGTATAATGGGTTCTCGTTGCTAAGCCCAAGGAATGGAGAAGCTAAAGCTACGAAATTGACGGGCTTGATTTCCTCGAAGAAATGTGGAGAATGCTTGTATATGTATGCGACAGCGTATGTCTGAGTCAATCCGCCTAAAGAGTGTCCAATGAAGCTTATGCTGGTGATCTTGTATGCGAGCTTATCATTCTTTGCTGTCCCTTGATGTATACTGCTATGTCCATGGGCAGGTAAACCAGCGTGTGCTTCTGGAGGTTGCTGGCCGGTCATTGCCCGTGAAATGGTCTTTGACATGGACTGCTTGACGGGCAGGAAAGGTTGATCAGGATAAGTCATGGATAGTACGTATTTAGCAAGGCGTTTGCCCAAGTATTGAATTCCGCGCTCTGTTCTGACGGCGTTCCCCGAGAAGCCTCGAACGATAACCTCCTCTTCATCCTCATCATCCGAAGTATTCCCTTCCAGGTCATTCTGTCCGCCCGACAAAGGTGCTGTCGTGGACCTATTGTGGTCACTATCGCCCTCTTTCCTCGTAGGAACCACTTGCTGCCTTTCCTTTGCCTTTCGAGCCCGTGCACTCTCCCGAGCTTGCTTCGCCCCAGCATCTATGCTTTCTTTGATGTAGAGCATGTCTGCTCCCAGATTACTGTGAAGTCCATGCGTCAGAACGACAAGATGAACTTTCATTTGTCTCCTTGCTGAGGAGTTGGAAGGTCGCTTGGTGCTCTGATTACCCGGATCGCTCACACCTCGCGCATGCGATAGAACATGCTCGTCTTGCGGATTTGGTAAATAATCCCTTGAGCCTCTGTTCTTTCCTTCATCACTCCATGCTGGTAGATCTGGCTTGTTCCAAAGACTGACTGTATCATCTACTATCAGGTTGATAGCAGTCGAAAAAACGCCCTTGGGCTGCGCAGCGCCATGGCCAGCCAAGCTCTTCTTACTTTGCTGATGATCCTGGAGCTGCCCCGGTGTCGCGATTGTCTTCCCTGTCAGAGCTGAAAATCCAAGCTCGACTGATCTTTCGTCTCTTCCTACTAACAATTCGAAGTGGACCGTTGCAGAGGTGGAAAAGATGACCTGCGATGCCACTTCTATGATCCATGTGAAGCTGGGAACCTTTCCATCCGTAGTCCTCCTTGTATGCAACTTGTCTGGTGTCTCCCGGATATTCTCGGGAACCGTGAGCTGACTGGACCAACTCCCGCCAGCTTTGAGGTTCGGCTCGAATTCTGGGGTTCCTTCATCATGTGGTGATTGGCGTTTGCAGTTTGGATCGAAGGTAGACGGATAGCATGCTGTGTATAGAGTGTACGGTCCATGAAGATATGCCGCTCGGAGGGGGATAGCAGAGCTATTCTTGATTTTGACAAAGAGGTGCGAGGGAGAAGGGACGATTCGGTCGGAGCTAGGAGTGTAGGTGAGGGTATATCTGTTGAAATGAGCGGAGTTCAAACAGGATAGGCATTATATACGCACCGAACTACCTCTCCGATCTTGACGCTACCGATTTGATGTACCAGCAGCATTCTTTGTGCCTTGCGGATTGAGTCCGGTGATACATGCCATCCCACAGCGGCGCGATAGTGGAAGTTCCCCGCGCTCTTTGACTCCCTCTCGAGCTTCTGAAGCTGTTGATATGTACGTGGAGTTATCAGCATCCAACCAGTGAGTATCAAACATTTTCGAGGTCAGGGAATGGAGGATTAATCGCGGGTTCGGCTTGGACCCTTCAAGATAGTCTTGGCACGAGGAATGGATTGGTGACCGACATCAATTATTTAAGCCGATCATCGGCGTGCTTGAGCTCAGAACACGAGACTCGATATCGACACAAGACCCAACTAAAACCGCTATCAAAGGCTTCAAGACTAGCTAGTTTACAACGTGCCCACTGACTGCCCTTCAGTGAACAAAGGATGGCCTGGACAATGCTTGTTTTCCAAGCCAGAGGCATTATCTGGTGAAGACCGAATATCGAGGTATCGGTTGCCAGGCTACTGAATGCGTTGCCATTGCCATGGTGATTAATTGAAGGAAATGGTATCAAAGAATTTAGTATTCTAGAAAACCTTTGGATCTGATAGCTGCATGGAGTCGAGCTCGATGCAGAGCAAAGGAGTAGTATCTCAGATTAAAGTCCTGCGAGTCATCTCTTCATAGCCTCGTACTCAGAAAACCTCCACGATCTTCTCATCATCGCTATCCTCTTCCCCACCCTTGTCATCTCCCGCAACCATGCCACCTTTCCAATCCGCCTTTCCCTGATCCTTGCTCTCCTTCAATTCCTCCTCTCCTGCCATTAGAATCTGCACAACTCTATCCACCCCATCCCTAACACCCTCATCCTCAACATCAACATGTAACTCCCTTAACACCGGATAAGTACCACTCTCCTTCAATGCTTTTGCGACTCTCTCTCCACCCCTCGCTGCCAACAAGAAAAAACACTCTACTAAACATTTCAGCACACTTAAGTTCCCTTCTCTTTGTTGATCTGGCCCTAGAAATTGGCATTCTGGCGGTAAGAGCTCCGTTTCCTCGTCTGAAAATGGAGGGTCCGGGCCGATGAGTGGGAGGAGGATGGAAGGAAATATGTGTGGAATGAGAGGTGGGATGGAGGTTTCGGGGGAGGGAAGCGCGAGGAGGGTGTTCTTGACCGTTGTTGCTGTGCCAAGGCGCAGGGGAAGGGGGTTGCTGGGAGGAGAAAGGTGAGGGGTTAAGGTCGTGATTGGTGGGGCCGATGAAGTGGAAGTTATGCTAAAATGAGTGGCTATTGGTGGAAACTGGATTTTGGTTAGTTAATTGCTTGGATGGTTGCTTGCTTCGTGTAACTTCGTTGAGGGAGGCAAATAGAGGAGGTGGGAAAGACAAATACCTTCGCGAGGTCTGCAAAAACGTAAGATAGGTACTCGAATGTTGCGTTTGAGTTGTATTTGCCGTGAACACCTGCGTTGAAGAGTGCGAGTAGCTGGTCCAAAGCGTTCTTTGATGGTGAAAGGGAGATAACGGCCGGGCGGCTTAGCGCAAGGAGACTGGACAGAGAGTCTGATTTCGCGAGGTTGGCCAGGAGCATTGAAAGCAGGTTTGCAGTTGGTTCTCTGGGATTCTGGTTTTGGCAGGAGTTGAATTCAGTTTTGGTGAATCTGGAAAGATGACCGAGGCAGGAGTCTTACGGTGATTCGACTGAGGATTGTTCCGAGGAAGGCGTCATCTTCGGCAAGAGATTTGAGGATTGCCGGCTCCGTGGATATGTTGATGAGAATTGTGAGGGCATTTTGGGCTATGGCCTGATGGATGTTAAGAGTTGTCCATGCACAATACGTTGATCCATTACAGGGTAGTCTTTGACGAGAAGTTTCAAGTCTTTGATCGGTGTAAGTTGATTGACCTTGAAGACCGCAGGCTGTGTTCTGGAGTAGGGGACAAGATTCTCAGCGGCAATCTGGCGGATTTGGGTATTGCCATGATGGAGAAATTCCACCAGCTGACGAATTCATGGTCAGTGATAAAGGAAAGATGAATCATTAGCAGCAGCTGCTAAGCTGACTGACTTCTTCGAGCTCTGTGGGCATTTTGAAACGGTTGGGAAGCCCGAAACGAAGAGTTGACGGAGGAAAGCCGAAGATTCAACGAAGAGAAGCGAGTTGACTTGAGAGTTGTAATCAGAGACTGATGACGGAACAGACGAAGGAAACGAAGACCAGGACGAACTGACAAGGCCAGTGTCGTAAGTTGACGAGACGCTACAGAAGAAGGCTTTTCAGAGCCATCGACGCAAGCGAGTTCGAAGCTGCCAAGTAAAACACGTGATTGCAGCCGCCCATCCCAGCCGCGACAGTCAAAGTTTACTAGGACCTCGTTACAGTCGATAACGATTGGGCTCTGTCTGTAATTGCTGGCCGGAGGTTCACCAATCCGACGCTCGGTGCATCCTGAGCCTATATCACGTAGACCCATCCGCTCCCCGAGTTCTCCATCAGGACTACACCCACGTGAAAATGTCTCTAGTAGTCCTGCCACCATAATACCAGGGAGGCTGATCTTTCACTCGATAAAGCGAGGAAAATCAAAAGGTTTGAGGCCGCTGTAAGAAAAGAAAATAAATGGTCAGTCCATTATTTATCATCGAGCGCGTTACGTCACTTCTTATGCTTTTCGTCATGCCATTCAAGGAAGCAACATGCAAGAAACGTGTAGGGTTGTGGAGTAGGTGATGCCGTCCGGAGACAAATCAAAGAGGTCGTGCGCCTCAAAGGAGTATCGGCATTGGTATGAGTCGTAATCCGGGAAGTAAGATGAGAGGATGATGGGGAAGATGAGCGTTTCTTCTTCGTGGTGCAAGAAAACGTTTTCCTCGTCGTTGCTCTGTAACGCCAGTGATGAATCTGAAAAGTTCGTAATGGAGGATAAATGGATTTTCGTGGTGGAGGAGAGGAGTAAGATCAATGAATAGAGGCATGTTAAATAATAAGACGTGATTAGCTTGGCGACTTGGGCGAGATGATTCTACTGGGTAGATGTGCTTAAGCTGTTAATAGTGTCGTCCTTCAAGCGATGATAGTTGAATTAGTGTTCCAGAACAAGAAAGCAGTCAGGCTGAGAATGTTTGCACGATCACCACATCAAAGCTATCGGCAATACACATGTATTAAGCGCATTGATGCCGAGATTTGTATAGTTTAATTCGTCCTTCACTATAGTACATCACACCTGACTTTTATGCAACTATGCAGACCTCTGAGCCGCCCTAGCTTTCCAATATCATTGCCTTGCCCTCCTTTCGCCAACGCTAGCGACTGCAGGTTTTTCTGTCTCACCACGAGCATCCTGGAGATCAGGTAACCGTTGTATCGATTCAGATGAAAGCAGCGGCAGAAGAAGTCCGAATTTTTGACAATATTCCATGTAATACTGTCGAGTCATGTCCCAGGCTTCTTTGCCCAAACCGAGAAATTGATGTTCCCAAAATCGACGGCACCTCCATGCTTAGTAGCACTCTTCTTGTCACCTGTATCAAGTCAGCATTAAGCCTCCTCCAGCTTACGCGATGTTAAACAGTCAACAGGAACATACAAGCATCCATAGTATAAAGAAAGGCTGTCTGACAGATATTTTGCGAATATGACAACGCGGGAAGCTCCATGTCTTCCGTAGGATCCGCGGTCAGAGTATACTCAATGGTCTTGTCATCACTCAATTTCTTCTGGGTAAGTTCCCAGCTTTGCATATTACGACAAGCCTGCAGAGCAAAGATGGTCATCTCCGTAGCGTCAAAGGTTCTCCATTTACCATCGGGGCTGCAATATGCGCCGTCGCAATCATCTCCAGTGGCAAAATAACTTGAATCTAAAGAAGAATAGCAATTCAGATGCTCTGGTTTGGGAAGTGGAGAGGGGGTTATCGTTGGTGCCAGGGACGATTTGTCATGTTTTGAACTCTTCTTCGCATAGGCGTTGAACTCTACCAGGCCAAATTGTACTTTGCCTCCTTTCTTCTTCTCTGCGTCTTCATCGCCTAAGAACAGCATTGGTGAGTTTGACATAGGGCAAGAGGGCTGCAAATTCGAGGGGACCACTTACATAGGTCCATTGACTTCAGAAAGCCTTGGAGGCACGCATCCTCGGTGTATAGCGTGTTGTTATAATCGACTGAGGAGATGTGCATCACGTAATCGTCATCATCAATGCTCAAGCTCACCTCGTCAATATGGTAGTCACGTTTGGACACGCAGACACGACCAATGAAGATAGCCATTTCTCGGCGATCGAACTCTACTGCATGACCACCATCCGGTGTGTGCTTAAGTGTAGGATTGCCCTTGCGATAGCATCCTTGATTTGTAGTTGGCGTAGTGATTGGTGTCGGGGATGGGGATGGTGGTGGTGGTGGAGGTGTGGATGTCTTCGAAGGCGGAGCTACTGGCGGCTTTGAAGTTGAGGTAGTAGAAATTTTTGAAGATGTTGAATGACTCGAAGAGGATGAACGGCTCGAAGATGATACTTTGTGTGAGGTAGAGGATGTGGACGTAGATGATGATGACATGGGCTGGTTACCGCCAGGCAGCTTGCAAGTGAACTAAGCAGTCGCAAATAGAATACAACTATCAGCAAAGGACAGTCGATTTCAAGCGGATAGTACTCAGAACCGGAGTCATGAACAGAGAAGACATACCACATCGGAATACTTTGGGTCTGTAAGTTGGCCATTTTGAAAGATAGCATCAGTATCATCTTGCGTTCCTTGACGCTTGAAGAATCGCGAAACAGAATGGGAGATCCTCTTGATTGCAGAAAACGATCCCGGCGAGTTTTGTGACAAAAGGCAAGGAGCTGTGAGAGTATCAGTGGACACGAATACGCATCATGTTTTGAAGGATAGCAGTAAATATACTTACCCCCGTTGACGCCGTTATAAGCAATATCCTGCCCATCTAAGATAGGCATACGTCTTTGTAGTACCAGGTAATTCTTGACTGATTGAGCGACAAATCCCGCCGGCCATCCGTTTTGAAGGGGTAGCCCTAAGGTATAGGCTGCAAGCCCGGCTATCTGAGGTGAGGCGAGCGAAGTTCCATCTGCATACTCGTAGTTACCTACAGTGCCTGGAACAGGAGTCTTGACCCTTTCACCTAGTGCGAAAAGAGTAATGTGCCCTGTCAAATCAATATCACGCCCATAAGCGGTTGGCGCACGCCTCTGGACGCAGTTGAAAACGCTTTTGCCACCATATCTATCAACGGAACCCGCAATAATGAGTGCGTTAGAGGCACTTGCAAAGCGTTGTGGACTCCACATTCCCATGGGCTCAAATGTATTGGTGTTGCCAGCCGCCCAAACCAATACGATATCAGTCTCCCAGGCCTCGGTCAGCAGCTGGGTGTAAATATCAGACCACTCTGGCTGGATGATGTTCCAGCGTGCAAAGTCTACATAGCGATTGGCCGGTATGATAGATTGATATGGCATAGCTACGGATAAATCAGTAGTCAGTCCTTCCAAAATCGGGATATAGCAAACGACCCACTGGAAGTCCCGCAGATGACTGCTTTACCCTGCAAGCCCTAGTAGGATATGAGCGGAAAATATTTGCAGGATAGTATAGACGTTTTCTATCAGATATACTTACCTTGGCCCTGACATCTCTGATAGTCCACATCCAGGTCTCAACAATAGCTTCCCATGTGGAGTTTACATGACGCTCTCTCACCATTATAAGATTAGCGTGACTTGCCACCCCAACCTGATCACCAACAGCCAAGGCTGCTACCTTCGTTCCGTGTACCCATTCTTCTGATGTTGTAGGTTTTCCAACATAGTCTGGTGCACTGACGAACAGAGGCTCCAATTGCGGACCACGAGTGAATTCCTACAGATACCGGATAAGCTTGCCTACCCTCAATATCAGAGAAAGTAAGACTCACCCTATGACCATGATCAAGGTCACCATCGAACACGTAGAGAGTAACTCCATGCCCAAGAGATTCGTCAAACTTATAGTCGTATCGTGCATCAGTCATCCTCGACTGTAACCACCCTATGTGTTCGCGTGGATTTGCCGAGAGCATACGGAGGTGCAATGCAGAATGCCGTCGAGTGGTGATATACCATTCATTCCTTGTGAAGAGCTTTGCTCGATTTTTGCGCTCACTAGATGGACCGTCGGTTGTATTTTTCTCCTCAGAAAATGTGCGGCTGTTGTTTCTCATCCCCACAATTTTATTCGGGACAATCATGTTGACAATCGGGTTTCGGTTKACAATCTTGGCTTGCTCCAGAGTCATGTGCCCAACGTAAGTTTGCCATTGGGAGGGCGGTCCATAATACTGCTTTGAACCAACTCCCTTATCTGGCAGCTCTCTGATGAAAGTGACGAAGTCTTTGTCAGCGGTGCCTGGTACTGTGAGTAGTATAAATTCGTCCGGTTCCTCCTTAGCTGTCTCTGTGGGACGAGCTGGTTCTTGAGAAGCTTGTGTAGCTTTCAACTGCGGTCCAAACCCAACGACAGCAGACGGCCCCTTTGCCAAAAGTGCCACTACAGCGCCCGCAGCCGCGTAAGCTGGTGCTCGCCTTTTCAAGCTCTGTAATCCCTGAGGTGGTCGCGTGATGAACTGTGCCAGCTCATTCAAAGTATCCTGAAGCTCATTGTATAGCCGTCGATTGGCGTTTTGCACTTCAAAGACCCGAGGGAGCTGTGTTGCATCGAGATTCTCCATCTCTATCGCATCGAGGCCTGCTCCGAGCCCTCCCACATCTTCTGCGGCCGACGTCAAAAATCCTAGCAGGTTGGGGAAGGCGCTAGAACTGATACTGGCAGCCGATGCTCCACTCAGGAGTAGGAGGCTGCTCGTGGCGACTTCGACAGCACTGACTGCTTGGTGAGCGAGGCCTTTGAGGCCATCCATGGCTGTGGAGCCGGTCTGGGATGATGACATAGATGATTTATCCCACCTTATTGTTGGACTGGGAACACGAATATCCTTGATTGTGGTGCCTTTCCAAGAATCGCCGAGCGTTGGACTTGGTAGCCTTACATCATCAAAAACGATGTCACCTACCCCTTTTGGTGGTTTCCAATCGGTTAGTTGCTTGAAAGCTTGTGTGACCTGCTGGGTCACAGAACCTTGACGACCAATTAATTGCTGAGCCTTGCGGATGTTGTCCATGTTCACGCTCTTTGCATCTTTCACTGCGTCCTTTAGATTAGTGATTCCTTCTTGCGTGCCTTTCTGGATAGATGGCAATTTCTTAACGAGATTTTGAATAATAGGCTTCGAGTCTTGTGGCAAAGAATCGAAGATGAGCTTGGGGATAGTGGCACCAAAGAGACCTATTGCAGCTCCCACACCAGCCAACGCCTCCGACGCACGCTTTATGTCGTCTGTCTTCGGCGAATTAGATTCGCTGAGTTTGTCGATAGAGTTCTGTGCTTTTGTGATTCCTTTGGCGATGCCGTAGGCGAGAGGAAGAAGACCCAATACAGCTGCTGCACCTTCTGCGACGAATATTTCCGGTGCTGTTGTTGAGACAGACATCGAATAATTCCCGCTTGTCGTGTGGCTTGACGAGGAGACTTGGGTAGAACGAATAGACTGGCCGGATTTGTTGGAGAAAGAGGTGACTGACGGCTTTGAAGATGACAGAGGCTTCGACATTGACATAGGCTTTGAGAAAGGTGAAGACGCCGCGGACTTGGGTGAGCTTGAAATCACAGAAGTGGGTGAAGTTGTACTTTTCGCATTGTTGGAAGTGCTAAGATGATTTGATTGCGCTGATTTCGAGAGGCTTGATGAGCTAGATCGGCTTGATGAACTTGATCGGCTTGATGAACCTGTATGTTCCGAAGTTCTCTGGCTTTGGTCCGTTGCAGATGTCTTTGTGTTGGGCAGAGTTGTATAACCAGATTTGTCTGTAGTTTGTCGAGGAGTAGAACTAGAAATAGTAGATGAGACAGAATGGCTTGATAGAACAGATCTAGTCGATGTATCGAATTGCGTGTCAATAGTTTTCAGAGTTCCTCGTGTCGTCTGACCAGAGCTAGAAGATCGAGGTGTGCCGCTTGATGCGGAACGAATTGACGAAACACTCTCTATGGATCCAGAACTTGGCATACTAAAACTTGTTGTCCGTGACAACTTGGACGAAATACCCGAAGTACCCGATCCACTCACGAGGGTAGGTCCCTTCGTATGGGATGAACCGTTTGACTGTTCTGTCTTACTTTGTTGTACTGATGTTGTGAGCTGAGCCGCTATGCTCTTTGTTTTCGAGGAAGTTGACTGCTCTGATAATGGCTCTCCACCACCACTGCTCTCATCAGAATCCACATTGATCATGGTCCCTCCAAAACAATGACTTGCAGCCCATTGTGTTTTCAACGCCAGCGTTTCGTCGTCATCGAACCCTATCCATTGATCGTCCCAAGAAATCTGCTTCGACAATGTTCCGGCAAGTGTTTGTGGTTTTAGACTCTTCAAATTAATCAAGTCATTGATTTCACCACTCGAGAGGAGACCAGGGGAATTTGTGCAAGGTCCTGGATTACTAGGGCCCTTGAAAGGGCAGCCAGACGAGGAGCAGCCAGGATTAGCAAGGGTATATCCACGACCGCTCCGAGACAAACCGAAGTTGATTTTCTTGAGATCCAAATCCGCAAACACTATGGGCGAGGTATCATTTTCAATCTCTCTTATGTCGGCTTGCGGGCGCACCACAGCTTCCCATCCATTGTTTGCGGGGCTATCTGTTAAAGTACGCATCAGCTGTGAGAAAAGCGGAAATCCTGGAGAGACTATCTCATACCCCAAGGGCCATGGAGATCATAGCTGAGAAAATTAAAGAAATCGACGTATTTTTCCATCGTCTTTGGGTCAAAACCACGCAGATACTGGAAAAGCACCTTAGCACTAAGATGGACCTTACAACGTGTGGGAAGGAAGACATACGTAGTAGTCCGCAGGTAAAGAAATCGAAATGCCATATCGGTTCCCGAACACTTGTCGCATTTCCTTGATCAAGGCGACTAAGTTGGCGGTATCACTCAGCGTACCACCACGGTCCTCTGCGGAAGGGTACTGCCAATCAATGACGACACCCTGGAATGCATATTTCGCCAGGAAATTCTGCAGAGACGATAAAAAGTGAGCGCGCGTGTTCTCTGTGGCAGTGATTTGTGTCCAGGCTTGGCTGAAAGTAAGCCCACCAACAACGATCCATGTCTGTAACGAGCTGGTCTTCCGACTTGTGAATTGCTTATACAGCTCGACGTCGTCCGGATGGGATGCTGTAACAGATAGATCATTGGAATCAATGCCCGCTGAAGCGAAGAAGAAATGAGTGAAGTCCTTGGTATCCATTTGTGCCGGTGTGACACGGTTGCATCGGCTTTGCCGGCTATTGGAGCTACACGATCCATTCAATCAGCACTCATCTTCACAATCCCACGACCAGCGTTCCGGTTTCAACAAAAGTACTTACGCGTATAATCCAATTTTCCTTGACATGGGAGCTGGAGCACATTTCGGAGGCTGGACGATATTGCATTTCCCAAATTTCTGTTGACAGGAACTTCCACCGCATTCTGCCGAAGTCGTCTACCAAACCATCAGCAATGTCGTAGGCATTGGAGGGCAGGTATCATACTCCACATCGACCACCTGACGAACAACAAAGATTCAGCCTGCAACTTTGCCATCCAGAAGGCGCATTTGCCCCACACGTTGTCGTGGATCCACATTTGGAGGTGCCAGGCTGGCAGCTCTGGGTGTTGTCCCGACGATTCTTATGAAAACGACCATGAACCGAATAGGGTTTCTTGTGGGCATGAAAGAGGCCAAGTGAGCGGTTTGTCTGCGACGTGGCTACCGCGACTTTTGTAACATTTGGCCCAGCAGAGACGGCGATGGATCGAGATAGGAATGTAATGACAGCTAACCAGAAAAGCCCGAGATGCCCTATTCGTGCCATAGTAAGAAGAGGACGAGCTTTTAGCCCAGGATAACGACAGACGTGAGCAATAGAACAAGAGGTTTATTGATGAAAAGATCGAGAGAGATCGCGAGATAGGAATAACATCCAATAGAGTACGAAAACCATGATATCACAGAATCTCATAGCTTGATGTGAATGCGGCTGGCGCATCCGTCCAGATGAACCTGGCGAAGGTGGAGAGATGAAAATAATCAAAGACATGGCAATGGGATGAATACACTTGGAATATTACCATGAATACCGTCACAGACAGATGAAGTGCATTCGATGACAATAATTCGCATGGAACAGAGCCTAGACCTACTTTACTCGAGGATGAAGACAAACGTAATGCACGCATTCGAACACTATGTGGCTTCGCCATCGCGTAGCATAAGTCGACCTATCGATGACTACAAGCCCCAATGTTATGCGGATTTTCGAAAGCTTGCACACATCGTAGCATAATCATCAACGGTGCTACTATCCATGGTATCATKGTTCTCCTTCATCGATACGGGTATGATATGACTGCAATGGTCAATCAATCAACATCGTTGAAACGTCTTACGCAGAAGAACTCCACATGCTCAAAACAGCTGATGGAAGCTCCAAAAACGCCTCAGCTTACCGAAAACAAATCCCGCCCAAGATACAAGAAGTAGTCTATCGTGTGCAAGCATCAAAGCCATAATAGCGTGTTTTATTCTAATTAACATTGGTCAGAGCATTCTTCCCGGAGGAGTTGTTGGGAAGACTACGGCCTGCTGCTTTGGGGATATTGCCCATGTGTTTGGGACCTGGCGCTTCCGTGTTGCTTTGTCCGACCTTAGACTTCGCGTCTTGTCTAACGTCTTTGTTTACTGGCGGTCTGGGTCTGGGTCCAAAGTAGCGATAATTTAGATCATTTTTGGACGCGGTTTCACCGAATAAGTCCTCTGTAACCCTTCCATTTCCAGCTTCGAGGATTAATCTATGTGCTCTTCGGAATTCATCACGAATGGCAACGATTCCGTTGTGAACCACTGTTCGAGCAATGTTATGATGGATTTCGAAAGGGTCTTCGATTGAAAACAAGCTTAAAAAAAATCAGCTGAATGGATATATGACTGAGCAATATCGAGTGGGTCCTTACTATCGATGCCGGACCTCCTGTCCTCGTTGGCCCTCTACAGATGGATCCAGGACTTCAGTCTTTGCAGCAACCCATCCCTTCTCACTTTTTGAAATGATGCCACCAGGGGAACGAAGCGAGAGGACATCCATCCCCCATGAAAACCCTCCACTTGGCAGTGCAAAATACTGGAAGAAACCTCTCAGCAAACATCCGACGGTTGAATGGCGATCTTGCGTGATGAGACCATTCTGCGCCCAGTGCTGGATCTCGGACTTGTCACGCCAGAAGCGGACCGGATAACCATCGATGATGCGCGTGTTTTCAACAGAAGCATCACGTGCTGCCATGTCCACGGTCTGTAGATTAAGACAAATAGGAGGTTTCGCGACGTTAACCAGATAGTGGAGAACCATCAAAACGTAACCGTATGATGACAGAGTACCATGATATGGGCTGTTGATCTTGCGGCGCTTGGCCCACGCCTTGATGAAGAGCACCATTGGTTTCACCCGCGGGTCACTGAGATTGTAGCATTTCAGCATTGCTGAATTTTGAATAGCGAGAGGATTAGAGAAGATAATGTCGCACTGTATGCCTACAGTATCTGTAGGGTAGTCCAGCTGATGGCTAGGAGGTGGTCGATAACGGTTGAGAACATCTGGTAAGGAGAAGAGTTGTGCTTTACATTCAGCCAACTGCTCTGTATTCTTGCTATGCTCCACCGCCTTAAAATAATTGTAGAGTATTTTCCTTTCATGTGGTTCGAACCAGCCTTCATGAATCGCTATCTTGTAAAGCCGAACAAGTTCCTCATCCGGTAAGACTGCCTCGCGCCGCTCCTTGGGCTCCTCTCGTTGCTTCTTGGCATCAGTGACAGCTAACTTCTGAAGGCCGTTGACACTGTCAGTAAGTGGACCTTCAGTAGCATCAGTACTTGAATTTGGCTTGCCCTTGCCAGTATCCAAATCCGATGGTTGGGAGACGGAAGCAGGGGTTTCATCTATGATCTCCGCCAAAGGCATGCCGCCCTCGGGAATAACACCATCATCAAGCGTATCGTCCACTGAGATGCCATCAACTGTCGGTAATAACGCTTCGTTAGTCTCTGTAAGCTTGCTCTCTTTATCCGGCTCCATTTTGATCTTTGTAGCTTTTGGTGGAGAGTCTCTTTCCTTCTCCCATTTCTGTCGTTCCTGAAGCAGTCGAATCGCAAGCTCGGGTGTTGGTTTCTCGCAGAACCGGATTAAGGGGATCCGAGTTTTGGTCAGCAATCGTGCTCCGTATCCAAGATCGAGTAAAGCTTTTTCCAGCAAGCGTGGTATTTCTGACTCAATTGACGATGCCTCTGGGATTGACAAGGGAGATTCAAATGCAAGATCCATGTCAGACGACTGAGTGGCGAACCCCGTACTAAGGCTTCCATAACATGTTAAACGCACGCTACTTCCGTCGAACAGCGGATTTCGTTCGATTTCGTATTCCGTAATGACGCGCTGGCAGATATCTTCCAGAACGGTTCGCACCATTTCTTTTTGCTGCTCTTCTTCGAGGGACATCTCTACTTTCGGTATTTCCACTCTGGCGACAGAGTCGAGGTAAGCTATTTGCGCTTGGATAACGGCTTGACTTGGGGGCTGGTTGTTTGGCCCTGCGCGATGAAACCAAGGTTGCTGATGAGCTGATGGAGAGGCCGTGTAGGGATTGTACAGCTGCTGATGGTGAGGTGGGGGTCGACCGTACTGCGGATTCTGGGGCTGAAAGGCAGAGGTTCCACGCTGGAAATTTGTCTGAGGAGGGAAAGGAGCTTGGCCTGGCTGAACTCCCTGCGAAGGACGCCTGTAGTTAGAATGCACCGTTTGTACTTTCCGTTCTCCAGTGCCTGGACGATAGCTTGGAGGTTCATTCGGATGCCTCTCTTGGCTAATCCTCCCAGTCGAGGGCTGTACAGGGGTCATAACAGTACCTGAGCTAGCGGCACTGGGATGCGTAGAGGCTGGCAGTCGTTGCCTCCGAGTCTGACGTGCTGGTTTGATAGAGTACGGCAATGGAGTTTCCATAGGGTCGTAAGGCTTTGTAATAATGTTATCTCCATTGGAGGTATTCGTTCTCTGAGGTGCAGGCTTCTTTGATCTGACTCTAGGGTGATCGCCCGTTCCATTTGGTGACGCCATAGGTTCTAGAGTCATTGGCTGTGTCTGATTTGATTGGCGTGCAACCTGGACAGGTGTTTGTTGAGTGACAGTAGGCAGCTGCTGGCCATGTCTGGGATCAGAGACGGCAGGATGATTGTTGGGCTTGGGGTCATGACCAAGTATCATCTCTCGTAGCCTCCCTTCAAAAATAGTGCTGCCAGTCGCTATTGATGATTGCGTTGATGTGTTGTGACCTAACCCTTCTGGTTGGGGAGCACAGGACATCTTATTGAACATTGATGATTGAGTAGTGTTACAATTTATTGCATTTCTGGTTAACTAAACCAAATGATAGATCCGTGGTTCTATTTCAAGAACGAACGTGCAAACGCATCGATGTCGTCAATTTTTGGCAAGTATGGTTGACAAAGCAAAATTTTTATCTGTTCTCGAATACAACGCAATGTAGACAAGCTATGGATGATTTATGTTGGGGATAAAAAGGCTGGAAGCTACGCTTTACCTAGGTGCAGGATGAGCACGTTCAGTAGTTTCCCGTTCTTGGATAATGTATGTCCAGAGAAACATTGCGACATGGCATCATGATTTCCTAGAATGAAATCATTGTTCAGTAAGTTGATATCACTAATAAGATATTCGGAATCCAGGTATGACATTTGATCGTAACACGGAGCACCATTGTGTGCTTGACAAACAGAAATTTAATACAATAGTAGACCGAAAAGATCTTGACAGGGGTGCCTCAATCCCTGCGGCGATCAAATTCGTGGGGAACAAACGCGCGCTTGTGCGGCCAGCCTTACAAACCCGTAACCAACAAAGGAAGCGCATTCCAATCTCCGATAAGTGATTTGCAACGAACGATGGTTCATACCAAGATATTCTGTCAGATCTGACTCGAAATTCTCATGTACATTCTCGTTAGCTATTTGATGGAAATCTTCACCCTCAGGAGCTCGCTCAGTGGTTTACCTTCACATCACTTCCTCTGACTAACAACAGGATTGGAATCCTTGAAGTTGGACAACGTCGAGAACTTGATAGCTATCATGAGCGCTTCACCAGCTGATAGAACGCCAGGAAGAACCCCGAATGGTACCCTTCCTCCATTGCGACGTCGTCAGAAGAATGCGGACCCTTTAGTCAGACCGAAGGATAGAAACCGGAAACCGCCTCAAAAAGTCAGACCGCAGAATGCCACACACAACCTACAACCAAACGGAATCGCGACAGGCAGAACGCAGATCATTTCCCATCATCCCAGCCGTCCTGCTGCGGTACAGCAACGCTCAACACCAGACCCGAGTAGGGAACCGGAACCTACCAGTGGTTTTTCTTCCGCCCCCCTTGGTACTGTCCATGATATTCCACTTTTCACCACCAAAAAGTCTCTCATGGAAGGATTACGCCATCATGTAGCAAGATTCGCTAGCAGAAAGCCCGTGGACCCGAGAAACAGTGAGGAGTTTATAAGGCCTGTTCGTCTCCACAGGCGCGATCCGAGAATTGCTATAAAGGAGGATATATCAGAGAACGGGGCGATCGATGACAAGGAGAAGGAGATGCAGGATGCGATAAAGGCAGAAAAAAAGAGGGAAAGAGAGCTGAACCTTGCCCAAATCGCACCTTCAGCCAACGCGACTGGTCAGCGCAAGAACCACTACGGGAAGAAGACGCACCAAGTCTACAGAAACGACCAAACCGATGAGCAGAAAGCAGCGTCCCGGCTTCGCTACGAAGAAGCCATGCCCTGGCACTTGGAAGATTTCGACAATAAAAGTACGTGGGTCGGAACCTACGAGGCTGCTCTTTCGGATACATATGTCGCGTTCATTTTGGGCAGCGATGGAAATTTTCGGATGGTCCCTATGGAGAAATGGTATAAATTCTCATCCAAACAACAATTCAAGATTTTGTCCATCGATGAAGCGGAGAAAGCAATGGACAAAAAAGTCACACAGCCACGATGGTTTATGGACACGCAGAAGACGGAAAAGGTTCCCGTCGACAAGGGCTTATACCTGGGTAAATTTGAAGAGCCACGTAGACAAGCCACAATACGGTCAAGGCCCAAAGCGGAGCCTGATGCCGACGATCTTGATTTCGAGGAAGATCGCTTTGCAGATGACGAAGAAAATGCATTTTTTGAGGGACCAGAGGAGTTGAATAGGGAGATCGAGGACAAGGTCAAGCGTGATCAGCTGAAGGCTAACTTTTTCGATAATAGAGATGAGAAAGAGGCGGACGAGGAAGAAGAAGCCCGGAAAAAAGAGCGTGAACTCGAGAAGGCATTTGGGAAAAGCTACAAGAAGTCATTGATGAAACAAGAGAAGAATTATATCTATGATTCGGAATCCGACAATCCGTACTCTGCGCAGGTACGGAGGGTTACAGTCTTACTCCGTGATTTTGCTGGCTAACATATCTTGCAGAGTGACTCGGAAAGTTCAGAGGTGGAACGTCGGAACGAAGAAGAGAAGAAAAAGGAAGAGGAGCAGAAAGGTGACGGATCAGATCGTGAAAAGACCAAAGGATCTAAAAACCCCTCAGGCGCGAACACACCATCTGGTCGGGCAAGCAAGCATCTCAAACAACCCCTGAAGAAGACAGCATCGTCTACCAGTCTCAAGCGTCCTGGTTCTCCCAATAATGGGTCTGATGCTAGCGGCAACGAATCGCGCAAGAAGCGGAAGCAACATCTCGGCGCAGAGCTTCCACAATCTCAACTATCCACAAGTTCGACTTCGCTCAAACCGCCATCGAGGCCAATGTCGCCTGACTATGCCCCTCCTTCATCTGCTCCGCAGCGGCCAACACAGCCAGCAACATCCGGACAAGCAAACAACAAGCGACCACGCGCTGATGCAGGCTCCGGAAGTGAAATGTCCGGCGGCGAGATGACGGATGGAAAGCGAAAGAAGCAGAAGCTCAAGCTCAGGATGTCGGCCAGCCCAGACCAATCACCAAATGGAAGTAGAGCAGTGAGTCCAGATGTCAAGGTGGAGAAACCAAATGGAGCTGCAGCTGCAGCACCGAAGGCTGCTGATCCTTGTGAGTGCCGTCTATGTTCCTCACCACGCCCTTGATATTGATCCACTAACAATCATAATTCCGCAGCAGCTGCATTGTCTACTGTTCCCCCACTTGACATCACATCCGATGAAGCCCTGAGCCTCATCCCTCCAGATGGTATTCACAGCTCAGAATTGGTCAAGCGTTTCCGTGGTCGTATATCGAAAGAGCAGATGGGCCAGTTCCGAGCTCTGATGAAGACGGTGTCAAAATATGATAATAGCACCAAAAGGTTCATGCCATTATCTTGATATTATGGGATCTTGGAAGCATATGGCTCGTGGGCTTATTTTCTATGCACGAAATCTTTTGGTTTGCTATTGTTCATGGTTTAAGCAAGGCGTCATAAGTAGGGGTTGGAGATAGTAATGACAGTGGATTTCGAGAAAGGTCGGTAGGCTTTGAGATTCACTTCAAGGTTCTGGCTTTCGTGGCAGGAATACCTTTCAAAGAGTAAACAACTTGTCTAGCTCTGCAACATGAATTCGCTGAGTATTTTTTCCGACTATCTTATGTTTACATGCTGGATGACGTTGATTGCACCCTGATCCAAATTCCATTCGTACATTCAGCATCATTATTCGGACATGACTGGCTCAAATGATGGCACCTCATCGAGACACTGGTGCCCTTAATTCTAAAGTCCCTTTCAATTACCTTTTCCTAGCCTACCGCAAGCAATGAAAGCATCCTCACCCCACCTCCACTGGAGACCCTCAAGAACGCCTAGCAAGGATAAAGAGCACTCTACTCCAGTCCGTGTGCCATTGCCCCATGGCCATGCCCCGTCACAGTGACACCACAGCTGAGCTGGCAACACACTGAGCGTCGGATAAATTCGCTCTGAGTCTAGCGGGAGGAGAGCTCGAAACTCGCAGCTGAAATTGCAAACGGGCTCTACGAGACGTGGACTTGGTTGTGGGACAGCATTATTCATCACCGTCAAGCTACAAAGAGCCAACGAGGCGATGCAACGGGGTAAGACTTTTTTCGTTACCCAGCTATGAAAGTTTGGCATCGAACTGACCTATTTTGAAGGGAGTGCGGAGTCAATAGCGATCGATTATATGGGCTGGAAGAATGCTCCACGAATGACCTCTCCGCTACAAGGAATGGCATCGAGCCGATATGCTATGGATACATACGTAAAATGGCGCCCACCAGTCCCGTTGACTGAAGATGCCTTACCGATAATCATTATCTGCCCTGCTCGAAGTTCCCGGCATTGAGCTCGCCAATCATGCCCAAGTCTACCTCTCTACTAGAGGCCAATCCGCCAATCAATCTTCCTTGAATACCGCTTCGCTGCGAGAGGATTCGATACGGTCGGCAATGATGTCGGAGTGGCGAGTCTCTCCCAACGATAAATGTTCAACATTTCTGGCTTCGGTAAGAACACTTTGCTGGGTGGGCCGGTCGTTGGCTCGGTGCGGACGAGTTGAGCGTTTTAACACATCGTTCGCACGGCGGTAACGCCGAATAGATCTCTGCGGTAATGCTCCAGGATGCCTACCTGCTGTGAGACATTGGACAAGATGCAAGGGTGCGAGGATTTCAATCGTTGAATCTGGGCAAGGATCAGTATAATCGATACGAGAGTGAGTCGTGCTAGGTATCAGATTCATCACAACAGGCAATGTGCTAATGACCGTGACAGGTCCGTGACCACAAGTAAGGTGGACAATCTCTACATATGTCCTCAAAGTACCCTATCATTCACAAAAAACCTACCTAATCAGAAATCAGTAGGATCCCAGAACCTTGATCTGCTCTGCGTCGCTCGCCAGAAACAACTACAAATATTTGCACCAGCGTTACCACCTTGCTCTTTCAAAATACCATATCCATCAGTCCATATGAGAGCCTTTTGAACACTTGTCCAAGTTTTCAAACCTTATCTGCTATCAAATATCCAGCTCGGCAAAATACAGCAATCAAATGGCCCAAAGGAAACTCCAGTGTACCTTTATAGATTTACTCAACCAAGAAATCAGCTTTTCAAACTATGGACGCCTTCCCGATTCCAGCAGCTTGAGGAGCCCTAGCAACTTCGACATTCCCTCTTGCGTCGATATGCCGATATGCTCATCAACACAAGCACCTCCTTAACCATCGTTCCCCCCACCACTCTGTCAGCACTGGCACAGCCACCTTTTGGAGAACACCAAATGAGCAATCGGTAATTTTCACTGAAATACCTGATAAGTCGTTTCACACACGGGAGAACGTAGCATGTATGCCCCACATGTACAGTGAGGGTCAGTCATCTCACCAAAACCACTCGTCAGCGACTCATGTTGCGACAGATGCTACCTTTTCTTTTTCTTGCGGGTATAATCTCGGCGTCTTTCATTTCCACGGATCGCAAGGTCATTGCACCCAGGAAGCGCATATCTTCCCCTTTGCCAATAGCTTTAGTACCCAATTTGCAATGACTTCCACTCAAAGATAATGGTATTTCCCCGTTGGTACAAATTTTGGGAGAGTATACTCCTTAGTTAAACGCTTATTAGAAGCATAGGCCGTACACCTCATCACAATGACGAGATACACCTGAATCCATATTACTAGCACCCAGGTTAAGCAATAAAACCACATGGAAACCTCCCCATTGAGCAAAGACCTAAAATATCAGTGAAGTCGATATATCGATGTTCAGAAAAAGTGGGTATAGTTGTAAATCCTAAGTGATTCATATTCTACTGCTTATTCTATCAGGATAGCAGAGCGGTTGATCAAATATCTAAAACCATTGACTGCACGAGTAAAACTCTGTGGCTTCAATTACCTCTCCTATTATTTATTTATCCATGACTCTTCCCAGGTCATGGCACTGAAATGAGGGGTATGCCAAGGCGATTTGTGCCACGCGTGACCTGGGAAGGGATAGCAGTTCTATTTTTCCACTTCACCATAATATCGATACACCGACCTCCATTTTGCCTCAAAAGTATGGCGTTCTCCCTCAGTGAAAATCAGCTGCTCCACCTTCCACAGATTGGCTTTTCAGGATATCAGCTTGCTCCTGCGGAAGCTTCATTGATCTACAGTCAAGCTATGTGCTGGATACGGTAAGGATACAATATCAGGATAACGCAGGGACTATATTCAACGCGTAGAAATTGATGAGATCGTTGCTGTTGTGGCTACCCTACAGAAATTTAACAGTAAGGTGCCAATGAACACTGTAGCTTGAATGTCCGATGTTAGGGAGTCGCAAAGTAGTAGGTAAAGAACTAGAGAAGAAACCAGAGACAATCTTCACCTCTGCTCAACAGCTTTTTGACCTAGCACAACATCCATTGAAATCATTCTTCTCATTCTGCTGGCTGATATCATACGTATGAGTCTTAGCGTTGCAAGGTGGTATGGACTGAGAAGAAACAACCCTTATCTCTCGCCCAGACTTGAGGACTTGTAGCACGTCGACCACTTCATCCTTTTCCGCTTGGCTAGGTTCGTTGTCAACCTGTCTCTTGGTGAGGACCTCTTGGATTTCCAGACGCCTAATGTTGCGGATACAAAGAAGAGCTTGAATTTCGAAACATTGCGCCAGTGGTTCATGGGTCGTCGGATGCCATGTGCCATAATATTTTTTGAGATTATGATCTATGTACAGCTTTAATCTCCAAAGATTAGGCATTCCATTAAGTATCGCAGCTGCTTGTATGAATTCTGCTTCGAATCTGCGTTTGAAGATCGACGGATCCCATGCTATCTGGTACAATGTAACGTTACCGATCATGTCCTCTAGTGGAGATCGGGTGATTGGGTTTTTGCAATAATCGTTGTATGCGTACGTGTACTGAGCTACCAAAGCAGATGCTCTTGCGAATTCCACGAAATCGATCAGTTCCCTCGGCGTTGTGAAGAGAAAGTTGGTATACTTATAGTACACACACATAGCCTCTTGAGAAACAAACTTGGAAACGGTAAACAGCTGGTGAACCTCCGCTTCGATAGTGCGTTCGTGAGAGTAATGTTGCCCATATGCCGGATAGTTGCAAGCTGGAATGTTGACATCGTATAGGCGATCTGGTACTACAACGCGGTGCACATAATAAACGTCTGGATACTGTGTATTGTCGGACCAGCTCGTGTTGTGTGACTCAGGATTGATGTGATTAGGCGAAACAAGTACGATCTTGTAGATTATGTCTCGAATTTCCTTCGGGAGTTTGAGAAATTGGAAGGGGTGGGTAGCAATATGATGTTCATATTCAACGATGGCTTCCATAGAGTCAATGTCAAACGACTCGTCGCTTGTCAAGATCCCTGGAATGCATTATTGATGGTCTCATGCACAAGAAAGGCCTGAATGCTTACACTCAAACCAAGTCAGCCAAGGAGTCTCCTCCAGAACTTCGACTGGTTCGACCTCAGGTGACTCATCGCTAAGCCAACCTTCGTTACCCCATAGTGCTGGAACAAGTCATTGATTGTTTCATGGGGGTAGGCCGGAAAGCTTACATTCAGCCATATCAAATTTTGAATGCCGCTTCAAAGCTTCGACGTTCTACTGTACCGAACGGCCTCAGATTGACAGTTATGGGAGTGTCCAAGTGTGGCCGAGTGATGGAATCGCACTTTGGAGTCGATTAGCAAGTTGACTCATATTAAGTGAACAGCTTGGCTGACCGCAATGTTTGGTGCGTACTTCAAGTCCAGAACACCGAGGCGTGTCGAAAGTTGCCAGCCGTTTTGCAGATTGCAATGATGTGGAAGTGATGGGAAGTGCAAGCTTAAGGATCGATTCGGAAAATGTCAAGTGAATTAGTGTTGTGCTTATCTCATTGCAATATCGCTTCTGAGTCAATTTAAGCAAATCCCACAAAGGTAGGTTGATGAGCGAGTACCAATTTGCAGTACTTACCTGATGACCATGCTCACTGCCAATCAAGAATCATGTCTTTGCGATACTGTCAAAAATAAAGTGAATCCTCAGGAGGTCGATATTAAAATTGGTTTAGGTGAGCTCTGATTATATCGTGATGCAACACAGCTGGAACAAAATCGTCTAGATCCTATTGTTGCTAGCCAATGGCGTTGAATTGCGCGTCGATATTAAGACTGCTTCCCAAGGCTAGTAGATTCGTGCAATTGTGGTCGGAGACGATGGAAGAGATTGGTCGGTAGGTCGATATTACGACTGGATTAGATAAGCAGGGATCTTACTACAGTGTATTACAGCTGGAGACTGATAACTAACCCTTTCGATACCATTCCACGGGAGCATCCGACGGTAAGGCAAGTCGAAAGTAGAATTACGGTTGTAAATTAACAAATGCGTGATTTGGCATTCAAGTATCAAACCTTTGAGCCGATACCGAAAGACAATGCAAAGGTTCCTTGGCTTTTCTAATTAATAGAAGGTTTGTAGCCGGCACCGCGTATAGGTGGAACTCAAGCCGGCCAGTGATGCGTGTCTTCAAAAGGTTGAGATCGTGAATAGTCGCGTCAGACCATGACGTCCTCCTTTATAGGGATAGAAGATCAATACACTGAGTCGTGCCGCAAGTGCTCGTTTTATCATACCAACTGTATCGCATGCGTAAGATACAATGCCAGATTGGATGACCTGTCAGAAACGCGAAGAATCCAGTCCCGGGGGAGAAAATGTGATAGTGCAGAGCAGGTCGAAAGTCTCCGTGGTAAAGCACTGGTTATCAATTGTAGAGAAAGTGCAACTCGTCAAAATTTTTCCGTACAGATTGAGCTTCCTCCCCGCAAACAATTGAAGGTATTGGCCGACGTCTTCATTATGGTTCTGCGGTGGTGCTACAGCGTTCCTCGTACTCTTATGACTTGGCTCGACCGGCTTGGTGGCGGCTGTCGGTTGACCAGGCATGTATGACAGTATCGCTGCGTACTTTCGTTGTATCCATTGAAGTTGATCGTCGAATGCTAGTCCTGGTAATGTCTGTGTTTTATTAGTTGAGGCTAGGTGGGTTATCGATACTGGAGCGTTGGGTGATGCTACCCCTCCCGTCACCACGGCAATGGCAGTTAGTTGCATTTGCATTCGGTCCGTCTGAATTCTACCCATCTGGACTTCGTGCTCGCTTCGCAATTTCTCAAGCTTGTAGGCCATACTATTGTTTTTCCATGACGGATTAGATGCTTTCCATTGCCTCCGCTTCTCTCTGCAGTGTGCAATCGGCATTGCTTTCGACCTGTGGTAGGTCAGCTGTAATCTTACAACAGTGCCAGTCAGTGAGTTGTGCATGTGATTTCCGGACGCAAGCATTAAGCTTTCAAATGCAGGGAGCAATCGAACTGCAGATAGAGGACTATGAGAGCCATTCCGGAGAACCTAGATCTGCTCGACTAGAGGGTGCTAATAGAGAATGGAAGGAATTCCAAGCCAAAACATCAAGGATGTAGTATGGGAAAGGTTCAAATTGCAGACGAAAGACTCCGAGGGTCATCACGGTAGATCTTGATCTGCTCGGCTAGGAAATGATGAAGACATGAGGGAATGGCTAGATTAGACGAACGAGATGAGCACTGATAGATCAACTCACCGCTCAAAGTTTGCCAACCCGTCCAAGATGCGTCTTGGGACTCAGCAACGCTGTCGTGCAGAGCGAATGTGGGATAAACTAAGGTTGAAAGAGAGTGAAAGTCCCTGTCTCGCATTGATTGGTCCCAAGTTGGGAAGGTACGACTCGAGGTCGCGACTTCCTCTTTCCTACATCATCAAAGATTTCTCATCTTCTTACACAAAAACAATCTCGCCGCCAAGGGACTTTGTAGTATACTCAGTCGCTGGAGACTAATGTCAGGAATGGATGTAAGTCGTCTGAAGGCTGCTTTAGACGGTTGGTACACGTTGTATTTAATTGATCTTTGTTGATGCCAACGTAATGCGAGTCAACTGTAAAAGAACCACTAATATATCCTGGTGAAGATTGCATTCAGTAGACGCTCAAATAAATAGATATCTTCAAGCCATCTAGAGAATATTTTGAAACGCCTGTACCCGATGAGATTGATACTTCCCGTAGCTTCATCGCTTTGCCAGCCATGTAAAGCGCACCTTGTACTCACATAACAAGCCTTAGCAGATAGCAAAGTCGTATCCATAGCATCGACCTGTCGAGATGCCGGACCTCCAGGCTCCCTTACTCAGGCACGGGGCGTTTTGATGATATCAAGTTCTTTGAGGAAGTTGTCTACATCAGTCTGCTCAACACTACCCTTTTCACGATAGACCCTTTGACCAATTTCACGAATATCCAAGGTTCGAATGCCTCGTAAAGTCAGCAGAGCCTGGATTGCGTTGGTTTCCTGGATTCGACGAGGCACCCAAGTCCAACCCGTTCGTGAATCATGCTGATACGGAATGTACAGCACCAGATGTCGAAGGCTTGGAAATTGTTTGAGCGACTCAACTCTCTGGGCATCGTCTAAGTCATCGCCATAAATCTCCAGGATAATGGTACGGAGAAGTGACAGAATCCTACAAGAGCCTCTGTTGATGATTTTGAAGAAGTCCCATAGGTCCTCCGTGAAAGGAAATAGAAAGCGATTGCGATTATAGTATATCTCCATAGCCTCTTGGCCGATATCTTTGGACACCACGAACAGGGCCTGATACGCTGATTCGTTGGATCTCTCTGCGCTACAGCTCCCCATTGAGAGAAATGGCCATTCGCCGCTGTAGTAACGTGGCGGGAGATTTTGAGTCAATGCAGGACGTTGGATGAAGTATCTGCGCCCACGTCTAAATTCTGCCCTCGGGTTGATGTACCCTGGGTACACCATAACCATCCCGTAGATTCTGTCACGAATCTCACGGGGAAGCCGTTCAAATGAAGATTTTGTGCGTTCAGGCCGTGTATCCCCTGGCTGTTCCACCAAGTTTTTCAGGGGTTGATGATGATGTCCAAGGATTTCGTCTCCGGAAACAGGGAGCTTTGAGGGTGCCAGGTTGATGTCCATTGAGTCGAGGACTATGGCCACGGGGCCAAAACCCCTCGAGCCCGTTGAAACCCGGACACGCGTGTAGGAAATTGAGGTAAATTATTGGCTCACCACATCTGCGTATGGAAACTCGAGGTGGTATTGATGCGAAAAGGATGGATTTTCAAAGCATTCCACCAGCAGAGAGCAGTACTACTGATACCAGCCATCAAGAAGAATTTTGAAAGGGGATGGAATGAAAAGACGTGTGACGGGTTGTTTATCGTGATAAGCGCGCTATTGTTGAGGTCGAAAAAAATCCAATTGCCATTTGTTAGTCGGCTCAACATATGGAAGTAATCGACAAATGTTAAAGGATATCCCCTTTCTATCTCTCAATACGCACTGTTAGTGCCCTTGATGAAGTACCTTAGTTGATCACAATCTGATGATATCCTTCCAATTGATAGGCAATTGGTTTCAGAAATTGTCACGGCACTTGTAGACTCGCATTCACATTTTTTGCATTACTTGACACAGATAAAAGCTTGATATTGTCGCTAATTGTTCGATGAACGGTTTTTAGAATGCTCACACCACCAGTAACACATGGAATATTTGACTTCAAGCTTGCAAATATGCAAAGATATTTAGTTTGAAATAATCAAATTCATTCATTAGCGTGACTATGGCATGATGCTTGATCCTGTCATGAGCGTGAGATCTGGTAGGTACATAGAGGCCGCTTGGCAGCACTACCCAAGAGCGACTCTCATCTGGTCAATGTAGATGTGTACCATGTGGATCTCACAAGAGGCACGAGTCATCATACTTGACCGAATATATACGCCTTGCTTCACCGGTCCTCAGGCATATCTGCGGCAATCTCCCTAAAGAATGAAGCAACCTCCGGTTTCTCCACATCGTAGAAAACAGTGGCTTTGCTTGGTCGATCAAGACGTCCAACTCGATTAAGTGCGGATACATAGTCAAGTATGTTGAGCGGAGGGTCGAAGAGGATGACGTGAGTTGCAGTTTGCGGATCAAAGCTGTAACCGAGTAGCGCAAAGGTTGCGATCATCATACGCGTTCTACCGGCTTGGAAGGATGTCATGAACTGCTCTCGTTCTGCTTGGCTTCGTCCCTCATGCATACCACACACGACAGGCCCGCAATTCCGACGAATATATTCCACCATGTCATTGATTCGATGTTTGGTATTCACGAGCACAAGGAAATTGTCGTTGGGGTTCGATTCAAAGATTTGTCGAAATCTCTTCATCCGTGCTTTGCCGTAAGGACCAGGGTCGTGCGTAATTTTGACTCGATAGGGCGCTTCGTAGACTATCTTGTCCACAAAGACATGGTTGATATACGCTGATGGCTGGATGAGGTATTTCTCGCTTATCTTCGTCGCATCTTCCGAAGGTACGGCAGATGCGAAAAACCACTTCTTGTACCGAGATTGGCTTGGAGCATATGCTAAAATAGCATCAAGTTGTGCGTCCCATTGTGGTCGAAGGAGAACATGACTCTCTTCAAAGACCAGTAATCGTAATTCACTTAGAGAGAAATCATTCGTGTCCCTCAACAAAGATAGCAGACGACCTAGATTGTTAACAGTGAGTCCTTCTACGGTTTGGGTCAAACGAAGGATCATACCTGGAGTCGCGATTAGGATTTCACAGCAACCGCGAAGCATCTCGCACTGTGACTCCCAATTACCCTCGCCTCCATAGACAGCTTCAGGGTCAATCAGCATGATTTGAGCGAGGCGCCATGCAAGCTTTTGAATCTGAATCGCAACCTCCCGGGAGTGTGTTAATATCAGAACCTTTGGCTGGTCATACCAAGTGAAGATACCATTTGACATCGACTGGAGAATAGCGGCCAGATAAGCAATGGTTCTACCTGAGCCTGGAGGGGACAAGGCAACTAGATCATCGAAAGAGTACGGATTCGGGCGACGTCCGCCTTTCGAAGACTTCGCTATTTTCAAGGTGCGTCCCATCACAGAATCCTGGACCTCGGTGAAATTGGTGACACCACAATTTCGCAAATTGTCTTCGAGCCTTTTCGTGAGCCGGAGCTGTTTTACAGAGTATTCTCGAGCCGATGCTGACTTCTTCGCTACGATATTAGGCAGCGAAGTAGTTGCACTGGTGACATCGGGATTTCCCTTGGCACCTAGCAATCCGGAAGGAGATTTCGAGTCTTTGGCTGTGGTGTCTTGGACGCTGGCATTGTTCAAGCTTGGAGGAGTTTTCGACGACCCGGTATCAGGGTTGACCATTTGTTGAAGAAAATTCGTGGGAGGAGCCGCCGACGACCCGATATTAGGGGTTGCCGGTGGTATAAGAGAGGCCATTCGATGATGCAGCAGCGAGGACGACCCGATATTAGGGGTCACCGACTCTGGACCAAGTCGCATCGTGGTGACTGGCTGTGAGTCTCTATTCTCTATCCAAGATCCCTCAAGCACAAACTGGCCATCACTCTGAGTAACAATCAGACGGCCATGCCAGACGTTCGCTGCAGACTGTTGGTGGACACCGCTGTCGGATGATATACGATAGTGATCCTCAAAGGTTATTCTAAAGCACCAACTATGAGCACTGGAGCATCACGCTGCTGAAGGACAACATACCCAGAGCAGTCAAGTCTTCCGTACAGAATATCTGCAGCGAGCTTGCGGAATGGTTTTTGAAGGACTGCATTCGTGTCTTCATTCGCCGTACGGACATTCGCGGATGAGTCTTCAGCAGCCAGTGGCTTTTTTAGCTCGCCAGGCTTGTTCATGGTTCGTTTATTAGACCGTGATGTCTAACAAAGAGCTGAATTCGTTCTGATCGATGAGGGCAGCGAGTTACACTACAGCTGTCATGACACTAACTTTGAGGCATTTCAGATGTGTGGTGTAAGGGAGATGTAAATAGGCTTGTTCTTGCTACTTAAGTTCAGTGAGGTTCTTCACGACGTAAATGACATGATCTTACCTAGATGGATGACTTACTAATCCGGCAAGTGAGGTTTCGACAATGTGAGGGTTATAGGGGAAAACTGCAGCTCCCTCGATGGTTATCGGTGAATCAAGTCAGCTAGATCAAGCCGTTCTCATACAACAGGTCGAATGGGTTGCTACTCGGTGTTTTGATAGGGCACGTAGACGAACCCAGGAGGAAGAAAAAGAAAAACAGAAAGCACGGAAGATATTTTTTTATTGACATCTTGGTGTGGGACTGGCGTTATGTGATGCATCTAGTGAAGGAAGTCGAATGTTGTGGATTAATGATGGAAAAGTCATCACAATACCATATGTATTCTACTGCTGATTCCAAGTCGGAGGAAAGCTTCATTCACTCTTCCAGGAAACGCTGTCGACCTCATCGTTACCTGGATCTCTACGCGCCGATTCCACACAACTCCATCATTATGCTCTTGCTGCCCAGTAGCCTTTCTCTCGTTCATGTGATCATGATATCCCTGACACCATGTCTCCTTGAACACTCCGCACCCTGGACCCGGAATTTGCAGGAGTGATTGCTGTCCGGTCGATCAAGATTGACATAAGGGTTCCATAAAGAGTATTGAAGCGTCAGCGTTCTGTGACAGTAGGTCGCGATATTACTTACATGCCCTGATGGGATCTGGTAGAGGTAAAAATGCTAAGTTGGGAATGCTTTCCTACACAACGTAAAAAAAGAGAGGAATTCAAACATGATTGTATCTGGGACATGCCAGCAGATCTGAGGGGGGAGAACAAGCTGTTTAGTGGCGTTGTTCGTATGTTTAGCTTTTTCGCAACTTTTTGAGAATGCTGGCGGAGCAATTATAACATCGGTCCTATCATCCTTCTGTACCTTCTCGCGATTGAGGATCCGCTTAGTCAATCTTCCAATATTAATTGTCGTGAGCAAACCAATATGTTGCGTCTCCTCTCCAGAGCCCATAATATCCCAATGGAGATTTCTCTTCCCCTAACTCGAACCCGCATTCCTCAATTTGAGCGTACAATCGTCACGCCGCCTCTAAAACCCTTGTCTCTGGGCGTGCGCAAATCAGGTGGCATTTGGGCCAATCTACACTCGTCTTTGGCTGGGTTCTGTTAGAACAGATACCGGGTTTATCTATTCCGCATTCCCCATGGTATTTCATGATTTGGCTCGAGTTGTTGCCTGGGACATGAAGATTCTTTTCCCCAAGGTTATATGCCACAAATTTCAGGATGAGTGGGTGAATCTTGATAGTCGAAGGTTCGTAATCGTGAGTGAATTCAATGACATGGCTGACCGTATTTTCCACGCTTGCACCTTGTGGATACTCCAAGCGAATGCCGCTCATGATCTGATCTCTGAAGTACGCGCTCCGCCGAAGCTGTAGATCGATCCTCTTTCCTGGCAAGCAATCGTTCAGAGGATGAGGATTACGGAACTCTCGTCCCTTGTGACGGTATGGGGAAAGGATCTTGATGTAGATGAGCAATTTTTGTATTCTTCTACATGTTGAGTTTCCGAGACCCACGATGTTCCCACCCTATGTGACAGCTGTAAAGGCAGTTCTGAGAATTTGTCAAACGTAACCTGTCGAAGTTTAAAAAACCTGCTGAGAACATCCGTTTTGGTGAGGACAGACTTTCTGATGCCAAAAAGCTTGTGGGAAATGATGGAGTAAACATTCTTTTGGATGGGGATGGCCAAAAGATTACACATGATGTGACAGACTGTTTCGATGCAAGGTCGATATTGGTACTTCAGGTGCGTAGTCGTTAAACTTGGACTTGTCGTCTTAACCTCGACCTTTAAATCGTCAACCAAGGCGCGTTACGTTGATTCGCACTTCGTGATATGTATGGTAGCCATAACAAGGTAATGCCCGCCGATCTACGTTGTACCAGGCGTATACTAGGCAGATGGACGCATCGCACTGAATAAATAAATGAATGGCGCGTCAAAGCTACTCGCTAAACGTTTCAAGGCAACTTGAGACATCAATTCAGCATGCTGGTTTTCATGTCAACTACATAATCGCTCTCATCACTTACTCATACATTGTGCCATTATGTCTTCATACTACCATCCCGCATCATTGTCATACCTTGCTGCTGACAGGCCTGGGGGAAGCAAGCCTCCATCAACCACGCCAGCAGCTGTCGTCTAAAAGCACACAGTTCAAAGTAGACCAATCACATCACCACGGTCAAGACGAGCAACCTCAAGCCCAAGAACGTTCACAATGGACAGTCCGGCGACAAGCTCACACTCCCCCTTTGTATAAATCCCGCTGATCACCAGACAGAATCTAATCGCATATATACGCCTACACCCAAATAGCCCAACCACGATCTGGAATAGCGTTACGCAGACCCTTGTCACCGTTCCCCTACAACAGAATATCGATGCTACACGATCCGAAGACGACGTCGAATTTACACGCATATTCTTTCGTCGTTGGGCAATTCTGTACCAGAGCACGATGCTAGCGCAAGGAATCGACGCCACATCAGTTTGACGAGTGAGATTCTGGCAAGGCAGGCTGGCCTGTCTAGGGAAGAGAGAAATGTTGTTGACTCGCGATGTGCGTGGAGGCTAGATATCTGGGGGAAGTTCATTGCCGATCTCTACCGAAGTGGATGGAAGGCTAGAGTCGTTGCGGTGAATTGTTATCCAGTTTTGAGGGGCGTGCTACTACATCTAGGATTTAGAGAAGCAGCTATGTGAATCATACTGATTCAATGGGTCGGGAAGCACGCGTTTCATATTCACGGAAGTGATCGACAGCTGAATTGCAAGTATCATAGTCATTGGAGTATCTACCTTGCTCAGAGGTTTTGATTGATTGACCCTATCTTGGCCGTGTGTCGCTTGTTCATTTCCTTGCAATCCATCAAGCAGCCCCCTGACTCACACCTCACCCGAGGCAAGATCTGCTCCCACGGCTTTCAGAATGTCCATCTCTTCTTGCTTACTTGGATCGTAAAATACAGTAGCGTTCGTCTCTTGGCCATAATGCCCCACGCTTGCAATCGCAGACACAAATTCGTCTACCGTGTGAGGCAGAGCAAAGAGCACGAGGTGTGTATTTACAGGTAAACTGGCCCCGTATCCAAGTAGAGCATAGGTACCAAGCATAACACGCTTATTGCCATCGCGGAATAGTGACATCAAGCTCTCCCGCTTGATTTGAGGGAGGTTGCTGTAAATACCTCCGACGATCTCACCAAATTGCTTGCGCAGTATACGCTCCATGGTTTTGATGACGCTTTTGGCGCGGACAAGTACGAGAAACACGTTGCTTGGATTTGACTCAATAACCTCACAGAGCTTTTGTCGGCGCTTGGTGCTGCTGTCGTACGTGATTCTGACATTTTCCGGTATTTCGAACGCTTTATCGTCGATGTATACCGGCGCGAAACAGAGAGGCAGTTGACCCTTGAAGTAGAGATCATATAATTTTCTCATATCCTCATCAGTCATTGTGGATGCAAAAACCCAGTAGGCAGTGTGTGGTGGAATGCTTGCAACAATTCTGCCCATCTCGTCATCCCGTCCAGGTGCTAGCAGTACATGTGCCTCATCGATGATTGCGTACTGCAGATTCTCCAAGCTTACAAACCGGTCACGTAGTAGATGGAGAAGACGACCTGATATTTTTAGTGTCACTTTGCGAGGGACATCTGGTGCAAGGAGCGCACCTGGTGTTGCAACGAGTATATCGCTTCCTTGGGAAAACATTCCGCACTGGACTTTGATATCACAGCCTCCATACACGACGCGTACTTTGATACCTGTATTCTTGGCTAGGCGTGTAGCGGTGATGTATGTTTGGTTAGCTACCTCACGAGTGTGGGTCACGATCAGGATCTTGGGGTGTCCGCAGACATGTTGGTGTTCATTTTCAGTCGATGCAGGGGGACACGCTTCGCTTGGCTGCCCTGGAGCTGACAATTTCTGGATTCCTGATACAAGGTACGCAATGGTTTTACCACCACCCGGCGGAGATATCGCTGCCACATGACATGATGGTGGAGGTTCCGCTCTCTTACCCAGAAGCGCCGGAATGAGTACCTTTTGGACCTTTGTAAGATAAGTGATATGATTATCTTTGAGGTTGGTCTTGAGCACATGAGAAATTTCATTCTCTGGTTGTTTCTTAATGTTATATGCGCGAGCCCAGCCGTGTTTCTTTCCAGGACCTTTAGGAGGGAATGAAATTGGCTCCGAGGTACCAAATTCAGTGGTCAGGCATACATATTGACGAGAAAGAGGCACCAGCCCATTGTTTGAGTCATTTACATCAAGTGGTTTAGACGGCCCTTGTGAGTCCATGATTCAACTGAAAACATATCATGAGAATCAGTATGTTGATTATTCAGATTCTGAAAGTTCCTACCTATTTTGACGAGTCCGCTCACCAGTTGCTAATACAGCCTTTAATATTTGGGTGGGCGTCTCACGCGTCAGCCTAGCACTAGAAATATGACGGAAGGCAACAGGTTAGTTTGTGCGAGCTGGGATACCCATAAGGGAGTCACTACTTACTGGGCTTAACTGCGCAGTAGAGTGCGATAATTTGGTAATGTGAGTGTTTTGAAGAAAGAGGTTGACATGCCCGCACCCTTAGCAAGAGATTAAATTGATGGATTTGAGTGAAAATTGTGTTCAATCCAGAACTGTGTTGACGAAGTAGCAGAAATAACTGTGATGTGTATGACGGTATCTATTGACTACAGTGTGAAACCAGGTATCGCTGTGACGAAGATCGCGTGTGGTAGACTCCCGGTGTCGAACACGACGCAAAGGAAAAAAAACAATTCCTTCCAATTGCTAAGCATTGTTCTCTTCCCTCAAAGGTAGAAGGATGTTGGAGGGCCAGAGAACTTTGCTTTTCAAGTGATAGGCATTGATTTTAGCCTTACGGATTGACATAGTCGATCAAAGTTGGAGAAGGATCTTTTCCACATGGCAAGCATTCCTCTACGCCACCAAATATTGCTAGATGATTAGTATAATGGAGCTGAGAATTCAATGGATCATTGGACTGGACTTGTATAGGCGGAAAAGTGTTCCAGAAGCCACCATACTAATGAAGATCCATCATCCATGTGACAGTAAGCAAGATGAACCGGGTGTGGTCAGCAAGAGGATTGCTTAGGTCCTCGGGTGCGTCCTCCCACACGATAACGTATCAATTGCGCTTGCTATGGATCAATGCACATATTAATTGAGTCGATGGACGGACTTCAATGCGAGTAGACCTAAACTTAGACGTATTCCGAAGGAACATGTCGCCAGCTTATCAGACTGCTTTGATTCGGTCAATCCTCCAAATGTAGAGACCGCTTTGAGTAGCAGGGTAATTGGGTGGCGGTAGCGGACCGCGTAAAGGAATTTCAGAAATGAATTCGGGGTGGAACAGATAGAAGACATCTTGGAAGAAGAGGCGACTCTCGTGATTGTATATCAGAGTTTGACTTCAGTATTGAGTCAGATAGAGGAGKTTTCTTGGAACGCAAACAGCTCTTGTCGCAATCAGATAGAAGTCATTGCTGAGAAATTGCTGGAGTTTGATTTCAGGTGTGGTCGTGCGGAATTGTCAATAGAAGTGGACGACTCTCGCAATTCCAGTCCCCAGTATTGAAATCTTGAAGAGTCTTAGATGGAAAAGAGTATTCGGCATTCGCTTCCTCGCGAGCGGGATATTGACGATAGTGAACTGATAAACTCGAGGCGAAGTAAGAAATTGACGACTTCCATGGATCTGGCCCTGCACATTGAAATATTGAAGAGTCTTGGGTGTAAAGGCAGATCCGGCGTTCACTTCGTAGCAGCTAAGAAGTTGACGATTGTGACTTGTCGGATCCGAGGCGTGATGAAAAGAATAACGACTCTCGTGATCGCAACCCCGCATACTGAGATCTTGAGGAATCTTGGCTGAGTAGACAGGTTCGGCGCTTACTTCGTGGCGGGTAAGATGTTGACGAAAGTGGGTTTTTGAACCTGAGGCGTGACTGAAACTTGACTGGATCGCACCCCCGGCCGCTGGCATAAAGCCAGCGACCGGTGGTGCGCAGCTTTCTGGGTGATCGATGGCTATGATAAAGACTGAGTGACTACTGATGGATTTAGCATCGGACCCAGATGATAAAGCTTCGTCCAAACAACTTCTTGGCTGCTAGAGCATTGGCGAGGATTGTAAAGTCTTGTGTCTTGCGTGCCAGTCTTAGTAGTGAGTAAGGTACACGACATCGAACAAAGAGCGTATATTGAATGATTAGGTAGGTGTAAATGCATGTAAGTAAAATGATATGGTGGAAAGATACAATAGCTGCCCCGCCAAATGATGTCCAAGCTTTGTCTATACCTCAAATGGAAGGACTTTATCCCGTCCTTTTGCTTGATTTCGACCTGAGCTTTGTCCACGAATGCTCTGATTTTTCTTAGATCTTCGTAAATGGGATGTGTTTGCGTTCACAATCTATGTTCCGACTTTAATCCACTGTCACTGACGAAAGAGTCCGTAGTATTCGACCACGTCAACACAGGTATTGCCTCACGGGCATTGCTGCGCTCAAACTTTCAAACACCAGCTTTTGAATGACTATGTGGGACAACGTTTCACGTGATCCGGTCCGCGCGTTTTTCAAGTCATGAAATGACTTGATTTTGATGTGAAGTGAAGCATGCTGAAAACTATATACGATGTAGCTAAGAAATGTCCACTCCATCTTCCCTCAAGAACATGATATCCTCCATTCCGCACTAGTCGCAAAAGACAGTGATTCTGTCCAGTCGAGCGTGTAGTCCATCACATCCCATTTCGATCGCGGACTTGGTGATAGTGTGGGTTTCTCCCACTGCAGCGGAAATATATCGGTTGAACGTGAACCTCCTGGCCTCCTGCATCCATGTTTCTATTTTTGAGACTTCAGGTAGACCGATGCCAAATCTAAGGAGCTTGAATGTTGCAATCGGCATGCGTCATTTACCAGCGTAAAATAACGCAGGAAGGGTTTTATGGGGCCTCTACTATAGCATTCATAAATGTCAGGAATTCGCACCAACACAGTGCTATCTTCGTTGAATCATACTCATTCCTGTCCGAACCATCTACTAGCTCTCAGAGGAGCATCCGAAACGCAGATGCTACTGCTATACAAGCAGTAATCTGCAGGATCACTCGCTTCTCTTCGAAATTTCTTCCATCTATATAGGTCGAAGTCAATTTCTGGGACTTGGACAGACGAAAAACTATTTTACATTTCGTCCGCCTCAGACTAAGAAAGTAAGGAGATTGGCAAGTTTATTTACTGATAAAAACAATGGCGGCGAGAGAGTCGTGGCGTCGAAAGTAATTTAAGATTATTTGGAATAGTAGGATAGATTGGATAAAATGGTACTGAAGCGTGACGAGTCTAGTGAAGGTGATATTGAATCCTCGATTTCTGCTCGGCGGCATCTGTCGTGAATACTATATATACCATGTCCACATACGTTACATATGAAGTCTGCACGGTGATTTTTTTAAGTAAGAGAATCTCTAAGCTTTCGAAAGTCTGATGAGATGATCGATCTGACGTCCTGTTTCTCCCAGCTGCCCTCCGATGTAAGAAAGCTTGCAGAAGATGATAGACCATAGTATGTGATTGTAACGATCGGAAGAGCTGAGAAGAAAAATACATGTTAAGGATCAGTGTAAAGCTTTATCTATATAAACATTGGAGAAGTTTTAGTATGACAAATCTGATAGTAAGACGTCAGCACTCACTCCGGTGGCCTTTTCTGTTGCTAGAATCCATACGTATTCATCAGACTACAAGATACCCATAATCGGAATGACCAGGTCACCACATAGGCTGCGGCTTCGTCGACCCTGTACCAAATCGCCGTTGTGGTAATGATAAGTATCTTGTGGCGGGTCCACGCTTCTGTCATATTGAAGAAAAGGGGAGGGTTACCATCGTACACCAGCGAACCGCAGCGATGTGGTCCGTTTCGTCATTTATTCGGATTTCGATTTGAGTTCCGTTCTCTAGTCTCTCAAGCTCTTCTGTAGTGAGCATGTTGACGCCCTGGATTTGACAGAATCTGCGCGTGAGAGAATCACGGCGAGTTATGTGGTAAGCGACATATGCCACATAGACTAGTCGTATACCGTATACTAGGTTGGGGTCCATAGCGGAGTTGGAATCCTAAGCCTTCTTGGAGCAGCTTCACCCGTTGAGACATTGGGCGATGTTCACGAACCATCTTCAGAGTCGATGATGATTGATAGACCCAGCGAACAGAAATCAGCTTTCGATTGAGATAAAGGAAGTCCACCATGCTACTAGCTCCTTGGGTAATCTTGTGGCAATGATTACCGCTTGCGCCTTCACGTACCTGAATGGTATAGTGTTGTTGGATGAAAATGTGGAATTATACGATGAAAATTTCGGCTAGTGGCTTCACCTGCTCAAGCAAGATCATCAGCGTTGTCCGGTGTACAGTGAATGTTGTTGAGAAAATGGATGCTGCTGGACTCAGCAAAAGTCAGCGCCCTCCGCCCACCAGAGTCATAGCCAAAGCCAAACTCAGTCAGCAAAGCCATCAATACAACTCGACGTACCGTTGCTTCAGCTACCTATGATCACTGCCGCGTGCTAGGTCTTGAAGCTGAGTTGCGGTGTCGATGGCGTTTAGGAAAAGGCAGCACCACCGCACAAATCTGTCCATATTTCACCGACCTCGTGTCTCGATGACCCCGAAGGACATCCAGCGGCTTGACGGACAGGTCTTCGCAAACCGGTTCGAATCCTCCTAGCAGTATATATAAACATCAAACCGAACAATGAAAGTTTCGGTCGGAGATCATAATGATCTTTCACTGGGCTCCGTAAGTAAATGCACTTTTCTCCGCATCGGTCATAAACGAATGCAATTCGATTGGCCAATATCGTAGTCGGATAGATAGACCTGAAGACGCCTTCGTTTGCCTTGACTCCGTGAACTGTAGTGCTTGAGCTGCAAGCGGTTTTTTGGAGTTTTCGATAAAGCACTGGACTTGAGCTACGAAGGTAGAAAGATCGACTGACACCGGGCTGGGCTGTATTGTCTTTATAATAATCGGAGCCATTTTGCCGCGTCATGTGATCTGATCGCAGCGTTCTTCAACGCTTCCCGCTTTTTATTCTCATACATTGGACCAAGGAGACCACAAAACAGCTCTCCAGCAACGCGCAAAAAGGAGAGTCTGATGATAGCCTCCGTAGGCTCTTCCTTCGGCGTGGCATGGACATCCTAGTAAGACTGCGGATATGTTTCCATGTTGAAAATGCCTGAATAAACGTTCTTCAGCGTTGCCGAGCTCGAAATGGTTGTCGTCGCCAAAGACAAGTTCCCAGAGGGTCGTCAGTGGTGGCATCAGCTTGGCCATATTGTCTCCAGTGGTCCCCAAGTGACCAGACCCTCCAATCCACTGATTCTCTTTCGCATCCCCTTTTCAGCTCGATTGCTGTCTTGCTGCTGCCGCTGTCGCAATTCGTGCTTGAGATCTCGAACCCGCTGTCGCTTAAGTTCAAGCGCAATGGGAAAAGCACCAGGTCCTTCAGTAGCCCCCACTTCATCGGAGATGTCCTTTAAGATCTCCAACGCCTGGTCCAGCCCCAGAAGGTTCCGGGAAAGGTCTACTCGGTGTCTCAGCCTTGACCACGCTCAGCATCCGTAGCAACTCCACGAGCCGGATTGAATGTAAAAAACGAATGTCGCTTTGAGTCGTCTGAAGAACGTGGAACGGCAGAATTGGCAACTCGGTTGTGGAGAAAGTGGAATCGCTACCTCGATTCCACAATTCCAATCCCTACAGGGATTTTCAACAGCCGATAACTCCTCCGGCTTGCCAGATGCTGGGGTAAAGATGAATGAAAGAGAGGTTATTGAAAGAGCGCAAAGATGCCACAGAAGAAAGAATTGAAAGACTAGTATACGAAAGATATAGACCACGACCGGCAGGAAAAAGAAAAGGGAAAAGAAAAAGAGATACCTGTATATAATGGCATAGAAATAGATGTCGAATGGCTGAGGACATGGAACATTATACAGATACAGTAATGGAAGAAATGAAAATCCCGAGAAAAAGGATGTTAAAGGCATATATATACAAATACAAAAGTACACGAGTATCGAAGAAAAGTATTGATAAGAGAGATGTCTGGCAGTCAAAAGACAGAAAGTTGTAATGGAGAAAGAAAGAAAGAGAGAGGCAGAGCTAGGTATTATATACCTGAGATCCCACGCTAATGAATTTCCAAAGTGGATCCAATTGCAATTCACAATTTTGTGTAGAGCAAAATGCAAGCCCGGTCTTACGAGAACCGTCAATATGAATCATGGCAGCAATAATGATACCTACAATTCACAGACCTGAAGAAGAGCATATCAAGTTCATCGGTTCGCGTATAGCACGAGGAAGGCTTAGATCGACAGAAAAAGTAATATAAATCTTCGGACGAAAGGTATAACATTTGTTCACGAACTAGGCGATGGGCAATTCCAATGGAAATACTCTTGTTTTTACGACTCTTAGCCGCGTATGAATGGACTAGAGGTACAATAGTAATTTGATCACTGTAGCATCAATAGCGCTGAACCTGAGAATGATCTCTGTTTCGACGAACGCAATAGAGGAATGGAACAAAGCCACAGAAGGAGGCTTTATTCATTCAAGTATGCAAGGACAGATGTACTAGCCCTGGATTGTGCCAGGAGGAAAATCACGAGCTCAGCTGTCAGAGTTGGAGCCGCTGGCTGCGTCGCTGACATGCCTATCGCTGACGTTCACAGCTAAGAAGCTCTTCGGTAATTTGACCCTGTGGATCGAAGTCAGCTTGAATCTAATCAAGATGGGTTGCCAGTACGGCTCACGTATTGAATTTCGCCCTCAAAGTCTCAATAACTTCCCTCCAATTTTGATGGGCGGTCAAACTCCTCCGAGGTGCGGCGCCTATTGAGTGCTTCGAGTCGAGATGAACATCCAGTGGATCAAAAGTATGACAGCCAGGCGTAATACTTATACGAATGCTGTATTTAAAGGTATCAGTGTCCTTATCTTCCGACTCATACAGCTCGAAGGTAATATGTGATAGATAGTCGAGCTCAGGAATGGCGTTGCGTTCGATTTTCGTCTTGATGCCACCCTCCAAGATACAATTGAGAAGGGTATATATATGCGATTCCTTCGTAAAGTACACAAACGACATTGCTTCCTCCGAGGCTTGTACCGCTTCCAGGTCCTGTACGATTTCCTTGAGAAGAGGCAGCGATGTCAGGAGGCCAATCTCGAGCTTTTCACTATCCGCAATCCCATACTCTTGTGGGCAGACGAAATCAAAGAGTACTTTGGCGTACTTGTAGAGCTCGCGTAGTTTCTCCAATCGCGGATCTTGCTTAGCCTTCGATTGACCACTGCCGACAAAGAGCTTAAAGTAGGATTCTTGGTAGGCTTCGTGCGAGAATGGCTGTGGTGATGGCGGGCTGACGACCGATTTACGTCGAAGGCCCATTCCCATCCGCTGAGCCAAGTTGCTCGATGACCTTTCATTACCACTCCCACCAAAGCTACCTTTACGCTCATGGTGGCTAGGTATCGACTCAGCTCTTCGAGAAGACACTTCCAATGTAGGCTTTGCCTCCACAGCGAGTTCATCTGCTGGCTTGAAGACCCATTCCAGGAAATTCCGGTTATGCAGGGCATCGAATTTCATGGTATCATATAACTCGGATAGTTTACTCGGGTCCACTTTTTCCGAGTCACAGAATTCTGTGAATAGCTTCTCCCACCGCTCTTTGAACAACTCTGGGTCTTCTCCACAGCACCACCGCTTCTGGATTTTAGCAATAGCGTCCGCTCGCGCCAGAGCACCACCTGCACCACCTGTATTGGGTATTGAAACCCCCTCATCTGTAGTCCTTAACGCGTTCAGCGAGGCGGACGTAGCGCCGGGGAGCCTTTTGAAATTATCTCTCATGACCTGCCGGTGGAACTTCATAAGCTCAACAACTTTAGCGACCACTATCGATGGCTCTGGCGTATTAGCTGGCCATGCAAATTGTGGCGGCGCTTGGTGTCCCTCTCTCAACAAAAGTTTCAGCTTCTTCTTGACTTTATCCATTACATCTTTTGCAGCATTTGAATCGTCCAGCAAATCTTTCCTAACCTTGATGTAATCCTCTGGTATATCTTTCTGATCGAGAAACGAGGCCGCCCAAATCTGAGCGCTTGTACTGACCCTCCTTTCAGAGCTTGTAAAAACCCGAACATTGTCCAAGATGTCTTTGTTCATCAAAAGTAAGTCGTTACGCATGTTCTCACCGAGATCTTGAGACTGGTAACGAGCGGAATGGGTGGGCTCGCCACCCCACTTAATGATGAGCTGGAGTTTATCCAAGATCAAATCGTTCTCTGCCGCGGAAAATCGCGATAAAGTCATACCAGTGAGCGAGTCATGTCGTGTTTGCGGCCTTGATCGTGGATCTATCTCGCTTTCCGGGTCCGCCGTCAGGGTTTCCGCAGCAATAAGGGGGGTTGGTGTATCAGCTTCTTGTACCGTTGGTATACGACCCTGCATTTCTGTCGCTTTTCGTCTGCGGAACATGGGCTTTATTTGAACCTTTGTACCCATCCAAGCCCCTTTGCGTGCCAGTGACGTTTTTAAGAGCTGAAGCTTGTGGGGATCTTCGATGCCTTCTCGTAAAGCCACGTGTACAGCGTCCAGTACACTGTTCAACGCAGCCTCACCTTTGAGCAAAACCTCTTCTTGATGTCCTTTTAGAAGCTCGACGAAGGGTTGCGTGTGAAAAGTGAACTTGAACTTTTGTTTCGGTGTACGATCAGCATGCCGGATGACGGATACCATGCCTTTGAGCTTCCATGAGTGCTTCGAGGCCGGCTGTGGTGGAGCTGCCTGAGCAGGTTCAATGTCTGAAAGCACCGATCGAGATTCGGGACTGGCGCCTTGGGAGACGGATGGTGGAAGAAGTTCGCTGGGAGGAATTGGCATTGTAGTCGGCTTCTGAAATAAGCTTTGCTCGATGGTGGGCGGTGAAGACAGTGAGGCGGTTCCCTTTGCAATATCTGTAGAAACAGCGTTGTGCGTACGATGGGGAAGTTGATGTCCACCCGCCAGCTTCGACATACTCGGGGACTTCAATAAAGTCTTCAATGGGTTTCGGTGACTCGTGGTGCTCTTACGACCCAGCGCACTCTTTTCCGGTACCTCCTCTGGACGAGATTCAGGCGGAGGCACGCTTCCATCCCTCTTATGTTTCTCCTTGACACATATGTCTTTCAGGATCTTAGCACAATCGTCGTAGTACTCCTTGTTGTCTTTGACAAAACTCCAGCCATTGACATCGATAACAAAACTTTTACCACCAACTCTAAGAAGATCAAACCCACAGACACGTTGACCAAAGCCGTCAGTGATCTTCGTAGCCATTGACTGTTCTTCGGAATTCAATTTGGTGACATAGCGAATCTCTTTACCATGAGTATTCCGTTGCACAAGACCGTCAACGACTGGGGATTTTCTTGTCTCAGCATGGCAGAAGTCACGCCCCACCGTGTAAGCTTTGATATCTTCGGCGTTATTGACATGGAGAAATTGCTCGTAAATATAGCTGCTACCTTCTTCTTCCAATACGCGAGGGATAGTCATTTCAGGATCCCAGTCTGAGCTTTTGTTGCCGATTTTGCGGAAGAGTTTGCGTCCACCTCCGCCGCTCTCATGATTCTTGGGAAAGTAGATGCGAATATTGTGATCTTCGCCACTGATAGGCTTTTCAACAAATGGCTTAGACAAGCGGATGCCATCTACTAGTAAAGTATCCCCACTATCGACCAGTCTGACTTCTTTCGACTGTGGCACGCCACCTCCTGTACCATCTTCAGGACCCACCAATCTAACTCCACTCATCAGCTGAACGTGCGCCGCCAGCTCTGGCGACTCCAATCTCGGTCCCCCATCACGATTCACTTCCACTCTGTTTGGAGTCGGGACTCCCATGCAATCCAATACTCTTAAACATATTCTTCGATCCCAAAGTATCTTTTGCATAGGCAGGTCGTTAATGGTGAATGGTTTGCGTAACTTGGCGTATGAAATGGCTTTGTCTAATGGGAAGCCGTCGGAGAAGAAAGATATCAAAAAATCACATAATGGCCAATTCTCAACATCTTCGTCTAGGATGACCTTGTCTCCAAACACGATAATGTCAAACTCTCCTTCGGACTGCAATCTCGTAAGAATGTTGCGGCTGGCTTTACTACGAGCTTTGATATCTAGTGCGCAGACCCCTAGTCTCCCGATGGTGGTCTTCCTAGGTACCTGCGAGCTCCGATCGCTATTATTCGGACTGGCAGTGCTACTAGGAGCGGTGCTACCGCTTGCTTGACGTTTCGTACGACTTCGAGAACGACGAGGTGCTAATGGTTGTCGAGGGAGTGTCTCAGATCCGCCTTGATCAGGCTTAGGATTTGGCATAGGATACGGTTTTGGTGCCTCATCACTGGCCAAACTCATCGGCACTGCATATATCTATTTAGTCCATTTTTCCTAATTTCTTCGAAAGTAAGGGCCGTACCTTGATTCTGGGAATGGGCATTCGCTGTTACAGAAATGGGATCTGTTGCAGTTGTCACTCCAGCTGACAAGTCACTCCTGACGGAAAGCTTCGTGGGAGATAGGGGCACAGACGCTGGGTCGAAGGTACCACTCTTGACGGAGCCTGCATTGGAGCTTGCAGCGCTTACTGGTKCACTATGAACGCCTACTGCCCCATTGTAGATTGCTGAGCCAAGGGAATACAATGACGAGAGAGACAATCTGTTTCCGTCTTTGTCGGTGACAGCTGAAGATGTCGGAGGTTTGAGCGTTGAGTCAGGGTGCAAGGGAGAGCAGGGTTCTGAAGCCGGTAGATTTTGGATGTTGGGTGTCTGCTCACTATCCTCCATCACGGGCGATTGATCGAATCCTTTTACAAGACTAACGCTATTTCTCGACCTCTGCCCTTTTTCAAGCCCATTACTCCCGGTTGATCCATAAGAAGATTGACGAGATGCAGACGATTTGTAAGTTGAAGGCTTATTTGCCGGCGGGGGCATAGAGATGCTGGCTCTGCCTGTACTACCTTCGGTGGTTCCGGCATCTGCAAAGCGGCTCTTCCTGCTGGCAATTGATGGGTCTAGCCCTGAATGCAGGAGAGTGTGAGAAGGTGTCCGTGACCGAGGCAGGGGTGTTGGTCTTGTCAAGCTAATCGATGTAGGCGGGCTCTTCGGATGAGAGGGTCCCGTAAGCGATACGCCCTCTTCTGCAGCAATTGCTTCGTCGTCTTGCAGCTTCTCGGGATTTTTCGTATCTTCCTGGCTTGTCGTCCGCGATATCGTTGCCATGCTGTAAATAATCTTTCCCCAGGCTAAGACCCTGGAAGTAGAGGCACAACGTGCAATTGAAGGCCGAGAGATGCAGAAAATTACATGATAATCAAGACATGACTCCAGAGAATATTAGAGAGGGGATGAAATGCAAGACATAGCATCATGTAAACAAAGACTGCTACTTCTCATCAAAAATGGAAATCTTTGTGGGACGTCATTCATCCCCACCACATGGAGACGGCGTGCGGAAAGTGCGACCGCACCATCCGCATTTTCCTATGCGCTTGGATCCACCACTGAGGCATCGAGCAGCTGATCGTTGGACAGTCAGGTGGTGTGGACAGGATGTCAAAGGATCTTCCAGAAATTGATGCCGACGACGCTGCGAGCAGCCCCGCGAAACGCCAGAAACTCGCTCGTCACAGCGATCCTCGTCGACACCCCCAACCCTCCAAGATCTTTGTTCCCTTTCGTGTAAGGCTTGATCGCTTTGAAATACTTCAAATATACTAACTATCATGATTGCTTAGACCATTGGCCTGGTTTCGCCGACCAGCGTTCCTTTCACCTCCCTTCCACTTGGGAAGACAACCTTCCAGATCACTACCTCTGTCGGACGATGTCTACATACCTACGATCTTCGCAGAGCCTTAAATCTTGTCTTCATTACACGCCCACAGACTCCGGCGAACATAACGGCAACGGTCGCATGGAAAGAACGGGTCCTAGCGGCCTGGGGAGGGGATGGCACTCCTCGCAAAATTGGTGTCTGGGTCTTTCAGAGGGGCAAACAATGTGGTCAATTGGAGATACCTACCGCCCTGGATGAACCTATACATCAACTCATTGTATTCGGCTCATGGATCGTTGGACGATGCTTAACACGGATAGAGGTCTGGAAATCGACAACCTACGAACACTATACCACCATAATACCTACGACTTCGCATGGGTCCGCTGCTGCAAAGACATTGTTCGGAGATATCTGCAATATGCCCACGTTTCTTAATAAGATCCTGGTAGGGAAGACAGACGGCAGTGTGGATATCTGGAATGTCAGCACTGGGAAGCTGGTGTACACAATCTGTCCACCCAATCCTGAATCAGGAGCTGTCAGCTCTCTCCAGCCTACGCCAGTTATATCTCTTGTGGCTATCGCACGCACAGATGGATCCATTACCATTCACGACATCCGCACGGATACCGCTGTCCTGGAGTTGAAAGACCGCAGTGCTAACGCTTCCATCACCTCGATATCTTTCCGCACCGATGGCCATGGAGCTGGTGAAGATGGTCAAATGCCTGGTATCATGGCCACAGCAGGGCCAGACGACGGTGACGTGACATTCTGGGACCTGAACAAAGGAGGCCGAGTCGCAGGCATCCTACACAGTGCTCACAACCTTCCATCATCCAGCCATGATGGCATTTCTGGGGGCATCAGTAAGATTGAATTCCTGGCAGGGCAGGATGTGATTATCACAAGTGGAATGGATAATGCACTCAAGTCGTGGATCTTCGATGCCAATTCGCTTTCTGCAATTCCCAGGATTCTCCATTCTCGTACTGGTCACGGCGCGCCTGTTACCAGATTAAGCTTCATGCCTACAAACTCTGAAGATGCGGATGCTACGGGCAAGTGGATTCTCAGTGCCGGTCGGGATCAAAGTTTGTGGGGTTGGAGCGTCAGAAAAGATGGACAAAGCAGCGAGTTGAGCCAAGGTCCTATCCGTAAACAAGCAAAGAAGCTCGGTCTTTTGGGCAAAAGTCTAGAATTGGACAGCTCGATTAGCTTAGATGATTTGAAGGCGCCCGAGATTACTTGCTTCAGCTGCTCGTTAAATCGTGATGGGGGCATGGGTGCCGCTCCAAGCGCTGGAGGAATCTGGACCAACGTTGCAAACAAGAAAGGGACGACGGACAACTCAGACAACGGTCTGACGGGATGGGAGAGTGTTCTCACCGGTCATCGGGGCGACAAGTACGCTCGTACCTGGTTTTGGGGCCGAAAGCGAGCTGGCAGGTGGGCCTTTGAGACTGGTGATAGTACGGAGGTTACGGTAGGTCTCATTTGTTTCCTCAATGCCGAAGAAGTCTGATGGAGTGATCAGAGCGTAGCTGTCAGCTCATGTGGAACCTTTGCCGTTGTCGGGTCTGCTGGAGGAAGCATATCAATGTTCAACCTGCAATCCGGCATTCTACGCCAACGATTCCCTGCCCCACTGAACCCGGCTCAGGCTAAGAAGCTCAAGATCCGGCAGGCTGGTGAGGAGCCCTCCGAAGACGCCTCACGCTTCGGACCTGGCGAAGGAAAGCATAGGAAAGCAGTAACCGGTTTGGTGGTCGATCCATTGAATAGGACAGTCATCAGCTGTGGCTTGGATGGCAAAATCAAGTTCTGGGACTTTCATACCGGCATTTTGAAGGACGAAATAGACTGGAATTCGACGACTGCCATTACTGGGGCTCGATACTACAAGTCGAGCGACCTTGTTGCTCTCAGCTGCGACGACCTCGCCATTCGAATAATCGACACGGAAACGAAGAAGCTGGTTCGAGAGCTGTGGGGCTGTCTTGGACAAATAAGTGACTTTACGTTTTCGAGCGATGGTCGATGGATAGTTGCTGCCTCGATGGATTCAGTCATACGAACGTGGGATCTTCCGACCAGCCATTTGATCAATGCATTCCGAACGGAGAGTCCATGTACAGCACTCGCATTTTCTGACACGGGCGAATATCTTGCTACTGCTCATGCTGATGGTGTAGGCATCAATCTCTGGAATAATCGGACCCTTTTCGCTCACGTCCCAACGCGAATGATCAGAGATGACGAGATCATCGAAACAACTCTTCCAACATCATCCGGAGAAGGCGGTCAAGGTCTTCTCGACACCGCCTTAGAGGAAGATGCCAAAGATGAATACGAGGATAACGAAGACACAGCCATACAAGACACGCCTTCGACAATCGATGCCATCAGTAAGGATCTACTCTCGCTCTCCCTCGTCCCCAAGTCTCGCTGGCAAAACCTCCTCCACCTCCAAGCAATTAAAGCGCGTAACAAACCGACCGAACCGCCCAAAGCTCCCGAAAAAGCTCCATTCTTCCTTCCCTCCCTCACAAACACAGAACAACCGAATGCGCCAACAGTCAATGGCACCGCCCCTCCAAATCAAGTCGCGCAGCCCAATGGCAACGCTACGACATCATCCCTCTCTCGTATCTCCCGCCCCTCTCTCTCCTCAACCACACGTTCTCAATTCACCACCCTCCTCCATACCTTCAATACATACAGCCAACGACAAGAATACGAATCCGATCCTGACCCTGCTCCCCTCCTCACCCACCTCTCCACCCTCGGTCCCTCGGCCGCAGATGCAGAAATTCGCTCGTTAGCAAACTTAGATGAGATGATAGCTTTCATAAAAGCGTTAACGGCGCGGCTGAGGCAGAAACGGGATTTTGAGCTCGTGCAAACGTGGATGAGTGTGTTTTTGAAATGTCATGGAGGGGAGATTGTAGGTGAAGGGAATGTTGGGGGAGAGGGAAGAGCGGAATTGGGAGAAGCGTTAAAGGCATGGAGGGAGGAGTCTGGAAGGGAGGGCAAGCGGTTGGGTGAGTTGGTGGGGTATTGTTCCGGGGTTTTGGGTTGGTTGAGGAGTGCGCGATGAAGACCGCCTTAGATGTTGGTGTAGGAAGAACAACGGTACATTTGCCACAAGATACATGTTGTCTGTGCGTGCGAATTTCTCAATCCCATGTATCGACTTCTGAGTTCAGCCAATAGCATTGTCGAAGACTTTTATAGATCCACATTCCTTCGCTAGGATTCAATAACATGATTGCTACAGATTGAAAGTAGTTCACCAAGTGTCTTTTCAAGTACTCATTCTCATTCTGATGTTACGTGCATTTCTTTCTGGATTGACTTTATTAAATTATTCCGACATAAATCGTCCGAGGCAATAGCTCATGGGAATTCCTCGCCTTATTGGCCACCTCCAGCCATATTCCGTTTCTTCCATCCTAGGTCATGATTCTAGAGCTAATGTTCCGACTCCTTCGGATGAACAGACTGTTCCTTCCAATGTTATTATAGATGGACCCGGCCTCGCCTACCACATCCACTTCAAACTCTTGTCTACCAAACCTTCGTCTCTTAATGTTTTTGGCGCCCAACCATCGTATGTAGAAATAGGTGAAGCATTTCAAGCTTACCTAGAAACGCAAGAGGACAATAACCTCATCATGTACAAAGCCCATTCCGATACATCGAAATTCAGAGAGCTGACTTGATTGTATAGCACACGTATCTATTTTGACGGCGCCCTCCCGGAGCATAAACGTCTCACTCGCATTGCTCGCCTTGAATCGTCTCTGAAAGACCTCACCAAATTACAGAATATCAATCCCAATGGCTTCCCAGTCGCTTGCCCGGCCTCAGCCGAACCAAGTCCACGTTTTCCAGAAAATCTATTCGACCCATCCCGCCCGCTTCCCTCATCCCATCGTCTTCTCCCTGCCCCTCCTTTCCTTGTCCCAGCAATCCTAGATGCCCTTGCAGATAGCAAATACGCGTCTCTGATTTCTGTCGTTCCAGGAGAAGCAGATCCCTACTGCGCTCGAGCAGCGAAAGCTGAAGGCGGCTTAATCCTGACTGGGGATTCCGACCTCTTGGTCTACGACATTGGAAATAATGGCTCCATCGTGTTCTTCAATCAGATTGAATTCTCGCCCATGGACTCAGGAGCCAAAATCCAAGGATCAAGTCTTAGGGCAAATATATTTCACCCACCCTCCATAGCCGCGAAACTCAATCTTCCAAACCTCCAGCGTCTAGCTTACGAAATTAAGAACGACCGCACTATTTCTTTTTTGGAAGCTATTCGACGAGCTCAACAGGATATCACGGATCCCTCCCTATTCAGTCTCTTCCTAGAGGAATATATTCTCCCTCCTTCAAACCAACCAAGATCCCTCCCAAACTATCTCGACCCACGACTCAGCGAACTCATCCACCAAATCACTTCCCCAAGCTTATACACCAAAAACGAAGCCCCTCAGATCTCCCTCCCCTTCCTCCTCGACGATCCCTCACGGTCTTCAGCCTGGGTACCTTCAGCGCAGATCCGAAAGCTATGCTACAGCCTTCTCATCACTCACATCTCTTTCAACAGCCTCTCTTCAACATCCTTCCCGCTCCAAACAGAAACTAAATCACAATCACAATCATCACCTAACAATAACGACAACCAAACCATATTACAAGAAATCTCAAGAAAAGGCCCACGCATCACCTCCACTGCCATCCCCCTCCTAACCCTCCTCCATTCCCATTCCCCTCCTCCACCGTTATCTCTATCCCAAAAAACTTTCCCATTCATCACCCTCCTCTCCCGTACTCTCTCAAAATTCCCCACCCTCTCACGAAATACCCAACGGAAAATCTTCGCTCTTACGCTCCTTAGCAAGCATAGCGTCAAGTACAACAAACCCCCACTTTCGCGCATGGTGCTGCGGCGTGCACTTACGTTTACTTTTTCTACTACTGCAAAAGCAGGAGGAGGAGGAGGAGGGGTGAGGAGCTGGCAAGATATCCACCTCGCTGCTCAGATCTCTGGTGTGGGGTATGCGTTAAGGATGGTGGGTCAGGTTCTTCGCTATCTTGATGATGTTGTGGGAGGGGGGGGTTTTGAGGAGTGGGGTAGTGGGTGGCTGGATGATGTCTGTGGTTTTGGAGTTGGTTTTTTCGATGATGAGGGGGAGAAAGGTGAGGAATGGAGGGGTAAAGGGGGTATGGGGGTAGATTTGGAGGATGTGGTTACTTTTATAAGGAATGGTGGTGCTGATGGTAACGCTAGTGGAGAGAAAATGGAAGCCGGGGGGGATAAGAAAGGGGAGAAAGATGAGGGGTTTCAGCATCCGAAGAAGACGACGAGGAGGAAAGCGGTGAGGGAGAAGAAGAGAGGGGGGGTTGAGACGGTGAAACCAGGGAAGGGGGAGGTGGGAGGGAAGGGAAATATGTACAATTTGTTGAGGGATAGAGGATGAAAAAGTACATTTTTGATCGGAGAAATATCAATGAGGGTGGTCGTAAAGATTCTTTATTGTATAATAAGGAAGGGGGAAGGAGATGTAAATAATGCAGTCTTTGAGAAATCTGAAGATGGGTTTTGATATTGATGTTTTTTTTATTTTTATGTCATTTATCTTTTCTTTTCCTTCTCGTCACAGTGAGCCAGATATCTTCACCTTACCCCGAGTAGAGCTCTCATCGCTCGAAATGATTACCGCTTGATAGCTCATAGCTCACAGCTCAGTCTTCCCTGCCGAAGCCGGCGTCTGCTTCTGATCTCCTTCCATAGCCTCAATTAAGACGTCCTGATCTTGCGCCTGAAATCGCTGCGCCTGATCGAGTTCAGCGATCGCGTTTCTCCGAGCCCTTTCCTCCGGAGTCTTACCTCCTTCGTGTCCATTTCATTTGTCGTCGCCGCTGCCTCCCCACCACCACCCGTCTCCAACACCGCTCCACCAACCCTCAAAATCGCCCACTCCGCCACCGTCCCCCCCACATCCCCACCATTCTGATTCCCCTCCACACTCAACGTCGCAAACCGTCCACTATACATTGGCGTATCGAGGGTGATATTAGTAGTATTACTACTATACGGCACCACCAAACTAGTTCCATTCTCATCATACGGCTCGCTGGTCTCGATGTTTCTGTTGTCAATCACCGTCACAGTATCTGCATCTGTGAAAGATGAAGAATTGTGGAAATAGACCGAGATGTTCATCGGTGGAGATTGCGCCCAGTCGAAATGGAAGGATTGGATTGGTTGGAACGTGTTTGAGAGAGTGACGGTGATTGCTGATGAGGTGTTTGAGAAATCGGGTTGCCATTTTGTGGTTGCGGAGCCGTCGACGGCGGAAAAGGGGAATTGGCCTGGTTGGTATGTTTGCGGGGAGGAGACGGGGGAGCATTGGGCTATATTTCCCGCTACGGAGGCAATGCTCGGTGTATTCCGATTGGAGAGGACGAGGGTGCCGTTCGGGGCCAGTTGCTGAGTTGTGGAGGCATCATTGCCGATTTGTACCGGTATTGCTGAGGTAGCGTAGGTTTTGTTGGCTGCGGAGTAAGGTTCCGATAGGCGGGTGAGGGTAGTATGTGTTTGGTTTGAGATGGCGGAGATGGGCCAGCCTTGCCAGTAGAAGGTTCGGTATTTGAGGTTTGGAATTTGTGGTGGTAGGGTCGGGTTGAGGTGGAGGGTGAAGTCTGGGGTTAGACGAAGACCTAGATAGCCGAACAGGGTGACTTGGTTGGCACCGCCGTGACCTGTAAGGAAGGGGAACGCTGGGTGGGTTCCTCCGTTATCGGTGTAGTCATCGAGGAGCTGTTCGGAGAATTGAAACCATGGCGCTCTTGCGTAAGGTTGCTCCGAGTATTGCTGGTATGTAAATGACGAGCATCCGGATGGGTCGACTTCGCTGGCTGCTATGGAGAAAATTGCATATGTCATTCCTGGGCCATTAAGGGATTGCTTGCCGGCGTAATAGGTAAGATCATTGAATCGATCGGTGGTGGTATATTGGTTCTGATAATTCAAGGGAAATATGTTGAGTACAACATCAGCCTGCTTGACGGAAATGCTACCATTCATGCCACTGTATTCGTCGATTATGCCGGCATCAGCATTGCATGAAATGAAAATATTTTCGGCTTGCTCATCGAACGTTGTATTCCGCGAAATCCCAAACAATTCACGGAACATGTTGGCATACATCAGGGTATCTGCGATTAATGGCATTGTGAAGCCTCCATTATCCTCGTGGTTCGCGTACTCATCCGGATCCGTCATATTCGACAAGATATAAGTAGAGCCATTCTTCTCAAGTAGCTCCGAGTAGAAAATGGAAATCGAGTTATAGATCGGGAAAAGCTGATCCTGGAAGAATTGCGTATCTCCAGATGTAACCCAGTAATTTGCAAATTCCTGTGCTATATCTCCATTGATATGATACTCATAGTCGAAACAAGGCCCAGTCCCAGTGCAATTTCCAGTTCTTCCGCTTGTCCAGGGAAATACAGCAGCGTCACCAGAGAAAGTTGAAGTATTCTTAGATGACTGATACGAGGTTTGCGCGTTCTCCTTGGCCTGTGCATATCTTGCGACGCGGTAGTTGGCAATCTGTTTAACAGCTTGAGGGTGAGAAGCTGCTATCCCAGGCTGCATCCAAATCTCAGCATCCCAGAAAACCAGACCAGCATACGAGTCTGAAGTCAAGCCACCGACACTGATACTATTCGAGTCGATTGGGGCGTTGTTGGCGGCATCGAGAGCATTTCGACTGATCGTGTTCTGCAAGAGGTAGTACTCGTTCAAAACCCCGGTAATGGCCGATTCAACGATGAAGCCATCAGCAGGAAGGGTATTGTTTTCAGGATAGGTGTAATTGTCAGCCGAGTCATCTGGGAAGACGTTGGACCATTCCAAGATATGGCTCAACATGGATTCGTCGAAACCAGCACTCAGTCCAGTCATAGAAGCAGCTTTTGCTACGGTTTGCGGGTCCGTGAAACCATCCGAGGAAGCGATACCAACGTACTTAGTAACGACGGTGGTAGTTCCAGCTTTCAAAGATGCGGAAGCTGCTTGGGCAACACTCGAGTCGTTGACTCCAAGGTACTTCTTATCCATGACTCGCTCTAAAGTGGAATCATCGAATTCTTCAGTAGCGGCCATAGCTGCATAGATGTATGCAGTGGTCTTGCTCACGCCGGCTGGACTGACTGCTGTATAGACATATGCCCCATCCACCCCACTGTCAACGAAATCTGTTCGCACAGCGGATGTGCCATCCAGAACGTTTGCAATCGACGCATCACAATCAGCTGAAGGAGTGATTTGCAACTGCACAAATGCTTGATTGACATAGAGCTTGTGCGCAAACATGATGTATGTAATATCAAACGAGCTCCCATCTTTATTCGATGGGGTCCAAGTAAAATGCCATGTCGAGACGCCTGCCTTTGCATTAAGGGTAGAGCTGAAGTTGGTTATCTCGCTTGGATCCACATAAGCGTCAAGGTAGACATCGTCTCCCAGATCGACGACGATACCGGACCAATGAGGAATTCCTGAGATGACGCTCTCTCCACCGTACTGATTCAGCCATTCAAAATTGGTGCCATTGGTTGTCGGCTGCTGATCGAAGAATCCACCGATGGTCGCGAATGATATTCTCTCCTGGAATAAGGGCCAGCCATTGATGTTATCGCCATCGACTTGCTCATCTTGTTCAAAGAACGGCCCAAGGTTCGATACGGATATGCCAAAATAACCATTGGCAATTGACTGCCGCGACTGGTAATGACCTAGGTCTGGAATTGTGGTACGCAGCTGCCATGCTGCATTATCCCAAGTCACATTCTCGAAGCGAGTCGAGTAAAGATCTGCATGGTTGAAGCTACGACGCGTATCAGCAGCTTGACTGGCGATACTGTCGGCTGATATTAACGCGTGAACTGAAGATGCATACAAGATGCCAGCAATGACAGTAGAGAACATTTTCACAAAAAGGAAACGCAATACATAGGAAAATGTTCCGATACTTTGGGTACAACTGATGAGACTCTGATTGGAGCTACCTTAGGCTTTATAAAGAGCTACCATAGCTGGGTTCAAAACCGCAACAACGAGGCTACGAGGCAGATCGTTAAAGCTTTGCCCTGGTCAAAATATGATCCACCTTCGTCATAGCGGGCCTTTTGGAAGCGGAAAGGTACCGATTGAATGCGGGGTCCCGCCTAAATCTGCCCTTTCCGGGCTCGACTTAGCGGGAGCCATGCCTATCAGGGACCTAGGCGAAGCTCGGATCTTGGCTCTCGGAAAGTTTTGCACAGGAGTTTTGATGGAGCACCACCAGGCACCGCCCAAATGGGCTCTCTTCGGTGAATTGCCAGACCCACACTGGTTTTGTTCAACGTTCAACAATCCGATAGCGCAGAACCGGCATCTTGTTATTAAGTCTCGATATCAATGATTCAGCCCGTTCCACTTTCGAGTCCTCTACAATGAAGAGCCCATAGTCATCCGATGCAGAGACCAGCAACGCTATAAGAATAAGTACCAATAAGCAACATACTTTACTACTGTTCCAATGAATATGCGTACCTTCGAAAAGCAAGATCCCGCCCTGACAGACCCTCCGGCAACGAAGCAAAGGAACACCTCCTGAATTGTCCCAAGTCTTATTATCTGCTTTGCATATCAGCAAGCCAGATTGCTAGCTCCAGAATGACCCTTTAATTTGGTACATCGTGTAGGCGTTTGAGCTTACTTCAACTCCCGTGCACCACCAGGTACCTCAGATGCCACATGTAGTTGAGGGCCGGGTGCGGCTGAGTTAAGGGACGACACCTTCCGCAATATAGCGTCCAGCAATGGGAGTGTATCAACAGCTCTTGCATTGGGGAGTGCTTCTTCGTCCCTGCTGGATGTGTGGAGTCGATATTGGACTTATTCCCAAAGTAGGGTCGTGTGGGACGATATGTAAAATTTGGGTTGCTGCTGTTCGCCAAAGCCGAGTTGTGATTCTGCCATTGTCCCAGTCGTTCTTTCTGGTCGATCCGTTTGAAAATATGTAGTATTATCCCTTTCAGCCATCACTATCTTCTATGTGACTTGCTTCATCGCTGACAACCCTGGATGTATTGACGTTGGAGCCTCCTCCACTTCTTCTTCTTCCCTGTTGACCCGTCTGTGGAGCCGCGCGTTCGCCGACAAAATTGTCGCCAGTCCACTCTGTCTTGCATAACGGACAATCTCTCGATCTCTGCATTCGAAAGAAGTTTTGCGTGCAGATGTCGTGAAGTCGGCACGGACAGCTCCTCTTCGAGCATCGTTGTCCCTGTAGACTCTTAGCCACTCACTTCCCAATAGTCATGGTAAAACCCACCATAGTCACAATCTCCTTACAAGCAGCGCACTGCTTGATCCTCGGTATTCTCTCCTCCTCATCATCATCCTCATCAATATCATTATAAGTCTCAACAAGCCAGCCTCTCAGCTCCATCAAAGCCCGCGGACTTAGACTGTAGAACCCCTTTCTGCTCTTCTCAAACCACCCCTCATCCACCAACGTCTTCAGCATTTTCTCCGCTTCAACCATCTTCAACCCCTGCCCGGCACTCCCCTGCGTCTCCGTTCCATTTTGTGTCTCCCTCCGATCGTGTTCTGATGGTTTGTGCAGCCTCATCGCTTGCATAGACGTAATTGCCATGACTTCATGTCGAGGTGTGTTGTACGTTTCGAACATAGCATCCAGTACTCGTTTCAGAAAGCCAATCTCCTCCGCCGTATGCACCGTAGCAAGCTGTATGATGGGATCACTGGTCGAGTTGACAAGGGCATATGTGCGCTGGCGTGTGGTTTGGTGGAAAGTACTCCGGATTTCGAGATCGAAGGGAGAGATGCGGGTATTTGCTGCCGAGATGTAAGAATTGAAATCGGCTTCTGTTATATCTTCTGGCAGAGTCTCTTTCCTCTCTAGAGGCCATTGTGAGCTTGATTTTCCAACACGATACCTGTTGGGAAGGGGACAGTACCATATGCAGTTAGGATGGCTGCAAGTAACGGTTTTGCTTCCTCCAAGCTTAAAGTTGAACGAGCCATGAAAGCTTGAAGAAATGCTCGATGTCCATCATTCCACTGTTCATCATCTTCAGGCATCTTCTCAATAGGACTGGTTGGTCAGAGAGAAAAACGTGGGTTTCTGACGCTGAAGTCTCATGCACGCGTAAAGTGGATTGATCTGACGCGACCCATGTCTGTGCTAGCGTGGCGTGCGTGACAAGAGCTGCATACTCAGATAAGAGCCAGCAGGGCTAACAATTGAAATAGACAAGATAGAACAGTAAAGTCAACTAATTGAACGAATTTCCATATAGCCCAGACTGATAGACCAGTTTTTCAAGCCTCTATGAATTCAAACTATCCGAAAATCCAATGGGTATCTAGCGGTCATCGTTGAGTATGACCCAGTGCAAAATGCTCCATGCCGGTGACAGCAGACTATATAAATCCTCCCCATGTCCCATTAGATTCGTTGAGCTCAAAATATTATATCGTATCGCATATCCCCGGAACGCCCATCCCAGTAAAAACCATAGTGATATGGAATTCGTCTCGGAAGATACCCTATGATCCTTAGGGCCCTCAAAACCCTTCCCCTATTCTGTGAAGGGCCAGTCTGAGTGATCGGTATACCGTGCAGCTGTGCTCCTAAAGTAAATCATGTTGGTGCAGGCGCTGCCGCACCGGTCATGCCATCAATACTCTCAACGGGTCCACAGGAACAGAAGAGATTCATGTCTCCATAAGCTGTGTGAAGTCAGCGTGATAGGCTCTTATTAAATCTTTGGATGACACGAACCATCATCAAGCCGCGTAACACTCGGCCAAAACTTCTTCTCCTTCAACCATGGCAGTGGATACGCGGCCTTCTCCCTGCTATAAGTCCTTTCCCAACTGTCACCAACAAGAAGATCTTTCAACGAATGCGGTGCCATCTTCAAGACGTTCCCTTCTTTTGGCTGCTTCCCTGTCTCAACCTCTTTGATTTCCTTCCTAATCTCGATCAAGCTGTCGCAGAAGCGATCGAGCTCGGCTAAATCTTCGCTCTCGGTGGGCTCAATCATCAGAGTATTTGCGACAGGCCATGACATTGTAGGAGCGTGAAAGCCGTAGTCCTGAAGTCGCTTGGCGACATCGATTGCTTCAATTCCCGCGCTCTCTTTGAACTTCCGTATGTCGAGAATGAACTCATGAGCACATCGACCGGCCTCGTTTGTGTAGAGAATAGGATAGTGGGGTTTGAGACGCGATAGTATATAGTTTGCGTTGAGAAGAGTGATTTTCGTTGCATGGGTAAGACCACGACCGCCCATCATTTTGATATAGGCCCAGCTAATGGGCAGTATGCTGGCACTACCCCAAGGTGCTGCACTGACTGGTGCAATGGCGTTCGTGCCTCCAGTCTTGATGAGATTATGACCAGGCAGGAATTCGGCCAGCGCTTCGGTCACACCAATAGGACCGACACCTGGTCCGCCGCCTCCATGAGGAATGCAAAAGGTCTTGTGAAGATTGAGATGGCACACGTCCGCCCCAATGTCGCCAGGAGAGCATAGCCCGATTTGTGCGTTGAGGTTTGCACCGTCCATGTAAACCAGCGCACCATGCTCGTGCACTAGTCTACAGACTTCTCTGATATGGGGCTCGAAGACGCCGAATGTACTAGGATATGTCACCATGATCGCTCCAAGCTCGTCCTTGTACTTTTCGCATTTGGCCTGCAAATCCTTCATGTCAAGGTTGCCTGTGACTGGCTCGCATTGGACGGTCACAACTCGCATGCCTGCCATTGCAGCGCTCGCTGGATTGGTCCCGTGAGCAGAGACTGGGATAAGGCAGATGTCGCGTTTTTTACCCGTCTTGGATTCATTGTATGTTTCCTGCCATTTCCGGATAATACGTAGGCCTGTGAATTCACCTTGAGCCCCAGAATTAGGCTGTAGGGAAACTGCATGGAACCCTGTAATTTCAGCGAGATCCGCTTCGAGTTCACGAATCAAAGTAGCGTAACCCTGAGCCTGGTCAACTGGCACGAACGGATGCATTGAAGCGAATTCAGGCCAGGAGATTGGAATCATTTCGGTCGTTGCATTAAGCTTCATAGTACAGGAGCCGAGCGGGATCATAGAGTGGACGAGGGAGAGGTCCTTTGATTGCAGGTGGTGCATGTAGCGCAGAAGCTCGGTTTCCGAATGATGCGTATTGAAGACAGGGTGGGTGAGATACGGAGAAGTCCTCAAAAGGGGTGAAGGCATCTCTGCAGGCAATTCTGGTATGTTGATGTTAATGCCTTTGCCAGATTCCTGCACAAAGACTTTGAGAATGTCTTCTAGGTCCTTTTGGTCGACGGTTTCATCCAAGGTAATTGCAAGGCGGCTATTGTCCAGCACTCTGAGGTTGATGTTATGGTTACTGACAGCAGAAGCCGCGATGGAAGGCGCTGCCCCTTTTCCTACCTTGACGGTCACAGTATCAAACAAGACACGGCCATGGCTTCCTTTTCCTCGGCTACCTGTCGTATAGCCGAGGCTGAGAAGACATTCTTCAATGAATCTCGCTCCAGTCCTTGCTCTCTCCGCAATAGCTCTAAGCCCCTGAGGTCCGTGATAGATGGCGTAGAAAGCGCTCATGTTTGCTAATAACGCTTGCGCAGTACAAATGTTACTGGTAGCTTTCTCCCTTCGGATGTGTTGCTCTCTTGTCTGTAAGGCCAACCTCATGGCTTTGTCGCCGAGTCGATCTTTGGACACTCCAACTAGTCTACCAGGTATCTTCCTTTTGTACTTCTCACTACAGGCAAAGAAAGCAGCATGAGGTCCTCCGTATCCGAACGGTACACCAAATCGTTGGGCGTTGCCAAAAGCTATATCTGCGCCAAACTCGCCAGGTGGCTTGAGAATTGTCAGAGCGAGTAGGTCGGTACCGACGCAGAAAGTAGCTTTCAGATCATGGACGGTATCTGCCAGACTCTGGAAATCCTCTACGCCTCCTTCCGTGTCAGGGTATTGCACAAGTACGCCGATCAAATCATCGCCTGTCTGTTTCACGGCCTTGGCATCGTCAGCCAGGATGTCTGCAACAACAATCTTGATGCCAAAACCATCCGCGCGAGACTGTAGAACCGCTGCCGTTTGAGGATGGCAGAGGTGGGAAACAAGAAATGTTTTATTAGGCCGCTTTTGACGAGAAGCTGGTAGAGCGTTGAGGGAGAGCGTCATTGCTTCAGCAGCAGCTGTGGGTTCATCGAGAACTGAGGCGTTGGCGATTGAGAGGGCAGTCAAGTCGGATACCATGGTCTGGAAGTTCAACAAGGATTCCAATCGACCTTGACTGATTTCTGGCTGGTAGGGGGTGTAGCTGGTATACCACGCCGGATTCTCCAAGATATTCCTCTTTATTACCTCTGGTACCCTTGTCCCTGCGTAGCCACAGCCAATGTAGTTTCTCATAACCTCGTTTTCGTTGGCGATCTGACGCAGCCGTTGGATCAATTGACTCTCAGAAAAGCCATCCTGACCAACGGGAGTCCCCGAGATTTGTAGGTCGTGGTCATTCAAGATATCCTTGGGCAGGACTTGTTTGACGAATTCATCCAATGAACTGACAGGCGGATCAAGTTTTTCGAGCATTTTCTGGGCATCTTGGTTGGAAGGGCCAATATGCCTTCGTGGAAAAGTATCCAGAGGTTTGAGGATATGCTGCCAGGAAAGCTCGCTCGGTGTTTCATTGGTGCTGTCACTATGGGCACTGGAGTAGAATGGCCTCAATGGGCGAGACTTGGCTGGTCTGATAGCCGGGGTACATTTCGAGCCGTTGTTCAACGGGGACAGCTTAGAAAGCGGTGGCCTGCTGCACTCGCGCAGCAAAATTCGGGCGCTCAACCGCATCTCGTCAATTGAGAGATTGTACTCTGTAACAATGTTATTGTGGGTCAAAAAGGCTGAAAGACTTCATTGTGGGACAAAGTCGGCGGCGGTGAAGCCGCCCAGTGGTAGAAGGGTACAACGTGCTTTATCCGATAAATATTCGAAAAGCGGATACAAGCTGCAGGAACAAGGATTCTAGTGACGTAGATTCACCAGATCCACCAATCATAGAAAGGTAGATATCAACGGCTTTTCCGCACCAGGCCCCGGATCCTTCCAGGGTCATCTTTATCAATACGCTTCTCCCTTATGTGTTGTCATTGATCCTTCTTCGCAGCATATACACCCCCGCTAGGTTTCAAAGTGATATGTTACATCTTGCGACGTCCTCTAAAGAAATCATTACTGCTAGACTGAAGTCTGACACCCAAGACATAAACTACTTCTACACGTCGCAGCGAATCATATGAAGGCAAAGCATATTGCAAACTTAGAAGACATTCCCAGAGAACATGAGAATATATTGATACAACAGTGTCGAACTCGATCAGCATTTTAAACCTCAAAATCTGTCATTAGGCCGTTTGGATATTATTATTGTTCAGTGGCCCAATATTAATCCAGATATCAGGCCAGGCCCTCGACCATTTCACGTAAATCTCCGTGACCACTTTCTGCCCAATCTCTGCAGCGTGATCTTTGAGCAACCAGATAACACCCTGTACGTTGACTACGCCCAGTAACGCATAGAACCATTCCCTCGTATCCTCTGCCACACTGAATTTATGCCAATCACCATCCTCAATGGTCCAATCCGGCATCCGACGTCGGATTTCCTGAATCACTATCACCGCTACATCGTTCATGGCTTGGTGACGAACCACTGTCTGAAGCGTAGAGATTGGTCCACCAGGCGGAGCACCAGGAGGGATATTCGCTCGGTGAGATTCATCCGCGTCCTCCCTCGCCGTCTTCCAAGCGTGATACATGAGCTCTGACCAATGGAGCTTCTTCTGTTCGTCGTATTGTCTGAAATTCTCATCCGCGACAATGAGGCCTTTTTGCGTGTCGAACATGTTGAGATAAGCCGTTTTCTCTGTCTCTTCGCCAGTGGCCGGATTTTTGGAGAAAACACCAAAGGCTTTTATCCAACGGTAATCGAAACCATGACGTTCGAGATCCTCGCGGACATTCCAGATCGGATCATCATCTGATGATATGAACACGCATCCGTAGCTTTCGTCAAAGGTTTTTTGAGTACTCGGTACATCAACCGGGTGCGCTTCAGTCGCTCTACTGACAAGCTCTAGCCAATCTTGATGGCCTCTATTAATACAAGTCCTGTAGTCTTGGCAACTGGGAACATCAGGGTTTGTATCGCCTGTAACTTCGCTGGGTATAGGTAGAGTCAGATTCCGTGCTGGCATTGCCAGAGTGAGCCATGCCGCCATCAGCAGGCATAATAAGGAACATTGAAAAAACATCTCGCCAAACCGTTACTCAAACGGTCAAGAGCAACAGAAGGAAGATTAAGTTTCTAGCCAAGGAAGTCGCTGTAGGCTGGGAGAAGGCAAGAAGAAGCTGCGGTAAGGACAGGCGTCGAAGCATATTCGGAGAATAATGAAGGGCACTGGCCATGAAACGTATAAATGGACTGACGCAACGACTGCTGTGTTCTACAGAGGGTTGAAAAGCCGTGTCAATTTTGAGTATGCGACCCGTACAAGAAAGAAAGCCTTACCAATTTTTCGGATATTATGCGCGAAACAACGTCAGTGTTTCTGAACACATCCACAATAGAAACGACCATTGTAAGATTGAAACGATCTATTACGCCATCAAAACTATCGCCCGCAGCATTTCAAGAGCTGAGCACGTTACACAATCCAAAGTAGATATAATTTCAAATATCGGAAAACTGTAGATCTACCAGCGTGGTATATGGTCCCGTCATACAACGCAAGTAGAAACGTACTAAGATAGATTGATTGTCGCGGTGCTTTTGGATGCTCGAGCAATAAGCTTCAAACGTTACATAAAAGGCAATATCAGCAAGAAAAATACGTACATTTATACATCCATCCATCCCATGATCGACGATTTTTCTACGTTCTTTTGCTCTTTTTCCAATCAGAGAGGACCTCCATGCTCGTCCGCACTAGGATATCGAATGCCTTCCTCAAGTGCTGCTCATCTGTCTGTTCATTTGCACTCACCACTCGAATCGCATACGTATTCTTGATCATCGTACTCGTCAAGAATATCTCTCCAGATGCATTAATCTTTTCGTAGACTTCTTTAGTAACCGTATTGGCCTCCTCCAGTGTCTTATCCTCGGAAGTGCCATGCACACCATTGATACCGTTAATGGTCGGCTGGACATCACCATTCACAAGGCCGTCATTGATCTTAGTCTCTGTCATACCGCTATCATGGGCTTTGATTCCATTTGTACGCGCTATGCCCTTTTCACTCGGGATCTTCACCCTCAATACAGTCAACGCGAATCTTGGCCCGCTTATGATCTCGAATAGGTCCTTTCCCTCATCCCTGACCCATTCGGCGAATCTCTCCCCGAGTTCAATGTGCCGGCTGACATGCCTCTTCAAACCGTTCATACCGTATGAGCGTAAAACGAACCAGATCTTCAAGGCTCGAAAGCGCCGTCCTAGGGGGATTTGCCAATCGCGATAATCTGTCACTAGGCCTGAGGCGCTGTAGGTGTTCTGGAGATAAGATGGTGTAATCGAGAGGGCTGAGATGATCGGTTCGCGGCGTGGGAGGAACATACAGCTAACAGAAATAATTTATATCAGTAGAGTATGTTTTAAGAGATCTACTCATCTGCGGCGGGCTTGGCTCAATAGGTTGAGGGTAAATGCCTTGTTGTAAAATATCGGACCTACCTCGCATCAAAGTTCGTGAGGAGCCACTTATGCATGTTAACGTCGAAGCTATCAAACTTCTCCAATCCTTTTGTCAGATCCTGGTACTCGTCCAGTAAGAGCACAGCCCCCGCATAAGCCGCGTCCACGTGAATCCAAAGGTTTGGATAATCCTTCTTCACTTCGGCGATCTCTTGGAAGTGGTCTACCGCACAAGTTGCTGTTGTCCCCAACGTCACCGTCAGGTAAAAGGGCTCCAATCCCTGCGAGGTGAATTCTTCCAATGCTTTCCTCAATCCTCGACCGGTTAAGGCAAACTCGTCTGCCGCACTGACAGGTATACTTCTGTACTTCGCACCAGTGATCATAGTCGCTTTTTGTGTGCTCGAATGGCTCATCTCACTCCCAAGGGCCACCAGCCGGGATCGCAATCTCCACTCTCGCTCATCTTCACCGTTGATCCTTGGGGAACCATCTTGATTCAAAGATCCCATGATTTCTTTGACATAACGCTCCCTCGCCGCAATCATGGAGGTCACAATTGCTTCGCTCGCGGACCCCTGGATAACTCCGCCGCCACCTGTAGGAGACGTACTCAAGTAGGAACTAGGAAGGTGCAACGCATTGCACATCCAGTCCAAGACAATCGTCTCTAATTCCGTACAAGCAGGCGAGCAGAGCCAATTGAAAGCTGGAGCGGTGAAAGCAGCGGAGTAAAGTTCGCCGAGAAGGGATGGGTAGGTAGCATTCGCAGGAAAAAATGCCATGAAGTTGGGACTCTGCCTTTTAAACATCAATATCGATGATTGAGGTCTATCAAAGGTAGACTGGTGTGGTATATATTACCAATGTGTCAGCCCTGGCATGATCTTTGCCTCGATGTCCTTCTGGATATGTTCCCATTTCTCTCCCTCCTCAGGAGGTCTTGACGGTAGCAAGGGACGGAGATAGCCAGGTGAGACATTGGAGACCACACGCTTCGAATCAAGGGTTGAGAAATGGTCGATGACTGTTTCCATATTAATTACGTTTCAGGAGAGCAGGACCCCGAATCCACTACTCACTCTCATCGACAGCTGAATACGCTGCCTTGCGAAACTCTTCCGCATTCATAGCACAAGTGCTTGAGCTTCGGGTTTGCCGAATAGACGACACAGCCAATGTAGTATCGATAAATCAACCTTTGCGATTGAAAGAGAACCCAACTCAACAGTTGGGTCATGGTGACTTCATCTTAACGCGATCTTATCGCCGCGCGATACCGAGCCCAAGGGTGGAGAGGTCCGTGTTTTGATCCTCCGAAGACATCGAGGGTGATAGCATCGTCACCTTTGAGCAATCAGGTGATGAGTCGTCACAATGCCTTGCTCGTGAATGGTAGATAGCGACATCATAGCTCGTCGTTAGCACCGATGTCGGCCAAGCCCAACGGTTATCTTCGGCTTGTTGATAATGATGCCTTATCGATAGCATCAAGTCACTAAATCAAGTCCGATTTGATTCCCGTCCGAACGCAGCAATGATTCCTAATCTGCTAGTCATCATCTTCTCCAAGGGCAGCTTCTCTGTGCTAGACGTAATATTGTCGTATGTATGATCGTAATCATTTCGAGCAACTAGACTGCACAGCCATCGCTCGAACATAAATGGCAAAGAATACATAAACCATTCCCACGCGCTGTTGTCTTCCAGTTCCCATTCCCTAACTCCATCCCTAAATTCAAAGATTGTTGTCGATACTTTGACCTCGAAACTCGCCAAATCACTCACCCACCGTCTCGTTTCCATTTGCAAAATGCCCCAAGCAACCGCAACTTTCAATGGAAAGGTCATTGCCCAAACTTCCGATTACGAGTTCGTAGAAGGAAATGCCTACTTCCCTCCCTCATCCGTCGACAAATCCGTCTTCACACCCAGTGACACGCAAACCGTATGCCCATGGAAGGGTACAGCATCTTATAATAACATTACCGTTGATGGGAAGGAAGTGAAGGATGCAGCTTGGTATTATCCAGAGCCGGGGACGGAGAGGGCGAGTGGGCTGAAGGATTATGTTGCCTTTTGTAAGACTCGCGTTATGTTTCGGGGAAGAAACGAAGGCGATCAACATTGCTGATAAGTAGCAGATAAATCGAAGGTGGACGTCAAGATTGAGTAAGTTCGTGAAGGGGTGAACAGTGGAAGGTAATTAAATTCGGAATGAGTTAGATGCGATGACTTAGGATGTAGTACATACTCAGACGAAAGAAATAGTATAATCGAAAACGCCCAGGGTATAACCTTCATGTCCAATACCATATCCATGTTCAATAGCAACGCCAGTGCTATGCATTCAATATCCAATCCCGATGCCAAATCTATGCTGCAACTCCATGCCCGTAGTCTCGATCTTGATATGAAGCCTAGACTTCGCACCCTGGCTCTCTTACATTGCACAGAACCCGACCCCAACAAGAACCGCGAACAGAGTGGCCGACTTCCACTTGAGCCCTGCCTCTGCCAATGGAGCCGCTATTGTTTTCCCCGCGGCTGACGATGGAAGAGCCTCTTCCATCAGCCGGTTGTTCAAGCACCAAGATTTCTCAAGCTCGAAGCCTGGGACAGTAGCAAATGCTGATACACATTGTGTGAAGCTTTCGTTGCTCCTCGAGGTACTGCAGTAGTGTATACACGGCTGTGCTGGATCGCTGTATATTGCTGAGCCCCTATCACAGCAACCGGTGTCGAGGAGGATCGTAATGTTCGCACTGGTGTCTTGACTCAGGACACCACAAGCAGGGGATGTGAGGCCGGGAAAGGTGTAATTTGGAGCGTGGACGTTGGCGCAGTTGCCGGTCGCATTAATCATGGACATAGCCGTTCAAAAGTAAATCGAAGCAAAGGTTAGGACAGGCAGGGGATGAGACTCATGTGCTTCTGGGAACCGATACTTCGAAACTCTGGCTAAGCTTTTGTGTGTCTTCGAGTGTATGCACGGCTGTAGTGGTTTTCTAGGTGCACCAGTATTTGTGGATGTAAGATGTTTTCTGCTGGAATGCATGAAATTTGCAGAAAGCAAAGTTTGCCTCGTATCAAAAAATGTGGCACGCATTTCCTGTCAGTCTAGATTATCAATGTACGACGGTACGAGACGGATTTGAAACACGTATGAAGTATTTCGAGGCCATGGGCCAAGTCGGGAACCGTTTCCCTCGGTACGAGGATTCCATCGTTGCGGATGTTTCAACACTCAGAACCGGTGAACTGTCAGAGGCTGGAGCAGAGCACCCGAGACGTAGAATTGACCAATTCTTGGCCATGAAACACAGAAGTACAACATCGCGACCGGCAGATGCTATACCTCGCCACTAGCGCATGAGGCGCTTGGAGAAGGAAGCGCTCCACCCGAAGATAGCAAGCTGAGGATGGTGAAGACGGGATCCTTTTGTGCTAAGTTTGATCATTTTATTCGAATGATTCTATGTTTTCTTCTTGTGGCTGTTCCCTTGTGAACGGCAATGCACCAACAATTGAACATACATCCAATTCAATATTTGATTCTTCATTTTTGAAATGACGTGGTCTGAAGTACTGAAAGTGAGACCGTCACGTTTGTTCTGGCCTGTCCCTTACCTTTGAAGATTTGTGACTGTAATGGAGTTGATGATTTTGAGAACCATAAGCTGCATGAAGGATATCCTCCATTGGGACAAATTCATGGTCACCAATCACCAATGTCTGGCCGTCTAGGAAGTGCCAGAGAAGACTTGATGGTCCGTTAAGAGCTGGTGAGACATTGACTGTACCTATGGATTAGATATTTATTCCTAGCTTACGTTTGATTAATGTTGGTCATAAAGTGTTCGTGACCTCAAGATCGAGTTCAATTGTGGAGTATGGTTCTTCTACCGATGGTCGGTGACAAAAGTCCTGCCCCATAGGGGCTCGAGGGATAATTTCTGCTTGGCCAGCTTCACAGGCTTGTATTTCCACCCAATCCTTGTGAAATTTCCTATAGATAATTGGGGTTTGAAGAACAGTTAAATGCGCTTCGAACTAATGTCTTTATAAATCTTTTGAACGTTGATATGGGACACGGCGTTTTTTCAAAGAGAGCTTGTTTCTGGATTTGCCAAGCCCCCTATGGAGCAGGACTTTTGTCGTACGGACCAATCCTCAGCACCCGAAAGCTTGGCGATCATCTATGCCTGAAGAGGACTAGCTCATAGTCCACAGACTAGCGGTAGAAATATTTCGTTCGCAGCACGTAAACGAAAGAAATTATCCGATTATTTGAGTATCTGGTCTCCAATCATGGCGATCACTCAAATATCATTACCTCTACCTGTGCTACCAGAAGGCTGGTCTGCACCAAATGATTTCAAAGCTATTGGCACGCTCTCAACGCCCAATCAGCGGAACCTAGAACCAGTCGGACCGCATTTCCTAGCCCATGCACGGAGAGTACGTCTTCCGAGATTTTCAGTCTTGAGCTATTCATGAAGTCCGGACTGCGGTTATGATAGGAACCAAGCTGACTCTGGTAATTAGAAACGGCACAAGAGGACATTCTCCGAGGATGAGCGCATCCAAGCGCAAGAGCATGTTAAGAAAGTTGAGGATGACGATGGGGACAACATCAGCGAGCCAGAGGATCCATTAATGCTTGGCCGAGATGCTAAAGATTGGAAGGTATTTCAAATCCTTTGTTATATCCTGTTTACCGACTATTCATCACCTAATTCCGTGTATTCATCTAAAACCTCTCCAGGGACAAGACCACTATGCCGTTCTCGGCCTGTCAAAACATCGATATCGTGCAACCGATTCTCAGATCAAGCGTGCCCACCGTAAGAAGGTCCTCCGTCATCACCCCGACAAACGCGCTGCCACCGGCTCTTCCGAAGACGACTCATTTTTCAAATGCATTCAAAAGGCCTTCGAAATCCTTACAGATCCAGCCAAAAAGCGCCAGTTTGATTCCGTCGACGAAAATGCCAACGTGGATGCCCCATCCAAGAAAGCTGCCTCGAAATCGCCTTCGGCTTTCTATAAGCTTTGGGGGCCAGTCTTCGAAAGCGAAGCGCGTTTTAGTAAGATACAGCCTGTACCCATGCTGGGTAACGACAAGAGCACAAAAGAGGAAGTGGATGAGTTCTACAACTTCTGGTTCAACTTCCAAAGCTGGCGTAGCTTCGAATACCAGGACGAGGATGTTCCAGATGACAATGAGAATAGAGATCAGAAGCGACACGTGGAACGGAAAAATAACAATGCGAGGAAGAAAAAGAAGACGGAGGATACCGCACGACTGCGGCACTTAGTCGATGATTGTCTTGCGGGGGACGAACGGATCAAGAAGTTTAAAAAGGAAGCAAGGGCCGGAAAAGATAAGAAGAGGCTTGACCGAGAGGCGGAGGAGAAAAGAATAGCGGACGAAGCGAGGAAAGCGAAGGAAGAGCAGGAGCGGCTGCTGAAAGAGAAGGAAGAAGCGGAAAAGGCCGAGAAAGCGGAGGGTAAAAAGGCAAAAGAGGCGGCAAAGAATGCAGCAAAGAAGAATAAGAGGGTGCTGAAGGGAAGTGTCAAAGATGCAAATTATCTACTGTCACCGGGTGAAACGGCTCCCGCTCGAAGAATTGACGACATATTAGGAGAGGTGGAGGCTGTCACGGCGAAGATCGACAACGAGGAATTGGCTTCCCTCGCAGGAAAATTAGGAGGGCTTAAATTGGCGGATGAGGTTGGGGCGGTATGGAAGCAAGAGGTGAAGAGGCTGGAGGGCGAGGGCAAGCTGAAGACAGGAGAGATGAAGATTCTGGGATCATGACATGATGGAGCATCAGGAAGACTGGGGAGTTGTTGGACGGTTGGCGACGAATATAGACTCTAGATTAGTTGTAGACTTTTGATCTTCCAGTGTCATTAGTATCAGTTAGCACCAAACCTCGAAGACTATACATTGAACCATTCGATGATGCCCTAGATCAAAGAGAATATAGACTTCTTGCGTCAATGCATTGGAAAGTGCTGTTAATGGCCATATCAAATTTCCCATCCCACAAACATAGCGGCTGATATACTCCCAGAACGCCAACCCATCCTTACCGTATATCCGCACCACCACAACAGCCACCGCTGACCCCTTGTTCTAATGTCGCCTGTCCCCTTGCAAGCTTCACCGTCTCATTACTACCCCGTTCGATATCCTCATGGATACGTAGTTCTAGTACCACCACACAAATCAGTCCTCGGCTCCGCACCAATCAAGGTCCTCCATCACCATCCTACTCCACATGGCCCCAGCCACCGCTCTTATGTCTTCCGTTCTCTGTCCCACGCTACAAACATCCCGATAAAAACACCAGGGGGAAGGAAAAAAGACAGAAACACTCACGAAACTTTCCTCCTTCTTTCCCATCAACTTCCCTACCCTGCACAACATTGGTCCTCAGCACACTGGCCACCTCTTTCGCGTGTTGTATAGCAGCACTAGCTTCTGGACTTTGTTGGGGGAGGGAGCGGGAGGAGTCGAAGTTTGAGCGCGCGGTCCCAAGAGCGGAGGTAAGAAGGCGGGTATCCCCTATTTCGGTTGGATCAGCTCAAGGTGGGATCGGTATAGGAAGAGGGAAGGGCATGGAGTAAGTAAGAGGAAGGGCGGGGAGAATATTACCTTGGAAAGCGATTTGGATAGAGCGGAGGAGGTTCCTGTAGGCGGAGAGGGCCATTAAACTTAAGCAAAGCGATCAGGTTAAGGAAGAAGCATTATAGGATGAGTCACGACGGTTATGAATGATTTCCACCCCCAGTGAGGACGGCGAGTGCCTTGCGGAGACAAGCCAGGAGAAATAATTCCATGTCAAGTTCCATAGGGCTGGATGTACGCTAGTGAATCTAGATGCCGCGGCCAGGCAACGTCATTCCTGTTCCTGAGTCTCCAACATTTCTCAAGCACAAAGCGGTTCGATCTCTATCACAGCAATTATTCGTTTGAACCCTTGGACACTTCTCTTCAAGACCCATCGCCGCAGTCAACCCAAGCCCAAGTCGAAGTCCAAGCTCTTCCTTCCCCCTCACCTTCTCCCCACCAACCTCACCATTCTACCATGTCCGGCCTCGAGAAATCCCTTTTCAACCTCAAGGTACCTATCTCTCCACAAACTCCTCCTCACCAACGCTAAACCATCTCCGTACAGTTCACAGCCAAGCAACTAAACCGGCAAGCCGCCAAAGCCGGCCGCGACGAAGCCACGGAGAAGAACAAGCTCAAGAAAGCCATCCAGCAAAACCACCCGGACATAGCGAAAATCTACGCCCAGAACGCCATCCGGAAACAGAATGAACGATTAAATCTACTAAGGCTGGGGAGCAGGATCGATGCGGTGGCCAGCAGGGTGCAGACGGCGGTGACGATGAGACAGGTTACGGGGAGTATGATGGGGGTTGTCAAGGGGATGGATGGGGCTATGAAGGCGATGGATTTGGAGAAGGTGTGTTTCCTCCTTCTACTTCTTTGATTATGTTGATTACTCCGGGGAGAGCTTGTGCAAGAGATCGGATCAAAGATCGAAATAAAATGCTAACACAGGATGCAGATATCAGCCGTTATGGACAAATTCGAGACCCAATTCGAGGACCTAGACGTCGCAACCGGATACTATGAGAACGCCACTTCCTCCGCCACAGCTGTCGGAACACCGCAGGAAGATGTCGACAGGTTGATTGGACAGGTAGCAGATGAGGCAGGCGTGGAGTTGCAGGCCGAGATGAAGACGCCCGAAGCGGGGGTCAAGTCGAAAATTGGAGCGAATGTCGAGGAGGAGAGAGAGGAGGAATTAGGAGAGAGGTTGAGAGCGTTGAGGAATTAATGAACCTGCTATGGAATCATGATTGTGAAGGTTGGGTTGGAAAGGTGCTGGGAGTTGGTGGACAGGTGTTCCCCTGAGCGAGGGAGGCGTGAGCTTTCGGAGCCGAATAGGGCATAAAATGGATGATAGCTCGGCAGGGTATTTGACTTACGATCAAGGGATGTTTTTGCGTACAGAGGCATGGTTCCTCAATTCGCCTACTTCTAGGCATCCCTTGCGTGAAACTTTTATTGAAAATCACTTTAATCAAATGTAGTCTCCCAATCACCCGGCTGCTTCAAAAGCGGAGAATCCAGAGAGATGTTTCCCCTACTCCATACAACCATTTACCCGTGTCAGTAATCCGCCGTGCAGCGAAGATAAAGATAGAGCCCCCACCAACTCATATGTAGCCATGCTCTCTAAGCCAGTCGTCAGGCGTATAGCGGATCCACAACCACCAATGAAGCCTCGATACCGCCATCCCAATAACTCTACAAGCAGGCAAAACACCCATCACAGCCATCCACCAGTACCCAAGCTTCCAGGAAACCCGATCCGCAGTCTCAGATCTAGAGCCCGCAATCCTACCTGCCAGAATTATGCCCAAGAGCATCGGAGCCACATAACCCAATGAACCCACACCCAAGAACCTCGGCCAGAGAAATGAGCACGCGATGATCAAATCCGCCATGATCCACCGCTTCAAGTCCTGCCTATAGATAGACATCAGCGACATTCATTTCCCTAACACAACTTTCACATCCATACCCATCCCGCATCTTCTCCCCCATCGTGAGCTGAACAGCAACAAGAACAGCAATCCACATCCATCCCGTCAACCCCGTGCCAGCAGCAGCCCTATCAATGGCAATAGCCGTAGCCCCATAATACAAGCTCGACAATCCAGCCACGTTCAGGGAATTACGGATCCAAGACCCCTGGTCCGCACCGCCGAGGTCGTTATACATCCATGTACTTACTGCCAGAACTAGGAACTCTCCTATGGTGCCAAGTCGCGAGGAAAGTGCGAATGAAACTGCAATCACCCAGAGTAGAAGCCGCCGACTTTCGTCAGCGGTGCAGCGTTTCGAAGGGACTGGGCGCCAGGGTTTGTCGATAGAGTCTGCGAGGACGGAAGCAGGTAGGCGTTGACTGGCAATGGTCCTCATGAGGAGATTTGTCCACGTCCATACAAATACGAAGGGCATGCGCATCAAGAGCACGAGGAGGGAGACGTAGGGATGAAACCTTGGTTTGATCATGGCTTGGGCTAATCCGCAGCAGAAAGCAAAGATCGCGGTCGGTGCTACGACGGTCTTGAGTTCGCTTTTGTTGAAGAGCCATAGGGTGTGAAAGTGGTAGGTCCATGATCGAGTCGGTAATTGTTGGTTCTTTACACGTAAGTGGCTCATATTTCCCTTGCATGATAGAGGGAACATTACGTGGTGTTCTGTTTCATTCTCCATCTCGTGCAGAGAAGTCCACTTGGTCGTAGGTGTCCAGTAATCGAGAAGCATGGCTGGTTTGCCGAACGCGAGTCCTAATTATCAACATCAATTTCAAATATATGCCCAGGACCTCGACGTCATCGAAACAGTTCAGCTGGTGAGCCTTGAGGATCTTTGGATTTGTGGGTCCCATGGCGATGGTGTTGCGTAAGCCGCCAGAAATCTTTTGAATCCTCCATTGGATCTTCGTGCGCAGCACAGGTTACCAGCGATTCTCCAGTCGAATCGTAAGATGCAGTCTGACCGCTACTCAGCTGATTCTCTTGGCTGCTTCGGGGGCTCACCGCGCCTCGGCTGTCGTAAATACAATTGCGTAAGATGACGATGAAACTTTCTTCGATTCGCTCCAGCTGTGCTGTACATGCACGACGCAGAAGCAATTCTTCTCGTGCAGCTCTTCGCATGTATCGGCTTCGGCCATCTTTTTCGATGGAGACCGAACGATCCAAGGTACAGCCTCATCGTTGCCTACTTCGCAAGCACCAGGCTTTTCCCATCCAGTGTAGTCGATATATTGTCGTCGTAAGCCAGAAAGCGCCTTTCTGGAAACATACAAGCATCCAGCGATGGCTGCCGTTACCTGTTGAGAGAGCAATGTGAATTCAAATAACTGCTCTGCTATCCTATCCAGATAATTTGATGGGCTCGAAGCGTGATCCTCCTCCCTCAGGGGATGATTAGGCCGAATGGATGGCAGAAGTTTTGAGGTCCCATCCGTAGAAGTCGAGTTGCCTAATTGTCTGCGGCCATTCCAGCAAACCCGTAGTATACTTCTTCCGAGGTGAATCCATACAACGATCTCTGGCTCTGTGAATCCGAATAGGTATGGAGAGCCTTCTCGAGGCTATGGGAAGCGTAATGACATCGGACTTTGGAGAGCTTTTGTCTCAAGGGTGATCCAGTGGCGGAGAACATTGCTGTCAGAGAAATACAGTTTCTTTCAAACCTGACTTCTCTGTAACAAAAGCAGAATTCCTGATCTTGCTATTCGTATGAAGTTGCCATCTCCTTCTTGAGGAAGTGTATTCCTGCACAACCAGTCAGCCAATCTGCGGTTGCATGGTGAATTGCACTCACAAACTATCGAGGTTCGACATCTTCAGCCAAGACGTGAGCATCTCGCTCTGCGTGTCCGATCTTTGCGAAAGCCCCTTTTCATCCCCTCACCCCAGAAGACTCTTCGTCGGCACCATCCCCACCTTCCTCCAGAACTCCCTTCCATCCAAAACCCTCCCCAACCTCTCCTTTCCCCGTGGCAGCGCCCTCACCCCCTCCTCCTCCATCAACTCTACCACCCACCTCCCATACTCCCCATCCCCCTCCCAACCCAGAATCAAATCCCACCAATCCCACCCCCTCAAATCATCCACAAGCCATCTCCCCCCACCAACACTCTTCCACTTCCCCAAACACCCAATGACCCCCCTCCCGACATCCTCCCCATGAACCAGATGCAAAGCCCCCTTCCCCTTAACATCATCCTTCGACTTCGCAACCCTAGAAACCCAATTCCTCGGCTGCCTCTCCCCACCCCAAAGACCCGCGAGATTAAGGACACAAGCCCGCTTCCTAAGGAGGGAGAGTAATTCCTCCTCCGCCACCGCCCTCTGATTATCCATATCGATAGCGGAATGCCGATCATGCCATCCTTCGCCTTTCCAAATGCCTGTGCTACCCAATTGGATCCATTTCCTCTCTTCTTTACCATGGGCATGGACTGAATCGTACATCTCCACAAGCTTTGTGCTCTGTCCTTTGCCTTTTAGAGGGAAGGTGATTAGGATTGCAGCGGCGGGAGGGAGGCGCTGGTAGGGTTTTTCATCGGAGGAAGTGGGGTCGAAGCGGAAAGGGATGGTGGTCGGGAGGAGGTCGGAGATGGGGTGACCGGTTGTGGTCGTGGCGGCGAAGGTGAGGGAGTGTGATTTCAGCAGGGGGATGAGGAAGGTTGATGTCCAGCCGGCACCAAGGATGAGGAGATCTACGGAGGAAGAGGAAGAAGTATAGGTTGATGAGCCGGGAGTAGGGTGTAGAGCAGTGTGCTCTGGGTCCACTGATGAGGTGGACATCTCACTAGATTGATTGTCGATGAACGAGGTCTAAGACCACATTGTCATTTGTTGGAGAAGGCAGCTACGTCATCTGGACACAGCGGCGTTGGAGGTGGAATCAGGCATCTTGGGGCACTTATCAAATGTAGTCAGATTACCATGAATGGGACATGCTCTCTGATCGTCTTGTTGAACGCGACTACACAAAAGATGAAAGGTAGTATCAAATGGATGAATTGATTGGAGTCAAGCTGAAGAGGATCATTAACTCTTGCTTGACTAGCGCTATTGTACACTTTGATTTGCCCCCTTGACCAATGCTTGATTCCTGATTTTCCGTTTCCGACTCCGTTCCATGTCTTTAGTGATACATTCAATAGCCAACGCCAACACCATCAACCGTGACCAAGGCTTCTCCATTTCAACTCCACGACTCCGGGCTTTCCTTTCTTTCAGTGCTACTCCACGCTCAGCTCGCATTGCCCGAACCGTCGCACCCAGAAGAGGGCGCGCCAAGGCAGGGCTGCAGAGCAGGAGACGGCGGAGCAGTCTGATGCGAAAAGTCGGCTGAGAGTGTGTCGTGGTCCTGGAAGAGCTTGTGGCTATTGTCGAGGGTATTGTCGTCGTTGGTGATGTCGAAGATCCCACTAGATCCACCGGCGTCAAGATCAACCATCGAATCAAACGTAAAAACATTGGTTGAGTCATCAGGCTGGTCGGTAGAGATGAGCCCGTCTTCAAAGAATGAGATATCTGCAGGAGGGGAAGGAGGAGCTGCGAATAGACCGTTGTAGAAAGTGTGAGAAAGAACAGCTGGTTGGAAAGGATATTGTGGCTTGGTATTGGTGATTTTGATACTTGAGGTGGAGCTCTGTTTCGAGTCGTAGGTTGAGTCATGGTTGCTGATGGCGCCGCCCCGGACTGACACTGCAGGTCGCACAACATCGCTGCAGGATGTTGTGTCATATCCGGGGTGGTAGTCAGAACATGAAAGCCTAGATCAAGTGAACTCGGCGATGGTGACCGAGAGTCGGTGGTGGCAGAGGGAGACGGTGAGAAAGAGTCTGATGGGAGAGATATAGGAGTTCGGAGGGCGAAGAGAGAATCTTCCAATTCTTGTTTGATAGCTTGTTGATTGTTGAAGAGATCAGCGGCAGAGGTTGGTGCTGTGGCCAGTGATGCTTGGGTCGACGCTGAGCCACCCCTGAGAGCAGCCAACTCGGCAGCCATTTGTGAATTTTGTTGTTGAAGTTTGAATTTTTCGTGTTCGACAGCCATGAGACGCTCTTTCAACATGTCGTTCTGCGTCTCGATAGCCGACTTTTCACCCTCGAGCTTTTCGACCTCTTGGCGTTTTCGTTCTCGAGAGGATTGTGCGGCTTGACGGTTTCGAAGGACTCGTTCGATGCGACGTTGCTCCTTCTCGTCTTCGGTCTTTGCTCGTTTGCTTGGACTATTAGAAAATGATTGGTTGGTAGGCTACTTCTAACTTACCGAGGTGGAAGGTTGGTTTTTGGAACGGGAAGCTCTTGGCCCCATGATTTTCGCTTCTTGACCGGCTTCTTCTCTTCCCCTTCCTCCTTAAGATCACAGACCGAGGGGGTGGGTGTAGAGTATAGAAGCGTTGTCTCGGCCATCGAAACGGTGTCTTGTGGCGGGAAAAGTTCGTCGTGACCGAAGGGCATGGGTGAAAAGGCTTCAGCAAGAGTTGTCATATTGTAAGGTGTGGTAAGACAGTTATGGTAGGGTATTAGAAGATCAGGATGAAAGGGCGGAGGGTTTTGATGCAATGGGCCTTGGTAAGGCTACCGATGGGCCCCGATCCAACGTAACAACAGTGGAGGCACAGTTGGAACACTTATGAAGACAACTTGTGCACGATGAGATTCAAGGAGTGCGGTTGAGCCAAAAGTTTGTAGTTCCTGGTTGCCTGCTGGGGTTCTCCTTCTTAAGCCGAAGAAGCCACCGTGTCCAGTTGGATCGGGTCTAGCGTCAGCCGCTAGCGCATTCGAGGATGAATAAGACAACAAAGGGGGGATGACGAGGAATGCAAATAATCAAGCAAGTAATTCGGTCAAGCTATGATGATAATCAATTCAAATGGATAGAATTAAGAAATCTGACGTGCAGGAGGGGAGTGAGCGCGAGTCTTATATCTGCCGCAACCAGAGAGGCGTCGGTCATTGCGCTCCCTTTCTCTCGCAGATAATCCAATACATCCTATCGATAATCCATAATCCTCCATCCCAACTCAGCGCCGAGGCGGGCCGATCATTCGACTGCTGTTTTAGTGCACACTTTAAGGGGGGCAAAGGGGAAGATGCCGCTTTGTCAAGCCCCCAAAAATACTCCTGCTCCGCCTGTCGCACCGTAAAAGGCCCACTGGCGGTGTGCCTGGTTTCACTAACACTCCAACCTTACAAGCGGCGCAATTATTTGCAACACTGAGTGCAAGTTTCAGCCTCACGGCACATGGCAGTTGATGAAATTTGAATCCCTTGATCGAGGAACATGGCAACGGCCGCCTGCCTTCTATGATGTTGTACGAAGCACCGAGCAGCAGCCAAGGAAATCGCATTCGGTCCCCCCCTTTGCGGTCAATCGGATGTCAAGCTCATCCATCGGTCGATTGATCACGGTGCTGCCACATTCGGCACAGTGGCTGATTACATTGCAGCTCGCGGCCAAGCCAAACTTCTGTATCTTCACAAGGCTCATGCCTCATATTGACCTCGACTCCCTATCGAGATATTTGCGCGAAAACTTCCATGCTGACCGGATAATTCTCTTCACGCGCATTCCTAGATCTATCCGGAGAATTAGATGCCTCAAGGAGCCTCAGGTCAATGCAGTGGAGTGAGCTACCGCATATAGCCTGCCGTCTCAAGCATCCTAGTATTGAGGTGGAACAAGCCGTCTGCGCATGTTGTACGGTTGTACCTGAGCCATATTCATGGCTATGCCGTGCGAAACGTCCAGCTCCGGGTGCTATGATGCTATCCCGTTACCCGTTGACTAATATCCAATCTGGGGTGCGTCTGTACTCACTTGGATAGTTTTAGAAGTCGCCAAACTTACATCTAGATTTTCATCGGGAATTCTATTTTGCTCTCATATGCTAGTACCGTGAAACTTTGTCACAAATCTTGTGTGACAGTATCTGAGAGTAAGGTTCGACTTGCTAGGTCTGATCCTGTCTACCGATCTTGATCACCTTCGTCGCGAGTGATGGAAGAAGACGAGTTGGTCGGCTTAGATCCTCAAACGGTTGGTACCTTACGTCGTCGACGTCCAACGAGGGGGCTATACATGTATCAATTCTATATCACGCCGCTGTTGGGTCAATTGTAGGATTTTGAGTATGTTGTCTACGTCATAGTCGACCCCCATGGTTTCTCTATTCTGACCTCAGACAGCACCTCAGTAAGTGGGTCCCCTTTCTCTAAACGATTTACAGCCAAATACCAAAATCACTTAGTATAATTGAGATCTCGATGGACCTCGAATATTGTAAACACCTTACTGGAGAAATCTAGAGGCACGACCTGTGACTGCCGTGACTTCGTAACGCAGATACACCATCGCTGTTACTCAATCGCCAGGAACATCATGGAATATTGTTTGCAAGGTAATTCCATCCCGGGGTCTGGTTGGAATAACGCAGGCGTGGTTCAGTATGTACATGGCCAACAAAAAAGAGTTACGTCCCGTAAGGCTAAGTGGAAATAATTTGTCAGTTGCTACTCATCGGTTGATGAGAGAATGTCTCGATCTGTACCCAATACATTTGAGATAACTTTACTTTCAATCCTGTGTGGATTTCTCCTGTGTGGACTCCATTGCTTTACTTCATTTGTTATTCCATATCATCAGCCCAAGAAGGCAAAATTCTTGTTCCCCCAATACAACATACTGCTCTTGACCCAACTAATCCTGGTCAAATGTCACCTACAAGAAGACTTTCTTTCAGTGGCCAACATAAAGATGCTCAACCGCAGATACTGGCAAGCCAGACGACCAGAACCTAGTACCATTGCAGGATTTAGGGTAAGCTTTACCTACTTGCATATTTCCAAATGATGTTTCCTCTCTGGTCATCATGGACGGTGTCAAGATATTAGTGAATCTCAGCATAGATTTCCCAATCCAGCATAGAAAATGTCCCTCTACTATGTTTCGTTTTCTTTATCATCGGCTTTTAGACTTTGAAGCTACACCATATAATACTTTTCTCGGATCAACAAGGTCCTAGGGTCCCGAACCATCACTATAAGAGTGGGGACATTCGCTCTATTTCTGCATCGAAATCGGAGCTCTCGAAGAATGTGACTCAGCCGAAACTCGACTTTGACGCCATCGGCTATTCTACAGTGTATGTGCTCGCATTGCTACACTAGCAACCTAAAGAGACAGATAGATTCACTACTGTCACGACGACTGGTCAAACCTCGCCTATAGGATGGCAGGCAGCACCGAAGATGAGAAAATTGGCTACCCGTTGAGTCGAGGATATCGAGACTCTGCAAGGTAGTTTGCGTTCAGGAGGAAACGGACTAAAGCGTTCTTACGTTCTCAATCTAGATTACATCTGCAACATTGGATGTGGCAATGCAGCTTAGGATACCTGTTGAATCCGTGCATACCACTTTCTAATCTAAACCTTCGAGTCCTTGACGTCGGGCCAGGAAACGGGTTCGTTGCATAGCCAACAAAGATGTCGTGTAGCCCTTTCCTTACTCACAGCTGAAACGTCTATAGCTGCTGGGTACTCGAGCTCGCACATACATGTCCATCCAGCTTGATCTTGGAGGGCAGCGACATCTCGGCGGAGCAGTTCCCTGCTAAAGAATACCTTCCTGCGAATGTCTCCTTCAGACTTCTGGACGCGTTTCAGGAGATCCCGGATGAACTTCAAGGAGCGTTTGATGTCGTGCATATCAGAGCTTTTGCACTTGTTGTTAAGGGAGGTGATCTTGATGTGCTCTTGGGAAATTTGATCCGCTTGCTAAGTATTGACTCCCTCCCGTGTGAAGACGCTGGCGAAATATTGGAGGAGGGGACTAAGGCTGAATCTTGCTACCTAGAACCAGGAGGATTTTTACAATGGGACGAGAAAGAAACGGGACCTTCTTTCAAAGCACAGGCTCCAAATCCGGCGATATCGAAGGATTATACCGATCACTTTCTTGACAAGTTCTACGAACATTGCGCTCGGATTGGACTTCAGTTCCAGTACGTTGGTGTTTGTTTTTTTTTTTTTTTTGGTCCCTCCTTACAACAGGAAGCGCGTTTCTTTCCTAAGGTTGAACAAACGGGCAGATGGATCTCGGAACTAGACGACATCTTCACCTCCCACGGTGTTGAAGTACTGTACTCGCATCGCCAGACCATCAGCGATGATCTGAGCAAAGCGTCAACGGACAACTGGTTGATGGGCCTCGAGGAATTTGGGAACGTCGCCACGGCACGGGTCGTCGATGGTCCACTAGGGACTCGGGAGGAATTCGAGGGCATGTACGCGGATATGGTTAGGGAGACGACGCGTGGGGTCAGTATCACCATGGATATGGTTGTCGCTGTGGGTAGGAAAGCGGTGTAGATGTGATTGAGTGAGGGGGAGATGGAAGGTGGTTGGCCACAGTCACATGCCAAATCGAAGCCTTTGGATATGGATTTGGTATGCAAGCTGTATATGGCTTTATCTTCATGCAGGGAAACACGAGGGCTCATTCTCTAATCAGTCGGCGTACTCATCTATCTCCCAATGTGATCGCATCGTTCACCAGGTCAAGTCGATCAAGCAGCCATCCTGGCGGGAACCGATTTCCGATGTACGTTTTTTTTACCGGGGTCCATGGACGCACCCACGTTCTGCTACCTGCATACTTGTCCGGATCTTGTCCCGCCGGTCCACTGCAGCTTGCATGAACGGTATGCATGGGCTTGGTGAACAGTAGTGCAATAAGGTGTTTATACGAGGTTTTGATCGTCGTTCGACTCCGTTGTTTGCCAGATGTGGACGACTGCATTGCAGTGACTACATACGTGATGAACAAGCAAATCAACGATGACCGCCAGAGACCTATGCTTGCAGGGTACCTCGGAAGCAATTTGAGCCAATGGTACAGCACGGCTGTTGCCTGTTGGGGTAGGCTGGATGGAGCTACCTACCAACGCAAAAGCCAGCACTCATAGATCCTAGTGCTCCTGGACCGTTGGACCTCGAAATTTGTAATTACATGGCATAGCAAGTATGTAAGGTTATGATCAGATAGATCCTTGGCAGTCTCTGCTTCGAACAACTTGATTGCTTCTACATGTGCATCTATGTCCTTGTGCATGTATGTAGTATGTATGCCACTTCTTCTATTGACTTTCGATGGCTAGATCGGCATTCCCTACTTGTCAAATCAGGACATAGATCATCAACCTTGGATACCAATTTTTTGAGTTGATGTTACAGCGTACATTACTCAGGACGTTCCTTCGCTCTACACTCCTCTAAGCGGTCCCTGCTTGACCCCAGCGAACTCTCTTTGGGCGAAATGATTGCCTTTCCCCCATCTCCTAGTGGGAATCACACGGAAATCATCTCTACTTAAAGCGTGAAACAAATTTCAAGGCGATTGAGAACTCTTGGCCCACGTCAGAAGCCAAATACGTATTCCACTGGCCGAAGTCTGCTCACCTCTGGTATGTGCTACTCAAGAAAAGCCACCCACCGTCTAGGGCACTTGGTGAAAAAAGGCTTTACAGATGCAAAATACGTCGGTTCGGAGCCAAGAACAATCTTCAACCTCTTGCCCAATCTTTTGCTCCTTGGGAATTCCTCCCTCGAAGGTAGGTGAATCAAGGTTCTCGTCTCTCGATGCATGCGCTGTGACTGATCCGGTCCGACCCTTACAGTCTTCATGCAAAAAACTGAAGCCGGTAGATGATGTATCTTTCAGTGCTTAAGCCCTGTTTTTCGTGCCGTACCGCGGCAATTGTACAGCGTGGGAGCCGGTCGTTGAATCTGATTTCAAGCCGCGCTTGCTCCCATATTCCAATAGGGCAAGAAAACGGCTGAGGAGGGCCCACGAAGCTGGGAGGCAAGCATAGACGATACCAACGTGATGCTCGATGACGGTTAAAACGGATGCCAGTACCTCGGTGTAGGTGACATCTCGATGATCCACCTGCTTGAAGGCCACAACACGTGTTATCGAGACGGCGCACACTCTACGTTACCCATAAGCCTTGATTCAGATTTAAATAGGTAAGATCTATGCTTTCGAATGCTCACAGTAAGTCTAAAGGAAATGCGGTACTGAGAGATAATTTATGCCGGCCAGATAGATGGAGGCGCCATATCATCGGCAACGTTAGACTCCAGGTGACAAAAATCAAGTATGAGGTTAATCACACCGCTGCAGATGTAAAACTGGTTCTGATCAATGCAATTGCCGTTCTCGATCGATTCGCCCCAGTAGTAGGCGACCGGAAGACATTGAAACATCAAGACAAGAAGACACATCGAGATTTAGCATCACAATGAGCCATGCAACAATCAAAAGCCGGCGAAACCAGCGCACGACGCCAAAAAGGCGGTAATACAAGAGAAGAAGCGATGTCTTGATCAATACAGCAGAGAAGAAATAGAGGATCTGGACAGCGTAGTGCAGCTGGCCCATGAATTAGCTACTGAAAGCCACCGACAGATCAAAACCTGACTTTGACATGCATAACATACTTTAGAAACTTGATGAGTTGATCAGGACTCAGAGTTCTATCGGCAGCAGCAGTATGGCGGTCAAGTCCGTCGATATTCTAAATCTAATAGCATATGCTAATCGCCCAATTTGGGATCTTGAGTATGAGTAGTTTTGATTATCATAGACAATCATGTAATCATCCCACCAGAGACTCGCTGCCGATGCTTGCCGAGCAAAAAGACGGCCAACGACAACTAGATTTGCCACGGCTGTCAAGGGGATCGTTGCGTCATAGAGGTCTGCCTTGGGACTGTCTTCACGAATAACCATGACACTAAGGATTTATAAAGATGTGGGCTGTGAAGAGCTCGAAGAAAGAAGTGTAGCCATTCTCTGTGTTGTTGCTCGTCAGATAGGAAGAGAGCGCTGAACACGACGGGTTTGATTTTGGCATTGTAGCAATGATGTTAGTGTAGGAGCAGCTGTGCAAGCCCAAAAGATCACGAAGGATCAACCATCATTGTATCATCGCCCCCATCACCGCCTTGTTCTTCAATCACTACGCCTCTTCCTCTTCCAGCCAAGAGCTCTCTCCGCACTTCCGGGCCAATGTCTTTGTGACCGCGATTCAACAAAAGGTCAAGCAAAGCTTCTCTCTGGTCCTCTGTGATGTCATTCCGATACCGTTGGGCAAACGCTAGCAAACATTGATGCCATAGAACCGGTAACTTGAAACTGTTGGATCCAAGACTTGCGGTGTTGTCAGAGTCGTTCATTTGATCCATTTGTGGTGCAGCTCGAAACCGAAGAAAATGAAAGACAAGGCCGTCTATGACTTTGTATGGTAATGCGTATTTCTTCTCAAGCAATATTCGAATGAAGATGTTGGTGGCACCTGCGCTTTCGGTCGCGACGGAGGTCTGCTCAGCTGCAATTTCAGTCAATCGTAATAGCGCCGCTGCTGAATGCAACACAGGTATCGAGATTTTCGCGAGGACGCTAGATAGGATATGTGCTTCCCGTAATGTGCAGGTACCACTGCTGACAAGGGGAAAGAGGAAGCCTTTAAAGAATGCTGCTGGCCTATACGTCGCTTTCTTAAGTGCGTTGTAGAGATGGACATTGAGTTTTTTGGTTTCATGGATATCTTCACGGACCCGGTCAAGAATTACAATTTCCAAAAATTGCTGAGATATGTGAGGCTTTGCGGACGAGAAGATCCTGGTGGCTTCGTAGCACGCATTCGGTGTCCAAGCCTCAGGTCTTGTAATAAATAGCAGATCTTGCCATTGTGGAAGCGTTGGGATGATTTTGAATGGTTTCGGTAGTTTTCCGGACTTGTAACGGGAGAGTATGAGGCCAATCCTAGGTAGTGGACATTAGCCATGCAGATGACAGGTAGACTTCAATCAGAACCGTAGCATTACTTTGAGTAGACCTCCACTACCTTCGCTGGCAATTCTATGGCTTCCTCCGCGGGACCACCGCCATGAATCACAGGTCCTCCGCTCTGTACGGCCTCGTGTGCAGCTATCTTCTCCAGAATAATCTCGGCAAGGTTCCTCCCTTGGTTATCATTGTCCTCAGTTCGAGCTATAGTCGGCTCGAGAATATGATCCTGGCTCGTTGTGGTCGGCATGAACTTATTGAAGAGGCTCATATCGTGAGGATCTATTTCCTACTCAGGTCTTGGTCAGCATGCGAAGGCAAACAACAGAGGCATCCTACCACTCACAAATTCCTCAATGACMCCCTCCTCCTCGTCTCCCCAAGCCTCTTCGTCGTCAAGTTGCCCAACTTCCGCGGGCTCATCCTCATCGGCAAATCGTGACTCAAAGGTGAATGCTGGATTCGGCTCTTTTGTTCTACTACCTTCGTCGACTTCATCTGCCAGAGCTTGACCAATCTTGAGAATCTTCCTTGAGGATCTTGAGTCCACATATCTGTCATCCTCTTCCTCTGATTTTGATTTCCGTTTCTTCGATCTTTCGCGCAAAGGTCCTATGGCGACAATATCTTCCGAGAGAGGGTTATGCCGATGTGTTTTACGTGATGAGACAGAACGCGATCCGGAAGGTCTTGCCATTAGGGTCGATGGGATATTTCAATTCTTAGAAGAAAGATTTGCAGAAGTCGACCTTATTAATGTGGCCGTTCATTTTTCCTGTGGTCTCGAATTCCAATCTAAACACCGTTAGCTCCGAGCCCACGCCGACGACACAATGAATGTAAAATCAAGGTGTAAAATTCTTCGTACTTCGACTTTACAAGCTGAAAATAGTGCAAGCTGAAAATAATGCTAGCTGAAGTATGAAATTCTTTGTGCCTGTTTACTCGAGTATCGTTGAGGATCATAGCTGAAGCTAAAAACTCTTTACAGCCGATTCACTGAGATATCTAGACCAGTCGCCAACTTCTCGGATGGGGACCTCCCAAACCTTGGGCAAGCCAAGGAATGGATGGCCCCCTCTTGCGTATCTGCTAATCAGACACCACGTCACCAAAGTGACCTATGTACACAAATCTCATCAAACCACAATCAGACAACATGTCACCAAAGTGACCCATGTACACGATCTCATCAATCAACTTCCACCAGCACAACTCTGGGACTAATTCCCAAGAATCCTACTTCTCATCACCAATCTCACTCGACCAATACACTCGAAAAATAACCTGTGGATGTTAGAATTGGCAAAGGAAATGAAGAGGTATCGAATGTGTCCCGGCTTACCTCGTTGAATTCATCCATCAGCAACCAGATCGACCCATATCATCAAACAACCAAGTCGTGAAAAACAACCCAGTCGTGAAAGCTGCAACTGTGTCGTGAAAGCTGCAACTGTGTCGTGAAAGCTGCAACTGTGTCGTGAAAGCTGCGTGTTGAGAAATCTGCATGTTGAGAAAGCTGCATGTTGTGAGAGCTGCAACTGTGTTGTGAAAGTTGCAACCATATTGTGAAGCTGCATGTTGTGAGAGCTGCAACCATCTTGTGAAAGCTGCAACCATGTTGTATGTGAAAGCTGCAACCATGTTGTATGTGAAGGCTGCAACCATGTGTGTGAAAGCTGCATGTTGTGAAAACTGCAACCAGACTCTGAAATGTTGGTAAGACTCCCAGATCATCAAGTAATGTTGTCATGAGAGCAGCAACCAGCTGAGAGCTGACTGAGAATGAAGCCAAATCAGACATGCTGTGCTCGCTGTTGATTGATTGACGAGAGCGGCAAGCATCTGACTCGAAGCTGATGTGTGCTGATGAGACTCGACTCTCATAGTGAAGAATGCCAGCAGTGTCCAAGTCGCAATGAAGTAATGAATAAGAATAGTGAACCCAACCCAGATGATTGTTGAAAATGTGATAATATTGCCTCTCTTGACTCCGTGTTTGCTCCAGCAACTGCCTTATGCACAATGGTTTCCCAGGCCATGGCAAAGGTTTGTGTAGTTGCCAGCTGGAGTTGAAGTGAAGTGAGTGTGCTGCTGAAGCTGTGTGTTTGTAACCACAAGGAGATTTTTTGTGAAGATTTTCTGTTTTCAAACTTTTTTTGGTGTTTTTTGAATTTTCTGTGAAAAAAAAAGAAAAAGCGAAAAAAGAGTAGCTTAGGTGATATCACTCTTCTTGGTGTAAGCCTCAACGACGGCACCTGTCTCAGCAAATGGTTTCCCAGGCCAATGCCACAAGTGTGTGTCTTGTCTGTTGAGTTGCAAAAAGAAGTGATATTTCGAACAGAAGTTGATGAAAGTTTCTGTGATCATGACTTTTGCTGATATCAGAAAATAGTCGTGTAAGATACAAAGGCTTCAGCGATGATGTGCCTGCCAAATGTATCAGAGGTTGCAGATCCAGTGTCGTGCAACCTCGAGAAAAGTGTGTTCTTTCTAGTGTAAGCCTCGACAGTGGCTGTGTGCAATTGGTTTCCCAGGCCAAAGCAACAGGTGAGTGTCTTGTCTGTCGAGCTGTAGAAAGAAGCTGACATGTGAGAATGAAAATGTGCCAAGTGCATGTGCTCCAGCGATGATGTGCCTGCACAATGTCCATGACAACGTTGTTGATAACATGAGCTCCAGCGTGAAAGTGCCTGCTCAATGAAGTTGATAATGATGATGATGATGTTGATGACAACGTGAGCTCCAGCGTGAAAGTTGAAAGTGCCTGCTCAACGAAGTCGAAGAAGTTGCTGACAACACGAGCTCCAGCATGAAAGATTGAAAGCTGCCTGCTCAATGAAGTCGATGATGTTTGCACGAGCTCCAGCATGAAGATTGAAAGTGCCTGCTCAAATGCAAATGGAGTTGCAGATCCAAATGTCGTGCAACTCCGAGAAAGTCGATGATGAAGAGTGAACAAAGTTGCAATGGCTCCAGCAAGTGTGATGTTGCCTGCCAAATGCAATGATGACTTGAAAGATGAGGTGATATAGCTGTAATGGCTCCAGCGAAGTTGATGATGCCTGCCAAATACAG